>JZKD02S0258840.1:147339-172275 GCA_000966675.3 Picea glauca | reverse complement strand
GGAATTATAAGGCTTGCATTTCACATTGTATCAAACTCTTGCTATACTTCCCCCTTCTACCTTGGGTTCACACAGAAAAGTCTCTTCTTGATAGGTTTTGCGCCATGTTTTAATTCAATATTCATTGATATGAAGTGCTTGGAAATAGGTCATGATACTCGCACAACAGCACTACAACCTCTATAATTTCTTCTTGTCCCTAGTAGTTGCCAATTACTACCATCATTGATTCCTCCTTAGTACCTTGGGTGAGATTCCATCCACTGGATGGTAAAAATGTCAATGTCCACTTAGGATAAATATAGAGTACAACTACTGTTCATCAATTGGTGAACCTGTGATCAATGTTTAGTGCCAATAGTTGACTAGACAGTCTTGGATGACTCAATAGCACTAACGGTGGCTAGGGCAGTTTATTCAGGTTACTTTTAATGAGCTTGAGAGTTACTTTAGCCTTTTATTTGATTCTGTTCCATGGTTCATCATGTAGGCCGTAATGCATCTTCCATGGCATTTGGACTTTGTACATTTATTTTATTTTTCTATATAATTTTTGGAGCATTTAAACTATTTGATGTCTATTGCTTGTTTCTATTTTGAATCTTGATATACAGTTCAGTTGACTATTTAGTATTTACATGAGTTGTGGAGTTGGATTAACCAAAAAACACTTTGGAATGTACAAATCTGTAAAATTTGTGATATAAAGGAAGTTGAGGACCAGGACCATTTTCTTTTAATTTGCATAATATAAAACATAAGTTTAGGCAGTTTTATAATTTTAACTACTTTTCCAGAGCTCCTCACTTACGAAAACTGTAATAAATATGATATTTTCATTTCCACCATGTTCAATTATAGAAATGACAGTCTAAAGAATATTAATATAATTTATTTATTTGTCTAATAGAACCTTATTGGTCTAGGGAATGGTATACATCATCATTTACATTGTCCAATCTATTTTATAGATTTGTCATGAAATGGTCAATCCTTCACTTTTTCTTAGAAATTACGAATATTGTATCATTTATATGCTCAGTTATGGCCTGGGTTTTTGCCAAGTTTTGCTAGTTGTTGAGTTGCCCCTCCATTTTAGGCATGAATGTGTGGAAACACTGCCTGAATTATGCAACACGTGTATTATTGATCGATATTTCACTAAGTTAATTCATGCAGACTATGTGAGTAAAATCTGTGAAGTCCTTAAACAGCCTCAAAATTTAAAAAAAAAAAACATGTATGCAAGCTTCTCTATCTGCAGACTTGTATATCAAACTTTGATATCTGCATCGATCACTCGCACTCTTTACACTGACACTGAGATCAGAAATATTTAGATGTGGTTTGGTATGCAAAGTGCAACTTCTCTTATGGCTAAAGCCTAGGACTTGCAATTGTCACTTGGTGATAGCACCTCTATAATCTATAGTATACCATACTGCAAACTCAACACGAGTGATACTTGTGATGGAGAAGTTGTGTGTGCCAGGTGCCTGCCTCTACCGCTGCCAGTGCCACCGGGGAAGCTTGAGTGGCTATATCCCTTTGATGTTTCCATTATGGAAATGACAATGACAGGGGCGATTTCACTTCAAATTCCCTTGACGAAACCCCATAAACTCCTCTTTATGTCTTCCTAGGGAAATTATTTGCTTTTAGCAATTAACAAACATATAATTATGGAAATTCATCAATTAAGTTCCTCCCCACCTGCTTTGGTCTCAGCTTCCTGTATTTGCCCTTGGAATGACACAAAAATCTTCCCTTTGCTGTGCTTTGCAAGCAATTGATCGTTTGGTCTGTTAGTCTGTCTCTCTCTTCTACTCTGCAAGTAAATAAATGAATGCATCCATAAAACATATGACAACCCAAATACCAGAGATGATTCTGGGAACCCACTAAGATTAAGATTGGAAGAACTCGACTTAGAAAAGAATACAAATTAAGAGCTTCAAAACCATATAAATAATTAATTAATGAAACATACGCATATAGACAAAATCGAAGTCAATGAATGGAATGAATGTAACACAGATTGAGAATAAGAATGGGGTAGCAGCGAAATATACCAAATGGAGGAAAGCAAAACATTTTCTCTTATATAGTACAGACAGGAGCAGCAGGAGATTCAGACGCATGCATGCAGTTCCTGTGAGTGAAAGAAGAAGACAAATCGATTGACCGAGAGCGAGAGTCGAAATGGAAAGTGGATATCAATTAATTAAGGGGTAATCCCAGATTTAATGATTGGGTACATCCAACTCCCAGCAGATTCAGACGCATCCATGCAGTTCCTATGAGCGAAAGAAGAAAGACAATTTGACGGACCGAGCGAGAGACCAAATAGAATGTGTATATTAATTAATTATGGGGTAATCCCAGATTTAATTACAGGGTGCCTCCAACTCCAAATGGGTGGGAGAGTCGATATGGAATGTGGATGTTAATTAATCATGAGGTAATCCCAGATTAACCATGGGGTTCATCCAACTCCAAATGGGTGGGAGGCAGGCTTATCTGGAGTTTGATTCAAACCCGGAGGGACTTGCAACCTAAAATCATCACAAGTGTCCAGATCTTTGATATCTGACATGAATCTGCCCACATAAATAAATAAATGAATCAATGCGTCTCATTATCTATGAGAAAGATACCTCTCTTTTATTCCCCACCAAACAAGGAAATTGAATGCAAAGCGTGTTCCAGATCTGTTTGGAGGGATCGAGCTAAAAATTCGGTTGTCGTGTATGACAAAAAGAAACATCATGTATGTGGATTCACACTTCGTGAACAAACTCTACTCAAATTTGTCACATTAGTGTTTAGGTCCTTAACGAATGAGAATCTTGCATAGGCACTCACAATTCGTCTCGCAAGCTACCTTATTCACTCTTTTTACTTTATGGTAAATCTGTTTCATTATGAAAGCTTATTGGGTTAGGTCGAACGATGGATGTTATGTTTTGAAAAACATAAGTTTTCCATTACAGAGGTTATATCCAGGTTTGAAATTTAAGGTGGGTTTACCGATTCTCTTGGTTTAAAAAAAAAGTTTATATGGATGGAAATGATATATTAGGTTCTTATTTTTTTAGTGTAATTCTCTTCATTTTAGACTTTATAAATTTGGGTTAAAGTTTCCCTTCAGGGATGGAAATGATATATTAGGTTTTTTATTTTTCTAGTGTTTTTCTCTTCATTTTAGACTTTGTAAATTTGGGTTAAAGTTTCTCTTCATGTTGGAATTTGTAAAATTGGGTTAAAGTTTAAATTTGACGAAGTTTAACCAAAACATTGGATTATGGATTAATACATGTGTTTGTGACAAGTTGTATATAAATAATAAGTAATTAATAAATATATTGAATGATGTACATGTTGAAACTTCTAACATGTAGGTATAAAGGATTAGTATAGGAATCCCTAGAAAAAGAGGATCATGTAATAATCTGTTTACTTTGTATCATGCTTTGATTAAATGAGTTGGCAAGAACAAATTGATGCACCCATGTTTGCTTAGGGATTTATGAATGTTATTGCCTAGACTAGTAGAGATCTCAAGTGTATTGTGGTCCTTAAGGGTTATTGAGATGTCAACTATGCAACAATGAGTCACAAAGACATGTTTCATGATAGTTGCGGGTAAAAAGAGTTAAAGTAACTCAAGCAAATAAAGCCTGAGGAGAGAAATGAAATATGAGCTAAACAAAGCACTACAACTTCCGATAAGTTGGCTCCATGTGAAAAATAAATTTCAAGTGGAAATAAAATCAAAGTAAGTATGTCATGCCTCCAAGGCAATGGCAACTACTGGCTTGGTGCACACAACACCCTTGGCTAAGCCAAATAGAGAAAAGTAGGGATTTTACCCAAGTGATTTGACTTTATCATAAAAATTATGATAAGATATGCTAGAGAGCAGTTGGGGAATTAATGGTGAGTTGGTCAACCTATCCCTTGTTCCTATCATGATTGACCATCCATAGTGAGTTAATTCCACTACCATGAATTACTATAAACTCAAAGGAGTGTTGGAAAGAGGTTCTAGAATTTTAAACAAGCATTTTGGGCAAAGATAAATATTTTCTTAGAGAGCCCTAAGAGAGGAATCAAACTACAACGATGGTTTTCCTTTGACTAAGCCAATTTGCAACAAGGGATCATTATGTTTGATGGTAATTGTTATGGTCCAAATCCTTAGTATAGCATAATAAACTAGAGTACACACAATATACACAAGATGTGAGCATGGAGCACAACTCCAAAAGAGATAATAAAGATGAGTTACACAATAACTTCTTAAGGAATAGGGGAACCTCCTCCAAATACCCCAATATATTCATATATCCCAACCATATGTTCCCCCATAATGACTATATTGACTTCTATATATACATACTTTCATTCATTCCACATGTGGACCCTTTATTAGGCTAACCCTTATTACATATACAATTACCACATTACATATACATTAAACCTCATATATGCCCCACTTTGGATCATAGAATAGTACCATTTTTTTAAAAGCTTTGTCCTTGAAGATTTTCATTTAAGGGTTTTACATGTGATGAAACCAAGTAATAGGATTTCCTTATATTTGTGTTTTCTTGTTGTCATTGATGACGATCCATCGATCCAATTTCAATTATTTTTGGTCTTAGTCATTGATAGCTTCTTGTTGCATAGATTTATTTCCTTTGTTTCTATGTGTTGTTGTTGTTGTAACCTCTCCAGTTTGTTGTAGTTGTTGGAATTTAATAATATCATGTCAAATAATGGTTATGTGATGCCATGTTCCATGAATATTGTTAATTTTTCCATCTTCTTCCTTGGTAATGGCAATGCCAATCTTCTTGTATTTTTTGGAAACTTTCTTGGTGAGGGTGTTGATATAGTTTGACCTTTAATGGTTTTCCTTCACTCTACACACCCATATCACCAGTCTTCTTTTCATAGGCAATGGAATCCTCTATCCTTTGTGCTTAACCTTCGATTACTCTTACCTTTGAGATAATACCATCATATTTGGTTGTACATCCTCAAGTTGGAGCTCAACATCTTCAAGTATTTTCTAGTGACCATGTTGAATCTTTTCTTCCTTCTACTTTTGAAGCTACAATGTTATGTCATCCATCAAATTCTTACATCTTTCTTTAATTCTAGATTGCATTTCTTATTTTACCCCATTAGTATTTAGTGTTTCTTCAACCTTCTTGCAAATTTCCTCTTCAAGTCTTTTGATAGTATTCTCTTCAACTTTTATGGCAATATCTTCATGCATATTCTTTGATTCAGACTCATGTAGATGATGTTTCATATTCATAACATTGTTAAGAAGACCTTGATTATGCTTATACAATCTTTTAATATCTTCATCTTTCTTTTTCAATTCTTCCCTTGACTCATATTTTTCCCACTTTCCTTTGCTAATATTTTCTTGCTTCAATTTATGAACCTCCTTAATGAGTGTTTCATTAAGGGTTTGTATCTTGAACAATTAATCACCCTTCTTCTAGGGTTGTCCTTTGACTTCTTTGAGTTCATCTTGAGTTTTATTCATTGCTTCCATTTTTTAGTCCTTGATCCATCTTTTCTAGAAGATTTTATCAAAATCTTGCATTGTAATTTGGTATGTTTATCTAGACTCCTCCACCACTCTCGAGCATCACTATCCAAATAAACACATGATTCTAATCCATAAATATTGGACTTACAACCAACATAGATCCTTTGCAGAAATGTAATATGTTCTCTAGTCTCAGAGTTCTGTAGAGATCTATGTTCTTAGAATGACTCCAAGGCTTGTATTCGTAGTGTAATATGCACACAAACAACCAACTTGCAGTTACAATCAAGACTTTGAGTTCAAGTTCCTTTGTTGTTAATCACCAAGCAGACATACACAAAATGGTTATGTTTTTTTGCTTCAAGGCTTATGTTCTTTCATATCTACAATGCTCTGTTTTCAAGCCAACTTAATGACACACACTATTAATTTATTTCTGCAAAACTCTATTTTCAATCTCATTGCTCCTATGTGTAATATGTGGACATCAATACCTCCTTAAATGCTTGGTTTTATAAATGTACCAAATGCTTACGTTGTGTAGGCCCTAATGAGTGCCCAATAAAAGCAAACCCATTATGTATGATGTCATTCAACCACAAATTTGCTCAAGCAAAACATAATGTAGCCTTTTATATAAATGACACAACATCACCCGTATTGTCATCAATCAAATGAAAGAATTGTTTATGAACAATACTCAGCCCAACATTGATTCCCATTTATTTAATCATCAACATTTTATTCCATAGTTCCTTAACTAGAAAACGAGTCAATGTAGAGTAGTTTTTCAACCATTCACAAATGTCCATGTACAAAGTTAAATATAGCTTTCCTTTATCCTTACCCTACAACAAGAAGGAGATACAAAGCTCCTTGTGATAAGAGTAATGAAAACATTCCGACACATTCACAAATGCTTCTACTTCTATAGTATATAGGCCAAACAAAACGGTGCAGACCATGGTATGAATTACAACACTCCAAACCAAAAGTAGTATGTGCACTAACCACTCCCATGATATAGCCAACGTAGTGTGAGTGAAACATTGAGATGCATGCATGGCAAGTGATGGAGCAATTTGCAACATTCACTTAGCATTTATATTATTACCATGATTCGACTCCCTTTAAATTAATGCAATTCTCCCTTACACAATTCTCGTCACTCTTTCCATATAAGACAATTAAGCATAAGCCAAACATGGTTGCTTGAGCTTTCTGGAGACAATTAATTAGTGGGCGTGTGGCCTTTACATTGCTTCAAGGAAAAGGGAATATCGCCAACTGCATTTTCCATTGATATGATTAATTGTTTGCTATGGAATTCGACTCAATGTAGAACCAGGAGGATGGACAGAATACAGCCAAGTTGCATCAATATGAAGGAGGTTCGTTTCTGTGCAGGAATTCCAGCCTTTAAACAATGGCCGAAGCAATCAATGGGTGGTACCACGCACTCCCAGGAAGAACTCACACCAAGAGATCGTACGACCTGTCTAAGATCCCAACGGCCAGGAACATGGATGGAATGTTTAAAAAACGGCTGATAATAGAAACTCAGCTGAAAAAATGCAACAAACAATTTATCACATCCATTGATTTCAATATGCATAAAGAATGGACAATTAGCTTCCTGTAGTCATTGTTATGTCTCCAAGAAGTAACATAAATTAGTAAATTAATTCTAAGCAAGACTATGAACATTATAGACTGAAATTCATCGTATCAATCCATAAAACACGTTTGGAACAACATAACTTTTTTTTATAACAGAACCGATAATATTTGTATTAAAAAAAGGTTGCAGTGAAACTGGATAATGTAGTAATACCAAAAAGATGTCTCTTAACAAAAACTAGCATAACCATCAAGCACTATGAGTTAGGTATAGAGAAGTCTAAATCGTCCTTTGCAAATGATTTCAAAATGTTTCTACTAGTATAAATTCTTAAAAAGCACCTAATATTGGAACTGTTCTATATAACATAAGTTTAATCCATGAAACACTTTTGAAACAACATAACTTTTTTTTATAACAGAATTGGTAATATTTGTATTAAAAAAAGGTTGCAGCAAAACTGGATAATGTAGTAATACAAAAAAGATGTTGTCTCTTAACAAAAACTAGCATACCTATCAAGCATTATGAGTTAGGTATAGAGAAGTCTAAATCTGATCCGGATTTTATGAGCAGAACGAAATGAATACAGATTATTAACAGGTGCTTAACACAGAATAACAGAGATATAGTAAAACTGGGTTTCTATTCAATAATGAAATAAACTGACACTGTAAAATGCAGTGGAAACAAGTTTGCTGGAATGGTGGTGGCTTATCTCTGAGAATAGATGTGACGGCTATGCTCATTCGCAAGAAGATGATTACAATGAGGCTTTGAAGGTCTTTTTACCATAAGCAGGAATGCCAAAAACCCTAGACATCCAAAAACCTAACCCTAGGAGATGAAGTGTCAAAAGTCATGTGGGCCCCGTTTGGGTAAGTTAGTACATCAACTTATTGGGGTCGTAACTTTTGCATACAATCTCCGTTTTAGGCATATGATAGCCCGTTGGAAAGGTATCATCGAGGAGATTCATTTTAGGTGCTTCCAATTTGCAAACCTTTTTTTCCCAAACAACATCGTTTAGGGCCTCAAAACGGCTCCAAAAGTAAAAACTGCTAAAAATAGTAAATTACCAAAATTGTCAGAAAACTGTTTTGAGCCAGTTGGGAAAGGTGGGTGGCCACCAGTATCCACCTGGATCAATCCTCCCTCCTTAGGGAGCAATGGTCTCCATTACGTTGAGGTCCCCCATCAGATGAGGAAATTTCTGTTGAATTTGGCCCTGGGTCAGCCACTTGCCTTGGTGCAGGAGTTGCCCTGCTTTGACGACTCAATAAAGTTGGATCCTTTGTTGTCGAGTGCCCTTGATTTGTGTGTCCACAATCTTATCATTGGATGACTGTTGTATGCAGTCGGGGTTGAGCTCTGTTGGTGTCAGTTGTTCTGCTACTTCTGAGGTGTCCAATAATGGTGGGAAATACGGGCGAAGAAGATCCACATTGAACATTGGGTGCAGGCCAAGGAAAGGAGGAATGTTGAGCTCAAAAGCATTATCCCCCACAACCTTGGTGATGGTGTATGACCCATAACAGAGTGGGCGAAGCTTTCGATGGGGTCCTATAAGGCGTTCTTTCTGCAAGTGCAACCAAACTTTGTCTCCCACCTGAAACTTATGTGGCACCCGATGTTGATCATGGTGTTGTTTGTACTTGTCATTGGACTTTTGTAGGATATCTTGAACCTGTTGGCGGATGTGCTAGATCCGTTCAATGAACCGAGTAGCTTTGTCAGCTTCAGTTGAAGCAGGAGATAAGTCGGTCGAGGTGACCGCAAGGGGAAGTGCAACATCTATGGGACCCAATGGTTGGAATCCCGACCCCACCTAAAAGGGGTTGTGGTCGGTTGAGCTATGCAGGGCTCGGTTGTAGCTATGTTATACATAGGGAAGGCTTACATCCCATGTGTGAGGTTGCGTTGAATTATACATGCGAAGGATATGCACAATCATTCGATTTACGACCTCGGTTTGGCCATCTGTCTGGGGGTGGAAGGTCGTGGATTTGTTGAGCTTGGTGTCCAGCAGTGACTAGAGGCTCAACCAGAATGTGCTAAGAAATTGATTGTCTCGATCTAAGACAATGGTTTGTGGGAGTCCAAAATGTACCTAGACGCGTTCAAAGAAGAGCTTGGTAGTGGCCTCTACTGTGATGCTCTTCTTGCAGACAACCAGAATCACCATCTTAGAAAAACGATCAACAACAAAAAAAACACAGTCATTTCTCCGCTTAGTGGACAAGAGGCCTGACATGTAGTCCATTGAGATGGATTCCCATGGAATGTTAGGAGTGGGAAGAGGGGTGTACAAGCCATGTTTCTTTGTGGTCGGTTTGGAAATAACGCAAGCAGTGCAGGACCTGATATACTTGTTGACCTCATGTCGAAGTTTTGACCAGTAGAAATGTTTATGTAGCATTGCCACTGTCTTTTCGACGCCGAAGTGTCCTGCCACCCGACTGTATTGGGATTTCCAGATCAGCTTCACTCACTCGCTTGATGGAACACAGATATGGCCCAGACGACACAACAACCCATCCTGAAGATGGAAATTATCGACAAACTACGTTTGCACCCAACATTTGGTAGGTGGTGGCGAAGTCTGTGTCTGTCTCATAGAGTTGGGACCATCCAGAGGTCTCATGGTCGCAAGAGTCTAGCATCGTGGTGAGTGCTGGGACTGGCGGTTTGCTGAGGCAATCAGCAACGCGATTGGTGCTTCATGTTTTATACTTGATGTTGAGGTGGAATTGTTGCAAGTATGTGGACCACTTTTGATGGCGGTCATTCTGCAATTTTCCTTGTGTTTGCATGAACTGCAGTGGATTATGATCAGTGTGGATGATTGTCTCCTTCCCAAGAATCTAATGTCTCCACTGGCGACAGGCTTGCACAATGGAGTACATTTCTTTGTCGTAAGTAGGGTACTTACTGTAACGTTCCCGACCATCAACCCCACGGTCGGGCCAACGCTACTAAGCAAAAAAACACTCATGGAACACATTATGCATTCTAATGAATTTAAAACGCTTAATTACAGTTAAACACAGAATTACTGCTAGCATTTCAGAATTAATGGAAATAATAATAATTCATATGCACAACGAAATACGTGATAACATTGCAAGAATCATAGGTATGCAATTTAATTAATTACAGAATTACAAAACATAGTGACACTTATCTTTGAAACTATCACGCACCACCAATTGCGTGTAGACCTTCCACGAACCTCCCAGCCTTAGACCACGCTGCTCATCACTCTCAGCAATAGGTCACCCTCGATCTAGGACTAAGCTCCACCAGATAAGGAATCCTAGGCTAGGTAAGGATTGCAGGAAGAATACACGTAAAAGAAGGAGGATTCTCTCCCAGGAACCACTTATGCCCACTGCCCACAGACTCTCCTTCCCCACATGCCTGTCCCACCCCAGGAGTATACACCTTCTCTGTCATCTAGACAGTCCTTCGGCTGCTAACCTCCCTTGCCTTGGGCTTCAACAACAGACCGGACCGGAAATCTCCAAGCTCCGTGGCAGCTACAGGGTTCCTTCCAAGAGCTCTCTCCTTCCTCCGCGCACTCTCTCACCTGGAGAGAGTCGCTCAAAGGCTTGGTAAAATCCACCTCTTCAACAACAATCAACTCCCTCACTTGGAGAGAGTCGCTCACAGGCTTGGTAAAACCCGCCTCTTTAACAACAATCACCTCCCTCACTTGGAGAGAGGTTACACACAGGTCATACAACCAGTTTCCTTAATCTCATTCCTGTACAAAGAAAAAAAACAACAAGGCTCAGCAACGAACATACAACAACAACAAACCACACCCAACCAAGAACTGCGTGGCCGCCACAGCCAACTGGGACAACAAACATGGGTTTCCCAAACAGATGACATATAGATGCTTCAACCCAACCAGGCTCAACAATTACAAGACATTCGCTTTTCCCAACCATCCATACAGAACAGACTCACGGTTCTGGGTTTCGGGGATGCGTGATAAGAAATCCACGCGAAATTCGAACACAGACTCGAAGGTTTTGACAGAGGGTGTACTGACTCCTCCAGAAATCAACACATGCCTTTTCAGTTTTTAGAGTTGTGTGAGAGTATTCTTGTAGAGGTCATACGGGATTCTCGGTTCAGATAGTCGACGATAGAATGAAGGAGGAACCCCCATCATGGCTCAACTCAACAGTTTTAACTGCATGCGCTTGGGTTGACACTTGTCACCCATGAAGCTCGTTCCTTCCCATTTGGAAGTCACTCGTCCTTCCAAATAACTTAAGATAAAACATCACATTTACACAGCTTTGGAATAGTAATAATTTAATATTATTCTCAAGGTTTTAAGCCCCCTCAGCTTAGCCCCTCTTTTAACCTCTCAACCCCCTCTCCTTTGCCCAGGCTTTGTGGATGCTTAGTCCCCCATCACTCATTTATTGTGGTCGGTCTGCACACAGAGATGTTTTGTATTAATACTGTGTATAATTACATGTACAAAAAATCAGGCTCTTGGCCTTCAACACTTAGGCTCCCTGGCCTAATAACACATAAGCCCACTAGCTTATATGACTTGGCTCACCAGCCTATAAAACATAATTACAATTCATAATGCAAGCTTYATACTTCATAGACATKATTTACAAYAGGGMTCRGCCTTGGGGACATTACAATCCCCTCCCCTTATTTTTGCAYKRTCCTYAGTGCAACTTTACACTGCATCTGCAAGMTTTTCAAAATTTTCAAWAARATGY
Source organism: Picea glauca (assembly GCA_000966675.3). Lineage (NCBI taxonomy): Eukaryota > Viridiplantae > Streptophyta > Pinopsida > Pinales > Pinaceae > Picea > Picea glauca. The sequence continues at coordinate 160,325 of JZKD02S0258840.1, read as the reverse complement.
RRGTACTCTRCMYRCATAACATCTTYATGCTCCCATGTYRCRTCCTCRGGACYRTACCAGGTCCACTGGAYCTTTACAAKCCCTATAGMTCGATTYYRGAKYTGTTTGTTTTTCCTRTCCAATATGCGCAYAGGATGCACTTGCAGGACACCTTCTTGTTCCACCTGAATCACATTCCAATCGATAACATGATTAGCATCTGGTATATATTTCTTAAGCAATGAAACATGAAATACATTATGTACATTCATGGATGCAGGTAATGCAAGCATATATGCAACTGGCCCAATCCTTTCTAGGATTTCAAATGGCCCACAAAATCTGGCTGCCAACTTGGCACAACTTCCTAGCTTCAGGGAACTTCTGTTAGCTTTCACTTTTAGGAAAACATGATCACCCACTTTCAACTCTCTGTGGGTTCTGTTCTTATCAACATAACTTTTCTGCCTGTCCTGGGCAGATTTCAAATTCTGCTTAATTTTTATCATTTGGTCCTCCATCTCCTTGAGCAACTTTGGCCCAACTACTGTTCTATCAGCTGGATTATCCCAGCTCATTGGAGTATTGCACTTTCTTCCATAAAGTGCTTCAAATGGGCTCATCTTCAACGATGCATGATACCCATTGTTGTAGGTGAATTCTACCAAGTGTAGGTAGTCTTTCCATCTCGATGGTTTGTCCATCACATACATTCTCAGTATGTCTTCTATTACTCTGTTCACCCTCTCCGTCTGTCCATCAGACTTAGGATGATAAGTTGTACTAAAGTTCAGATTCATTCTGAATCCTTTGAACAATCCTTTCCAGAAATTCGAGGTGAATTTCGGGTCTCTGTCGAACACAATCATTTTAGGAATTCCGTGCATTCGTGCCACTTCCCTTATGAAAATATCAACAACATCTGTTGCCTTGTGAGTAGTTTTCAGTGGAATAAAATGGGCATCTTTTGTAAGCTTGTCCACCACCACCATGATCGAATCATGAAACTTGGCTATTCTGGGCAATCCCGTTATAAAATCCATCGTTACTACTTCCCACTTCCACTCAGGAATGGGTAACGGTTGCAACAACCCTGCTGGGTGCCTATGTTGAGCTTTAATTTTTCGGTACTCCATACATCTGGCGATGTATTCAACGATCTCTCTCTTCATACCCGGCCAAAAGTAATGGCTCTTGATCGCTGCTACTATTTTCTGATATCCAAGGTACCCTGCATAAGGCACATTATGCATCTCTTGCAAAATCATCTGTTTCAAGCACTGGACATTGGGTACACAAATTTTGTTCTTGTATAACAGTATTCTGTCTGTTTCCAATTTATAAATTTCCATCTTCTATGGCATCTTACCCTACTGTAGCTTGGCTACCAATTCTCTGTACTGCAGATCTGCATTTGCAGCCTTCAAAATTCTGCTTTTAATATCAGTCTGATACATGCTAATGGTTGTAACATGTAATTCATGCACCCTCCTGCTGAGTGCATCAACCACTTTATTCTCTTTTCCTTTGATCTGCTTGATCTCAAAGTCGTACAGAAATTCCAGCCACCTACTTTGTCTAGCGTTTAAGGTTGGCTGATCAAACAAATATTTCAGACCATTATGGTCTGTTCTGAGTTCAAACCTCCTTCCCATGAGGTAATGCCTCCATTTCTTTAGAGCATGAACTATGGCTGCCAACTCCAAGTCATGGGTTGCATAGTTCTTCTCGTGCTCTTTTAATTTCCTGGACTCATAACAGATTATGAATCTGTTCTGACTGAGGACCCCTCCCAGTCCTTCTTTGCATGCATCGGTGCATACTATGAAATCTGCATTTGGATCTACAATCCTCAAGATTGGAGCACTGTTCAACAACTGCTTCAATCGCTGAAAAATTTCCTCACATCCTTTTGTTCAGTGAAACTGCTTCCCCTTTCTTTGCAAGGAAGTGATAGGGTGAGCTATCTTGGAAAACCCTGCGATGAACCTGATGCAATCCCCCTACCTCAGCAGGGTTCTATGACCTCCTGGTTTGTGGATCGATCTTCTTCTGAGCCGAAATGGCTCTTCGGGCTTCTGCTGGAACCCTTTGAACAAATCCACATGTCCCTTTGTCCTCTGGCACAGGTCTTGAGAAAATCTACACGCGCGCCCCCCCTTTTCGACGCTCTTCTCTGTTCTAAACCAACACACACCTCGGCGTTGATTCCTTTCCAACTAGCCCCTTCTTATCTGGTGACCTCGAGCTATGACCCAAGGCATAAATAACACACCTTTCATGTTTCGGGGTTTCAGGACTCCTGCATGCAAGCTCTTCCAGGCTCCTTGTCCTTCGAATAGTTGAACCCTGAAATAGGGCCTAACTCCATAGATGGCTCCTCCCTTAACGCTTGACCATGCGACCACTACCCGTGACCAGGTCCACTTTTCAGGATTTCTTAATTCGTGATTCCGACTGCAAATGATTCTAGGTCCTTCGAACTCCCGGATCCCGAAATGCCGAAAAGGGCTTAACGGGCTTTGGCTCCTCCCATAGCCTCCATCCATGCGACCACACCCTATGACATGGGGCTAACTCCTTCGAGCGCGTCACAATTTCGGGGTTCTTGAAGTTGCGATGCAACTCCAACCTCTCCTCCTTCCAATCCCCAAAGTCCGAAATTTCCCCTGGACAATCAACGGTCTAGATCTGTCGCTGAATGGGCGGTCCTTGTTCAATCGTGATTTCTCCTTTCGCGATTTCTGGGATGAGTGCCAACTGACTCTCCCCTCTATTTTCCCCGATGACTAAATGTCGAAATCTCCCCCTTGAGAGATCAACGGTCCAGATTCCTCTTGAACCGACGACCACGATCCAACTGGATAGACGTCCCACAACCTTTCGAGATTTTTCCTGAACCTTGACCAATCACCACATGTCCTCCTTGATGAACGATCCTGGTCGTTTCGCGAATTCTCCTTTCGCGATTTTGGCCCGGTCTTCTCCTTGTTTCCCTAGTAGGAGGCGATAATCCACTCAGGTACCTCTGAATCTTAACAGACTCATCTTTGGTGAACGGAACATACTTCAGTAATTCCAAAAACTTTCATTCATACTCATCAATGGTCTGGTTGTCCAGCTTGAGTTCAAAGAACTCTTTCATCTTTCTATCATAATATCTTTTAGTTAAGTATTTCCTCTCGAAATACCTCTTGAATTTTTTTCATGTGATGTCCCTTTCCCTGATCTGCTTCACCTGCACAAGTTGATCCCACCACATGGATGCCTTTCCCTTCAATTGATACATGGCAATCCTGCCCTCTGCATGAGAGGAATAATTCTGCAGTTGAAAGTATTTTCTTATACCAAGCAACCAAGTTTCAGCATCTTCCTCCTTCTTATGTTCTCCATCGAACATTGGAGGCTTGATCTTGTTCATTTCCCCTTTCAATTCATCCATCCCAAATCTCTTGTGCTTTCTGGTAGGAGATGGACTTGAACTACTGTGTGCTTCCCTACTGGAATGCTTTGGGGAGTGACGACGATGCCTGCTGACACTCCTTGATCTTCTTTTACTCTCAGGGGTCTTGCGACTCTCTGTCTTGCTTGAGTCACTCTCCTTTTTCAATTTCTTTTCTATTCTTTCCAAATTCTTCAACATCCTTAAGTTGAATTCACCCTGCGTATCCCTGACTTTCATGAGCTTTCGGCTATCATCTCGGCGAGCCTGGGCATATTTATGCAATCTTTCAATGATTTTCATCATATGTCCTTCCTTATCCATCTCTTTTCCTTGCCCATTAGAGTTTGACCCTTTGACTCCCAAGTTGACATTCCTTCCTTCTCTTCCGTTCTCTGAATTGGAGGCAATCTGCACCTCTTCCATTTTCTACTCTCAATGACAACCCTATTCAGTTTTGGCACTTGCTAAGCTTCTGCAAACACACGTGCAGACAACAAGGATTTTTCAGGTCGTCATTCTTAGCAAATTCCACACATTCAAAACCATTCTGATTTAAGAAAACGCTTCGAATTTGCACATTTTTCGAGTTCTGCTCGGCTCTATAATTTTTGGGTGATAGCTCCCTCTTTCTCCCTACCCTCGTAACCAAAGGTCGTGACCAATGCTAGACTACTAGGTGCTACTCGGGCTTTCGACCTTTGAAGAGTTTAAGGTACACACATCTATCTCCCAGAGTTTCGATTTACCAAATTCGCGTAACTCTAGTGGATTGACGATCCACGTTTACCCAACATCCAACGGTAAAAAAAAAATCCACTACGGTTCTTCCGTCTTCGAAGCTTTTGGGACTTCGGAAATTCGGGTTTCGGGTTTTCAGTAACCGGGAGTTCATGATGCAGCGACTCCAAATCTCTTGTCACTTCAATCCCCGAATTCCGATACACGAGTTCTTGTATGAGATCCAATGATCCTTGATGATTTGGATCTAACGGTCCATATCTTTTTAGAGTTTCGTGAACCAGGAGTTCACGATGCAGCGACTCCAAATCTCTTGTCACTTCAATCCCCGAATTCCGATATGGAAATTCATCAATGAGATCAACAACTGTGAGCCTCCCCTGATCCGACTGTCCAGATCTTTCCTACGCTTACACCTATCAAGCTCTTCAGCCCTAACTTCCTCGCTAGTTGGCTGGATCCGACAACTCACGAAATTTTGGCACTTCTTCCTGGAAGCGCTCCACCATCTGATTCTACCCTTGTTAATCTCTTTCGTGATTCGAGACTTGGAGTGACCAAGAATTTGGCCTGCGCTCCAAGTTCATGATCCCTAAATTCACGAAATGATCCAACAGATCAAACCAACCACGATCAACGACCCACGTTTATTTTGGATCCTAGGGTGGCGAGTTTCTCCATCCATTAACCACCTTGCAACTTATGGCTATCTTATGGTCCTCGCGATTTTGCGAGTTCTCCACAGAGAATTCTGACTGTCCAACTCTACTTCTCAAGGACTTCTGGCCAATGACTTGGTACCCTCCTTCTGAACTTTCATCTACTTGATCCAACACTTCTGGTGTGGAGTTCTCTCTCTCCCTATGGCCATATACCACACTGGCTATAGTTTTATAATACCGCTACACCTCTTAAGCTTGTAACACGGTCAAGTAGTCCGTTGACACTCAGAAACATTCTAAGGTCTGAAATTAGTCCTCCAGACACAATTTATTCTCAAACCCTCGGTCCAAATACCACTCATCCGACCCATCCAGGCTCAACGTTGAAACCAAGCTCTGATACCATACTGTAATGTTCCCAAACATCAACCCCACGATCAGGCCAACGCTACTACGCGGAAAAATACTTCTGGAACACATTATGCATTCTAATGAACTTAAAACACTTAATTACAGTTAAACACAGAATTACTGCTAGCATTTCATAATTAATGGAAATAACAATAATTCATATGCACAACGAAATACGTGATAACATTGCAAGAATCACAGGTATGCAATTTAATTAATTACAAAATTACAAAACATAGTGACACTTATCTTTGAAACTGTCATGCACCACCAACTACGTGTAGACCTTCCACGAACCTCCCAACCTTAGACCATGCTGCTCATCACTCTCAACAATAGGTCACCCTTGAGCTGGGACTAAGCTCCATCGGGTAAGGAATCCTAGGCTAGGTAAGGTTTACAGGAAGAATACATGTAAAAGAAGGAGGATTCTCTCCCAGGAACCACTTATGCCCACTGCCCATAGACTCTCCTTCCCCACATGCCTGTCCCACCCCAGAAGTATACACCTTCTCTATCACCTAGACAGTCCTTCGACTGCTAACCTCCCTTGCCTTGGGCTTCAACAACAGACCAGACCGAAAATCTCTGAGCTCTGTGGCAACTATAGGGTTCCTTCTAGGAGCTCTCTCCTTCCTCCACACACTCTCTCACCTGGAGAGAGTCGCTCACAGGCTTGGTAAAACCCGCCTCTTCAACAACTATCACCTCCCTCACCTGGAGAGAGGTTACACATAGGTCATACAACCAGTTTCCTTAATCTCATTCCCGTACAAAGCAGAAAAACAACAAGGCTCAGCAACAAATATACAACAGCAACAAACCACACCTAGCCAAGAATTGCGTGGCCGCTACAGTCAACTGGGACAACAAACATGGGTTTCCCAAACAGATGACAGACATACGCTTCAACCCAACCAGGCTCAACAATTACGGGACATTCGGTTTTCCTAACCATCCATACAGAACAAACTCACGGTTTTGGGTTTCGTGGATGCGTGATAAGAAATCCACGCGAAGGTCGAACACATACTCGACGGTTTTGACAGAGGGTGTACCGGCTCCTCTAGAAATCAACACAGGCCTTTTTGGTTTTCAGAGTTGTGTGAGGGTATTCTTGCAGAGGTCATACGGGATTCCCGGTTCAGACAGTCTACGGTAGAATGAAGGAGGAACCCCAATCATGCCTCAACTCAACAGTTTTAACTGCATGCGCTTGGGTTGACACTTGTCACCCATGAAGCTCGTTCCTTCCCATTTGGAAGTCACTCGTCCTTCCAAAGAACTTAGGATAAAACATCACATTTACACAGCTTTGGAATAGTAATAATTTAATATTATTCTCAAGGGTTTAAGCCCCCTCAGCTTAGCCCCTCTTCCAACCTCTTATCCCCCTCTCCCTTACCCAGGCTTTGTGGATGCTTAGTCCCCCATCACTCATTCATCATGGTCGGTCCACATGCAGAGATGTTTTGTATTAATACTGTGCATAATTACATGTACAAAAAAACAGGCTCCTGGCCTTCAACACTTAGGCTCCCTGGCCTAATAACACATAAGCCCACTAGCTTATATGACTTGGCTAACCAACATACAAAACATAATTACAATTCATAATGCAAGATTTATACTTCATAGACATGATTTACAACAAGGCTCAGCCTTGGGGACATTACAATCCCCTCCCCTTATTTTTGCACTGTCCTTAGTGCAACTTTACACTGCATCTGCAAGCTTTTCAAAAATTTCAAAAAGATGCGGGTACTCTGCCCGCATAACATCTTCATGCTCCCATGTCGCGTACTCAGGACCGTACCAGGTCCACTGGACCTTTACAAGCCCTATAGCTTGATTCTGGAGCTATTTGTTTTTCCTGTCCAATATGCGCACATGATGCATTTGCAGGACACCTTCTTGTTCCACCTGAATCACATTCCAATCGATAACATGATTAGCATCTGGTATATATTTCTTAAGAAATGAAACATGAAACACATTATGTATAGTCATGGATGCAGGTAATGCAAGCATATATGAAACTGGCCCAATCCTTTCTAGGATTTCAAATGGCCCACAAAATCTAACTGCCAACTTGGCACAACTTCCCAGCTTCAGGGAACTCCTGTTAGCTTTCACTTTCAGGAAAACATGATCACCCACTTTGAACTCTCTGTGGGTTCTGTTCTTATCAGCATAAATTTTTTGCCTGTCTTGGACAACTTTCAAATTCTGCTTAATTTTTATCATTTGGTCCTCCATCTCCTTGAGCAACTCTGGCCCAACTATAGTTCTATCAGTTGGATTATCCCAGCTCACTGGAGTATTGCACTTTCTTCCATAAAGTGCTTCAAATGGGCTCATCTTCAACGATGCATGATACCCATTGTTGTAGGCGAATTCTACCAAGTGTAGGTAGTCTTCCCATCTTGATGGTTTGTCCATCACATACATTCTCAGTATGCCTTCTATTACTCTGTTCACCCTCTCTGTCTTTCCATCAGACTCAAGATGATAAGCTGTACTAAAGTTCAGATTCATTCTGAATCCTTTGAACGATCCTTTCCAGAAATTCAAGGTGAATTTTGGGTCTCTGTCGAACACAATCGTTTTAGGAATTTCGTGCAATCGTGCCACTTCCCTTATGAAAATATCAACAATGTTTGTTTCCTTGTGAGTAGTTTTCAGTGGAATAAAATGGGCAGCTTTTGTAAGCTTGTCCACCACCACCATGATCGAATCATGCAGCTTGGTTGTTCTGGGCAATCCCGTAATAAAATCCATCGTTACTACTTCCCACTTCCACTCAGGAATAGGTAAAGGTTGCAGCAACCCTGCTGGGTGCCTATGCTCAACTTTAATTTTCTGGCACTCCATACATCTGGCGATGTATAAATCAAACCTTTCCAGATAGGAGAAACATATATGCTTAGAGTGGTCTCTAATTCCCAACTTGAGGACACCTCCTTAGAAAGCCATAATTTCCTAAAAGGCTCATTCAAAACCCAATGAAGAGAATTCAAAGAATCCCCCAATAAGAGTCAAAATCAAGTCAAAAGGATAAGAAACCCAAACCCCAATTACCATTGCTATGAACTATGTGCAATAACCCAGAGCTAACGAACACAAAGCTCCATTCTAGAGATGATGCAAAGCGCCAAAACATAATAGGAACCACAATAAATTCCTAGAAAACAACTTGACCAATGCCAAAGAACACCAACATAGCTTTAATGACAAGGGTTACCTTGATATCAAGCAGAACCAAAGGTGACAACCACTAGTATTCATCATCAATCATCGCTTTAGCACCTATCCCCTAAGCCATAATCTCACCTTTATTTTTCATAGGGACTCCCCTAGCTTCAAATCACCAACATAACATTAAGTGTGGCATGTGTGGGGATGTTGTAAGAGTGATACTTGCATTCTTCTTCTAACTAAATAGAATACGACTACTTTGTTGAGTTGACATATGTGAATTAAGGGGCTTGGAACGTGGAAACATACATATATTAACATTAATAATGAATATAGGGGATGGCTAGGAAACAAATTCCCCCTTTTTTACTTAAGGTTCATTCAATCAAGGTAGAGGCCTTGTTGGTGAGAGTGTCCACTTGTTGATTTAGGGCCCTCAAAACATGAAAAAACTTGATATCCTCAAACCTAAGAGTCTCCTTTTTATTCTAGTTACTAGGCTAGCCAACTTATTATTAGTCGGGTTTTTCTAATTGTTCATAAGTTTGATGATTATGGATGAATCCCCAATAACTATCAAAGTTTTTACGTTGGTAGCATTTAGAGATAAAAGTCCCTAAAGAAGAGTCTATGCCTCTACCTGGTTATTTGCGGTTTTCCCTAGACCCCATACATAATTCAATTCCTGTTTCCCCTTGGGATCAAGGATGACACCCCTGCACTTGCCACCCTTGGGTTTCCTATTCCCCATCAAAGAAGATAATATTTTTTTGTTGCTTGATCTGCCACTCTTTTAATTCTTTCTCCTTCATTCTTGTCTACCCATTTGGGTGATGTGAGGATTGAAGGGTTATTGTTTTTGGATGAGAAGCTTCTCCCACAAGAATGCCTGCTAACTACTCTTTCTCGTCACAGTCAAGCAGCTACACCAAGTGACCCTTCATGCCTCGGATTTTTAGGGTTTCTAACATTAAACCCCTCACTTTTTCAACCATTATCCTAGGATTGACCAACTCCTATTGAATAATAGCTTTGTTATAGGCCAACTAAACTTTCCAACAAACAATTTTTTGCATTTCTTGCCAAGATCTCTTGAAAATAGGTTTAGGCCCCTTCGATAAAAGAGTATCATTTGCAAATTATAGTTTAGGCTCCTCAGATAAGAGAGTATCATTTGCAAATTGTAAATGGTTCATACCTTTGACTCCTCTGGCCGATTTGATTCCATGTAGGTTGCTAGAGACCCTTTCCTCTTCTAAATTTCCACCCAACACCTTTGTCATTATAATTTATAATAATGGGGGACGGGGATGGCATTACCTCAATCCTGTATTGCTTTTGAAAAAGTCAGTGAGCCTCCCATTAAATAAGGGACCAATGATATAAGTTTGGACCCACTACACAAAGTTGTTATTAAACCCAAATTTACACAAAACAACAAGAAGGAAAGAGTGTTTTACCCGATCAAATGCATTGGCAATGTCTATTTTAATGATCATCTATTTGTCCTTATTCTCCCGACTAGAATGTATTTCTTCTTGAACCATAATAAGGTTGTTTGCTATTCGACATTTTTGCATCAAAGCTTCCCTAATTACCATAGATTATCTTGGAAAGAATCTTCTTTAGTCTGTTTGTCGTGATTTGGTTTAGGATTTTATAAGAGGAGTTACAAAGGGATACATGGTGAAATCTAGAAAACATTGATGTATTTGCCTCTTTCAGAATCAATGCTAAAAAGGAGGAGTTTGTGATGCCCCCAATTGTATGTTTCTTATGGGCATGTTGGAGCATATGCTTCAACTCAAATTTAAGTATATCCCAATAGGCCTAGAAAAAGTGAATGAAGAAATTGTCCGTCCTTGGATCTTTGTCAGGAGTAAGCCCCCAAATGGCTTTGATAATTTATCCTTCCTCTATTTCTTTGTCCAATTCTTCGTTCTCAACTTTAGAATTCAGATGAGGGATATTTTCAAGCATCATAGCTATGGAATATGATCCACCTCCTCTTGATTTATATACAAGACTTCAAAATTCTTTTTGGCTTCCACCTTGATTGTTGGGAAGTCTCTAAAGCTCGAGCCATCTTCTAGTGATATTTCTTTAACATTATTTTTCTAAACTCTAACTATGGCTTGTTGATGGAAGGAGGTATTATTGTCACTATATTGCAGGCATGGGATCTAGGATTTTATATGCCACATCTCTTCTTATGATATGGATACTTTATGTAGCTTATTACAAAGGGTTCTCTCTTCTACGTGATGATGTTTTGTGATATCTTCCTTTTCTATTCCTGTTTGTAGATATTCAAGCTAAGATCAAATATTTTCCCATTCCTTGAGGGCTTGCTTAACTACTTTTAATTTATGCTCTCAAATGAAGGTGGGTGATCCTGAAACCCACCTCCACCTTTCCTATGAGATAATATGCATAACTCTAGAGTTTTAAAGTCAAAGGGGATAAAATATGAATATTGGGAGTGGAGGAACTAAAGAGAAATCGTCTTATGATCAAAGATAGTCGTTGGGATGATCCTAGAAGTTATGATGTTGTTGCTTAATATAAGGTCGCTTTGAATGAGGAAATGGTCTAGTATCGTAGCAATATGGTTTGCATCAATTCTTCAATTTAATCAAGTGTATTTCCCTTTCACAAGTTTGACATCTACTAGATCCAAATCCATCATATGGTCTTCCATATTTTCTCTAAGAGGGTCCCCGATTATTCTACCACTTCTTTTTTCTTTACTATTCAAAGTCACATTGAAGTGCCCAACGACAATATTGTTCTTAGTGACTTCAGGGTATTTTAAAACATGCAAGGAACACCAACAATATTCTTTTTCTTTGTAAATAAAAGGCATATATACATTAAAAATATGATAACTAATACCTAATTTCTGATGTACAAGGAAAGATAAAATACAATGTTTTGTTTGATGAGAAAATTCCAACTAAATGAAGAGTTGTCCCAAAGAATACAAATACCTTTTGATGCTCCTCTTGAATTTACCACAATTCCTTTGCACCTTTTCTACTACATTCTAATGAGATTAAGCATTTCCTTTGCCTCGAACTCGGTCTATTGGAGTAGGAGGATAGTTGGATTTCTTTTATTTTACCAAGTCTCTCATGGATTCCTCTTTAAACCTACTAACCCTGCCTCTACAATTCCAGAGGACAATATTCATTATTTGACATTAAGGATTTTATGACCACTTTGTGGAGGAGCGTTGAATCCTTGATTTTTAGAACTTCGAGTTCCATCTCCCAACAATATTTCTACAGTTGTCTAGATAGCCAAACCTTTCTCCTTGTTTGTTGCTTCTTCATTTTTTTTCTTTTGCTATCTTTCTACCTGCTTTTTTGGTTGTCTCTCTTCTTCCTCCTCCTCTTTGTCCTCCTCCTCCAATTTTTGATGAGATTTCTTCCTTGTTAAGATGTCATAGGAAATTTGAGGTTTATAGGAGACAAGATCAATTCCCCCCTGGCTATCTAAAAGGATGTCTTCTTTGGTTGATGAAGAAGGGTTATTTTGTGAATCTAAAGAGATGGATGATCTAGGCAAGAAGATAAATGTGGGTGTTTTGATTGTTATGCACCAAACACCCAAATAACATAAAAATAGAAAGAGAAGTAACTCCATGCCTTGAAAACGAGAGAGAAGAATGAATGAGAATCCTTTTCGAGGGTGAAACTTCCTATTACAATATAAAAAATGAAAAAGATGAGATGATCTCTAAAATTAGGTCTCCTTGGTATGTATAGGAGACAAATGGTACAATTACAATTAAAGGTTCTAGCTGACCATTAGAGGGTCTATACGACCAATAAGAAAAAGAATTTATAACAATATAAATGTAATAACTCAATATCTAAGGCTTAACATGCCCCTCCCCTTCAAACCAGTGTTTCCCTCAACACTTGATTAGTTGTGGATGTTTCTGCATGAATAACTCATCTCCCCATGTCACCTCTTCCATTGGTAGGTTATTCCACTTAATGAAGTACTTAGTAATTATTGGATTTTACAATTGCTTGATCCATGCTTCAAGGATTGTTTCCAATTCTAGTATGGTTTTTCCTTCTTCATTAATCTTTGGTAAAATAGTTTGAATTGGGATCTTATCACAATTTACCTTCTTTTAGAAATAAACATGGAAGATTGGATGCACATGTGAAAATGGAGGCGACTCCAACTTGTAATCCATACTTCCAATCCTTTGCAATACCTTATAGGAACCATAATACTTGGGTGCTAATTTATTATCATTTTTTTGTTTCTTAAGGGACATATGTTTGTATGGTTGTAACCTCATAAAATCCCAATCCCCTACTTCAAATTTCCTATTTTTTTCTATATCCAAGTTGTCCTTCAATAGTTGGAGAACCTCTTGTTTGTTCTATGTGTTAGAATATAGAAGATGGTGTGCTCATTTTACCATTGACGATACCCTCATCACCCAACCACAGGCCGAAGCCTCCCTCCAAGCACCTTAACCTTGACTGAGAATTCCTCCGGAAGAAAACCCTAGGCTAGATAGCCAAACA
>JZKD02S0258840.1:88546-144356 GCA_000966675.3 Picea glauca | reverse complement strand
AACCCTAGATTTGACCAGAAATTCAAACTTCACGTCTTGGCCTTCTGAGAGTACCAGGAGATGCGCTGGGCTAGGGCGCACTGATCTATCCAGAGATTAGGTCAATCTTGTCACTTAAGGTCCCTCGACAAGAGGTTTAGGGTTTCTACAACTGCTTCTGCTGGTAACCCTAGCTGCAGTGCTTTTGGAAGCTGCTCCTGCTAGTAACCCTAGCGACAGTTCCTCAACGAGCTCAATGTCTAGCGGTTATGTTTCCTTCTAGCGTTTTAGGTTGACTGAAGGGGTGTGGGCCCATAACCTGTTAGAATATATAAGATGGTGTGCTCGTTTTACCATTGACGATACCCTCGTCACCCAACCATAGGTCGAAGCCTCCCTCTGAGCACCTTAACCTTGACTGAGAATTCCTCTGGAAGCAAACCCTAGACTAGATAGCCAAACAAAGAGTAGCGCATCAATTCCCAAGGATATCACATCACAAAAGACTGATCAGATGTTCCAAACCCTAGCCAAGAGATATCCAAGCCAATACTGAAACTAGCTGTTGCTGCAACTTCACCTGCAACCCTCCTCCAAACCTGCGCACCAACTGCAACTGCAATTCACACCAACTGGGAAAACTACAGTCCTGAGATGCTTTCAAATGAGAATTGGCGCCCTGTATTTATAGTAATCCTGCTAGTTTGTTGGGGCCGACTTCTCCTTCTGGGTATGTGTCTGTTCAGTATATTATTATTAATTATGGCCGACTTCTTCTCTTGGAGGCTAATAACCTAATATAAATTATCTTCTTGAGCCGACAAGGCTTCTAGGGTTATTAGCCAACTCATTAGGGTTTCTCTTGCTTCCTGGAGTCTTCTATTCTCGTCAGGTTCACACGTGGGGGTAAATACCTCCCGCAGCTACCATAATATTAACACTTTGTGTGGTCCTCCACTGCTTGATCCTTCACTTTCCCTCTCAAGATTGATGTGATAGATGGAGGATGATATCCATAAAGTTCTATAAATGGAGACATTTTTTATAAAGTATGGAAGGACGTGTTGTACCACCATTTTGCCAAAGGGAAACCACTTGATCCATTTTTTTTTTAATCAGATACAAAGCAATGAAGATGCCCTTCTAGAAATTTATTCACAATCTCAGTTTTCCCACTGGATTGAGGATGGTAAGAGGAGTCGTGAGTCAATTGAGTGGCCCCAAAAAATATAATTCAATCCAAAAATTACCAATGAAAATTCGATCTTTATCACTTACAAAAATCTTGGGGATTCCATATACTTTATGAACTATTTCCATGAATGCTACAACTACTATACTTTCTTTAAAAGGACGAGAAAGAGAGAAAAAATGGGCATACTTTATGAGTCGATCCACCACTACCATGACAAAATTATTTTCTTTAGACTTTGGTAGACCTATTATAAAATTCATTGATACCTTGTCCCAATGTTGACTCAGTATGAATAATGGTTGTAGGAGACTTGAGGTATTGATTGTCTCTTCCTTATTATGTTGGCAAACCAAACAATTAGCCACAAAATTTTGAAACTTAGTTTTAATACCTTCCTAGAAAAAATCCTTCTTGATTCCGTGGTAAGTTTTCGGGAACCGAGAATGGTCTCCTATAGGAGAAGTGTGAAATTACAAAAGGACCTTCTATTTGAGTTGGGAATTCTTACATGAACATAGGTGAACTTGATACCATAAGGAATCATTGTTCAACACAAATTTATCTAGTGCACTTGGGTCCTCTTGTAGTTGTTGAATGATATTGCATACATTTTGATATTGCTTCCACTATATCCTCACTTCTTCCACCCAATCAGATTATGGAATGGAAATATCACAAAGCAATCCCTCTATGTCTTCTTCTTTCCTTGAAAGTGCACCTGCGACCACATTTTGTTTTCATTTTTTGTAGATAATTTTTGTTAGCACTAGGAATCACCTTCAGATTGCATGGAAGGCAGGCCCAGTACCCATCAGGTTATATGTGAATGTAAGAGTGTTTTAAAGGGTTAAATGACAAAAGACTCAAAATGATAATGTTCCAACTCAGAAAACAGGGCTGGCATGCACCAGCAATCAAGGTCTTGGCTAACTTCAATCAGTAATTTGGGAGTAAGTATGAATAGAGGGAAGACTTGAATAAGAGGAATGTAGGGGCTACTGTAAACATCAGGTCTACAAAATCCTAAGGAAGAAAGTTTCTTAACACAAGATCTTCTTGAACTCAGAAACTAAGGAAGCTAAATAAACATCATGATAATATAATGATCAAACATCCACCATAACATCACCACAATCATTCATGTGAATCATTCAAAGCATGAACATTTAGCATAAGAAGCAAATAAGCTAAAAGAGAAGCTGATTTCTATTAGCCAAAATGTCTTAAGTCCAGTACATAGCTAGATCACAGTCACTTCATCAAAATATTACAGTCTAAGGGAGCCTTGCTCAACCATCCGAACCTACTAAAGCATTTGATATATCTATTTATAACAAAAGGGAGGCAACAACTGGAGGTACGAGCTGGCCTCCTTCCCTTGAAAATCTCTAAACATTTATTTGATCTAACAACTTAGTTAACAACCTATGCTATAAAATAGGAAAATGTTGGTGACTAATCCAACCAATCTTCAAGATGACTTGATTCCTTCTTGCCGCACAACTCCTTGTTTGACATGCGTCTTTCAAAAGCATGTGGTTGTCCTCATGATGCCAGTTGTTATTTCTACAATCTTCTCCATCATCAGCTATCCAAAAAGTTGTTAGCTTAGCCCTCTTGAATCCATGGTGTCCGTTGGTAGCTTCTTTAGGTAGTAGTCCGAGTAGTGTACTTTACAACTAGACAAGTAGAAAAGGTATCTCATTTACGTAGCGCCATTGTGCTACGTATGTGTGCAAAATTTTTCTCTCTGTGAAATATTGGGTAGAAAATTTACATAGCACCATTGTGATGTGTTTGTGTGCAAACTCTCTTCTCTGTTAGATATTAGGTAGCGCTTGTAGGTAGCGCCACTTATGTTGCATCTGTGTGCAGGTTTAGGTAGCACTGTCAAAAAACGCAGCGCTTCCAATCTTGAACATGTGCAGAGCAAGTAGCGGCCTTGCATAATGTCAAATCCATTATACTTAGGTGACTTGGCAGTACCGTAGGTAGTGAATTTTACCACTGAGGGAGTTAACACTTTGCAAAAGCCCAAAACTCTGATAATTAAATGCTTAGAAGCTTGTATAGGTGGCAGAGGAAATATTTGAATAACAATTTACCCTCTCAAAAAGGAAACATCCTAAAAAATGGGGCCTACCTTTCATCAACTATTTTGTTACCTTGACACTTAACCTCACACTCTTTCTTGTAGAAGGAGGATCTTCATTTGGCACAACAGAATTCTTCTTTTTAACAATGATAGACTTCTTGACTGGGGCTATGCTCTCTTTGACTATTGATGTCCTTTCTCAATGGCATCTTCAACCAATACCTGCAACTCTATTTGAGCTACTTCATCTTGAAAATGCTGCAACTTTGCCTTGAGTTTCCTGTTCTGAGATTGAAAACCTCTATTCTACCTATAAAGGTTCTGGAGCTACCTGTGAAGGGGCTAGGCCTTTCTTGCTGCAAACCTTGCCAAATCAATGGTATGGATGTATCCATCCATGAGGTCTTTCATTTTCACCCTGTCAGACATGGCCTCTTTTTTCAACTGAGCCACTTCCTTTCTTGCATACCTAAGTTGCTTGATAAGTATTTTGAAGGTCTGACTGTCAGGTGGAGCAGTGACATGCACAGTCTCAATAGGTTTCTTCTCAGTCTCCTCTTCCATCCTCATATTAATTGCCCTATCAGCTTCATCAGGCTTCTTGGTGGCTTTGTTTTTATCTTTCTTCTTGTGCACAGGGGTTTCCTCTTTTCTTTCCACAGGCTTTCCAATGCCTTCACCCTTCTTCTTTTGTACATGGATCTCAGGTAGAGACTATTCTTCAACAACTCCCTTAGGAATTGATGATCTTGTGAAAGGTCTTCTACCCTTGGTATTGACTGTTGGAGGAGAAGAGGGGAAGTGTAGCTTCTTCCCTTTCTTGGATGTAGTTTTGGTAGAAGAAGGAACCTCTTCTAACCCTGGTGGAGGAGGTGGTGAAAAATATCTTTGTGGGGAAGGACAAGATTCCTCCTCAGCTCCTGTGACCTGCTTGCTGACCTCTGAAACTTGAACATGGGCTCTACCCTTTCTCTTCCTATTGGTCCCTGCTTTAAAAACACTGGTGGATGATAAAGAACTTGCATTCAGTGATTGAGGAGTAGATGCTAGATCCAACTTGAAGTGAGAAGTAACCACAAAATGCTCCCATGAAATCTCTTTCTTACCCAATTCCTCAAAGACTAACATTCTGATCAATCCAGAGTGGAAAAGGCTAGAATCCACATTCTTAGACTTGGATTGAATCATGTCTAACATTTTACCTATGCTCCTTAACAAATAATAGGGGATATTCATTTCAACTTTACCAGTAAAACGAAGCAAAATCCTTATATGGTACTAGTACAATGTGTTATATCTCCCTTCGCATGTAAAATATCTCTGAATGATCTTCACTATTCTATCAAACTGTTCAATCATTTGACTCCTTGGCATACTTTTAGACAAATCACTGGCTTGATGTTCAGGTTTAAAGAGATCTTTAGCATAGGCTGAACTCAAAGCCATGACTTTGAACCACTTTTCACCTGTAATGGGTATTCTTGTTGCAGCTGAGATAGAGGCTTCAATCACCTCAAATTTCAAATCCCCAACCTTGGTTCTCCTGCCATCAAAATGTAATGCAAACTGTCTTGTTACCTCTGGATGGCCTCTCTGCATATTCTGCCAGAAAGAGAGGCATCCCACTCTTTGAAAAACCTCTCTTTCCATGGGCTCTGTATCAAAAAGATGCATGTCCACAGGTTCTGTCCTAACCACCTTGAACCCTTTATGTGTCTTCTTCGATTGAGGAGTCTCCATGGCTTAGAATGAGAGCTTTTAAAGGCTTACAGGATAGTAATAACCAGGAAGACTTAAAATCAGGCTTCAAATGTACAAGGATGACCTTTAAAACAGACTGATGCTAGTAAGCCAAGCTTGACTGTGGGAATTATGCCCTTAGATTTGTACAGGTATTTGAGAGTGTAGACAGTGAGGGGGTAATATGTGATTGGCCCTTTGTAACTGAGTAAGAACGCTTAACTCCAAAATGAAAGGAAGCAGGGGAGACACAGAGGGGTTAAGCAGTGCCTTTGGGCAGTGCGATGCATATGCAAAGGATATGCTATTTAGGTGCTTGCAACCTCAATGGCTATGGAAGATAGGAGTGATCAGATGTAGATACAGGAAATGGAGTTCACAGGTCTGTGGAGTGAACACCTTTCAAAATCTTCAGTGAAATCTTAGGATGAAGTTGTGAACATTTCGGCCCTCGAATGTACCTCAACATCAAATTTGGTCGCACCGTTGTCGCCTGGTCAGAACTATGAGTTTGAGCAGCGCAACATTCATGAATTTTCAAATCAAAAACTGTTATCAAGGCTCGTAAATGCGAGATCTTGGAGGTATCTTTAACCAACTCCTTGCACTGAAAACAAGGAACACGACATCAGTCGTGGTAATCATAACTCGTGGTGGAAATCATGATGAACGGGTAAGGCGCTACGGAACCGCCTGATGAGTGAGCAACGCTCCAGTTTTAAAAAATGATTGGACATGTAAGCAAGGACAACAAGTCATGCCCACAAGGTCATGAGTGAGGAGAATGGTGCGCCACATCAGTCTGGTCATGGGAGGGGGGGGATCGATCCTAATGACAAATCATGAAGGGCTCCAAAACTTAAGTCATGAACTAAAAAGGGTTTAAGTCCAAAAATCAATTTGAGGATCAAACTAGAGCTATGACTTAAAACTTTAATCATCTAAGGGGTCCTACCAAACATAAAATTTAAAGGGATGAAACTTAAATTTTTTTAAATCTAAGGCTTAAAAAAGAATAAAAACAAACTAAAAGACCCAAGGCAATTTAGTGTGATAACAATTTCAAAGTCATAACCTAGCATCTTTGTAACCCATTTTTTTTTCTCTTATGAAGATGTTATCACACAAGTTGTAGGTTGGGTAAAGCCCGACCCAACCACAAAATAACGACAACTAAGAGAAAACCTACCCACTGTCACCTTAGATAGATATTCCTATCACTTTAGAGATGAAGTAATCACCTCAAGAGGGGAATCTTGGTGACCCTGGGAAAAATGAGATGGAAGATAGAAAGATGATGAAGAGTCCCCCTATAGGTCAATTATGGAAGGTAAGAAGTGATTGAAAAGAGTTTCGTAGATGGTAGAAGATATGCCACAATGTAGTAGACTTGCCAAGTAGTGATTGTACCTGCCCGAGACACACGCAAAACAAAGATACAAGCCCAATAATATGTTGGACAAGAAATTTAAGCTTGTTGTCCCTAATTGCAACAATAAACAATAATATATATCAGACACAAAATGATAATAAGAGCTGCAAATAAAGTTGCTAAAATTCTAGTTAAGATTGCAAGACACAAGCTAACGATGACTAGTTTAACTCAAGTATGAAAGAGCAATACTTTAACATGAAACAAGGCTGTAAGATATTAGTATTGCAGAGATATAATTGAAGTATTATGGATGTAGCATACAAGTTGTTACAACAAAGAGATCAACCACCAAAACTTACCAACAATCCACCCAAAAAGTGCATTGAGACTAGTAGAGGATAGGGGCAAACTTTTAGCAACTTTTGACAATTTGTTTGTGAGTGATTAAGAAAGTAGTATTAGGGTTTATGAAGCCCTAACGGCTGTAGATAAAATGTTATTACAGAAGCAAGGATCACTTAGAAAAATGTGATGCCCTAGTGGCTCAACCAAGCACATAAAGCATAGAATTGATTCCAATTTAGACAATCTCAAAATCTTGAGTTTTCATGTTGACCAAGGCAAGATTTTATTTCTCCATTGAAATTATATTTAGTGCCTTTAGCTATTGGGTTATGAATTCAAATAAATAAATATCTAACAAATGATATCTCCTTGGGGGTGTAAACCCTTTTACTCCCCAAGGCATGCAATGTTAACTAGGAAGTACTAGGAGGGTGTAAACCCTTTTACTTCTCCTAGTAAAACCACGAGAAACAAATTATTTCAAGACAAAAATGATAGATATGGTGGGGTTGTAAACCATTATACTCCCCAATAATTCTATCAAATTAATCATGTAACCAAGTAATGAAGCAACAATAAGATAGAATCCTTACCTAGTCCAAGTAATGACAAGATAAATCTCTTTTTACAAAGATAAATCCACAACAAATGAAAGAAACTAGCTCCAAGAGAGGTAGTACACTACTTCTTCCACCAATAGCATGAAGAAACCATAAAAAAAGCACAAGAGATAGATATTTCCCAAAGAGGGCACAAATTTCAGCTAGGAAGGCTTCTCACAATGGGAGAGCTATGATGAAAATGAATTACAGGTGACCTCTATTTATACAAATCCTCTAACAAATAGTTTGTCCACATAAATTAGGGTAAAACAAAAGATAGGGGTCAACATTCCTAGTATTTCCCCTTTACATAAAATAATACTTTTTTAATTCATAATCTGCACATGTAAAAACCCTAAGTAAGATGTCACCCTTCTAGGGTGACATTTTTTGCACTTTTGCAAGTCGTTGGAGTAGGAGAAGGGTGAGCTAGGCCTCCAAATGCCATGTGTCCTCGATCCAAGCCTTTTCTCCATGATCCATGGCTTACTTCCTTCAAAATGTGCCAAGTGTCCTCAACCACCACCAAACCCTAGCCCTACTATGATGCCAAGCCCTCAAGGGTGACGTTTTGGCCTTCTTAGGAAAATCGTTTGGGTGGCAGGGGATAGGTTAGGTACTCCATGATGTATTATAAGCCTCCAAAGGAATGTCTTCATGATTTGATATGTGGACCCATGGAACCCAACCTATGGGCTTCAAGCCCCATGGAATCCCAAGATAGACTTGTTCTTCCAAAACTGTCCACCAGCTAGGTCCTGCAAAGACAAATGGGTACACCCTCCAAGGATCTCAAGTCAAAGAAATATGATGAGAAAATCAAATCAATAAAAGAGCCATCTAAGCAAGTACATCCAAATCACCTCATCAAAATAAAATGATGCTCAAAGACTCTATGCAATTTTCCAAGTTTAGGTATGGGAGGGTTGACAAAATGACCTATTGGGTGAATCGTTCCTCAAGTTTAGGGGTGTTTCTTGAGGGTACCTCCTTCTAAGTCATGTGGATGAGAAGAAATACTTTTGGGCATGGGGTTCATGACATACAATGGGTTGTAGTGTCTCACTTATGGCTACCTTTGTAGAGGGTGTGTTGCACCTTCATTTTCAATGCAACCTTTTTCCAAGCCCATTAATTACCTTTTATTCTTTTAGGACGTTTCCAGGTTGAAGACAAGGTGAGGATTCTACCTAAGCATGAAAAGTTGTGCCCACCTTGACTCTACCTTGATCACATCATGCTTCTCCAAGTTGGAAACATGTGTGGGGCTTCTACCTAAGCAATAAAAACATTGCCCACACATGCTCCTCCCTGGTTGACATTTTGTTATTAGTCATTCTTTTATGGGTCCCATTATTTTTTTATGAGAGACATTTCATTGTCCTCGAGATCCCTGGGTGAGAATCTAGAAGGTTAATGTATTGGATTTTATCTTTTTCCGGCCATAAGCCTCTGGGCCTTCAACCCCTTCTTCCCATGAAGTGAGGGACAACCCCTTCTTGGGTCAGTACACCTGAAAAAACCCAAAAGGTGAGCAGATGATAGGATGGAGTGTGGAAAGTGACAAGTATGATCAGGAATGGCACGATGATTCCTCAAAAGGACCTCCCAGCAACAATGTCAACCACCAAAGTGAAACAGGGAAAATACCATAATGTTCAAGCAAATGCCACATAATCAAAAGCAATAATAGATGCAACAAACTCAAATGCCTCAAATATTGAAATGACACTCACCATAATACCTGATTTGTACCTCATGGAGCAAGACCCAATGTCTTCGAAAGGCCAACTGATGTCGTGGATACCGTCGTGATGAACCTGGAGTTGTAGTGGTGAGGTAGGCCTCTATCTGTGCAAGTGGACATTGTTGGTCAAGTTGTCTCTTAGTACTCCATGTATGCAACTTGAGGGCCTTGAGACATCAACTCCTTAGTTATCCCTAGGAGTTGGGGATAATAGAAGATATTCCTTGTTCCAAGAAGTAATTTAGACTATCATGATCTGTTTTCACCTTGAAGTGTATTCCTATTGGGTAAGGGCACCATTTCTTAACTACATTTAGTATGCCCAACATTTCCTTTTTGTAAATGGGTTTAAGTAAGTTGTTTCCTTTAATTTGGAAACTTTCAAAGACAGTGGGACTTCCTTCTTGCATTAAAACACCAATGTCATTCTCTGAGGCATCACACCCCATGATAAAGGTTTTTTTGAAGTCAGGTGTGGCTAGGACATGAGTTGTACATATATCCTTCTTAAGTTTTTCAAAAGCTTTGGTTGGTTCTCAAGTCCAAGAAAATTCCTCCTTTTTTAATAATGCTGTTAGAGGTGTTTCTATTTGAACATAATTCTTGACAAACTTGCAATAATAGCCTACCAATCCTAAGAATCCTCTAATATTCTTCAAGGTTTTGGGAATTGTCCATTACATCATAGATTTAATTTTGTTAGGGTCCACTTTTACACCTTCATGTGATATAATATGACCCAAATATTCCACTTCTTGAACCCCAAATGGACACTTGGAAGGCTTTTCATATAGTCATTTCTCCTCCAATAGTTTTAAGACAATGCCAACATATTGTACATGTTCTTCCCAAGATTTTTTGTAGATTAGTAAATCATCAAAAAATAATAGAAAATATTTTCTAAGGAAGGGTTTGAAAACACAATTCATCAATCTTTGAAATTTGAAAGGTACATTAGTAAGTCCAAACAACATCACCAAAAACTCATATTGACCTTCATGTGTTTTAATGGTTGTGTTGGGGATGTCTTCTACCCTTATTTTGATTTGATGATATCTAGAACAAAGATCCAACTTGGTAAAGAAAATTTCTCCCTACAATTCATCTAATAATTAATCAATGATTGGTAGTGGTCAAAAGTGACCCTGTTTCATGCAACTACGAGCCTGCCCTAGTCGTCAATTTGACCATATTTAAAAAAAAAAAAGAATAATTAATCAATGACAGGAATATAAAAATGATCTTTAATGGTAATTTTGATGAGGTTTTTATAATCTGGACACATACAAAATGAACCTTCCTTTTTTTAAATAGTTACCACTAGTGAAGAGAAAACACTTTGGGTAGGTTGAATAATGATAACCTCTAACATTTATTGAACCATATGCATAACCTCACTCTTTTATTCATATGGGTACCTATAAAGTCTAATGTTAGGTGGTACACTTCCCGATTGCAAATGAATACCATGGTCATGATCTTGAGTAGGTGGAAGACCTTTAGGCATCTCTCCAAATATCCTGGAATGGTTGATGATAACTTTTTGAAGATCCATGGGAATAGAAGGTTTAGATATTTGAACATCAGTGAGCACAATTTTTCAATTACACCATGGTGTCCCCTTTTTATCTATTTTGTCTTTCTTTTAGAGCTTATCACTTTATAGGGTTTCCCTTAGATACCTCTAAATTCAATTTCCTTACCTTTCGAGGAGAATCTCATGAAAATTTCCTCAAAATTAAGAGAAATTGTTCCCAATGATTGTAACCATTGGATCCCTAATACAACATTAGCACCACCCATTTGGATTTCAATGATTGGACTATCCAAAAAATACTCCCCGTGGTGAGATTAATACTATGGAAACAATTTATGTACCTCCATTTGCAATCATTACTTGAAACTTTGGTTCTAGATATATAAAGCAATTGAGAAGTTTGTATAATTTTCAATTATTGAAGTTATGGGTACTACCATAATCAATCAATACTGTTGTCTTTTTCTTTTTAATATATCCTTCTATTTTGAGAGTTTGGGGAGTGATTCCATCCAATACATGACAATATATGGTTGGATTAGTCTCTTCTAGTTCTAGATCTTGCGACAGTTCCAGTTCTTGATCTTCTTCCTCTTCACAATCTATGTAGAATAATTTCCTCCCACTGCTCTTATGCTCCTTACTATGCTTTCTATCACATTTGAAACATATCCCCTTTACTCTTATTTCATCCATTTTATGAGGTGTCAACCTTGTAGGTTGCGTGAGGTTAGGAGAGGGAACTTGATCTTCTCTATATTTTTTAGTGGCTACCCTTCTAGTAGCCATATTATTACTTTCAATTTTTCTTTCCACACAGAAAGCATGCTCCATGGATTTAGGTTGCAAGAGATGCACCTCATGTTGAATTCTCTAATTTAAAGTGCCCATAAAGAGATCTAAAAAATTATACTTTGGAATATTCTTTACTCCGATAATTAGCTTTTGAAATTGATAAATGTGCTCTATAATTGGACCTCTTCACCAAAGATTTACCAATTGACTAAAGAATGTGTTGTTATTAATATCCCCATAACGTGCTATCAATTCAACTATAAAAATGGACCAAGATACAGTAGAATCATTTTTCATTCACAAATCCATTGGTACCAAACAAATCGATTGGGTTCTAAATATGAGTATGCAAGAGTTACCTTTAGTAACTGGCGCTCGGTGTAATGGGAAGGTCAATAGGCCTAACCTTTCATCTCTCTTTCCTTAGCATTTTCTTTTATATTTTATTTAATTCTTGTTTTTCCTTCTTTTTTCTCATTTACTTTTAAATTTGGATTGTCTTTGATAGTTTAGTTAACCTTCATTAATGATTGAATTACATTTATAGGTACTGAGTTTTACAACCATTCACTTGTTTGGATCCATTTTAGATCAGTGATGCATCATACAAAGGTATTGGGTTATTGTTAATGCAAGAGACACACCCTTGGCATTCACTAGTAAACAATTGTGTGATGAAAACATGGGCATATCAACCCATGAAAAGGAAATGATGTCTATTATTCATGCAGTTGATATGTGGCATCCTTACCTAATTAGGCATCATTTCCATATTAAGGCAAACCATGGTAGTTTGAAATACTTCTTGGAACATAGATTGCCTTCACCAGAGCAACAAAAGTGGGTCACCAAAATGTTAGGCTATGATTATGAGATCATATATATGAAGGGAAAGGAGAACATGGTATTCAATGTTTTATCTAGGAAGTATGAGGATGAAGGCTCCCTATTTGATTTATCTTTATCACTACTCGATTGGATAGAGGAGACATATCAAGAATGGTTGGTGGATGCCAAGATCATTCAAATTCTCCAACAAATCTAGGAAAATCCGCATACACATAAGGGATACACTTGGAAAAACACTACATTATGGTATAGAGGGAGCATATTTTTGTTCCAAAATTCAATATTCAATTCACAAGTGTTAAATTAATTACATTCCTCTCCCAGACTGGGACACCGACGGTTTCAAAAAACACATGAATGGATTAAGCATTTGTTCGTTTGGGATGGCATGAAGGGTGATGGAATTAGAGAGGTGGCAGAATAAAAACACACACCTACATTATGTTTTTGCAAAACATGGGACACCAGGAAATATACTCCAACTTCGCAAAAGGGGTATTCTATTAATCAAACCATTCCCATGTGTTTATTTTAGTGTACAAATGGTCCCTTATATAATGTAAGGTGACTATAAAAACTATTACATAATTAGATGGTTATTTCAAACCATCTCCATAACTATCTTCACAACTTCCTCCACAATATCTCCATGAATCTCTAAACTCATCTCCATGAATCTCTCAACTAATCTCCATGAATCTCTCAAGAGATCTCCATCCCTAACTCCTCTCATTTCCCCTCATCTCTCACACTCACGTAAACTTCTATAATTAGTCTACCTGATTACAAAGCAATCATTTAATTTATTAATTATTTATGATCACAAGTAGGAGTTATTTCATTATACTCCCCCATTAACCAATACTTGTGATCCCATTAGGTCATCATCATCTTTAATCTTCTTTGGTGCCATTTTCATCTTCACTCTTCTACGATATTTGGTCTTCTTCCTTATTTGTCCTTGATCTTCTTCATCTTGTACCTAAAAACATAAACAATATTTGTTGAAGTCCAGATAAAAGAATAGCCATCCACTAGAATACATGGGTCACCATCCGCTGTATCCATCGATTCTATAGGAAAATATTTCTCGTACATGGTTCATCAACCATTCTTCTACTGCATGTTTTCATATATGTACTTGTATTCCACTGCATCACCATCATCATCATCCTCATCTTGGGTTTTTTTGACATACTCGTAGCCATTCTCTCGGTGCGTCTACTTCAAAGAATGACATCCACACATTTTGGGGATAATGTAACACATGCCAAAGGAACAAGGGCGAAATCCCGAAGCCTCCAGGAGCATTGCAACCTTTATTGATTCCTACAATAGTTTTGACCAACATTTCCATATATTTTATTGCAAGGCTACCTAAAGCAAGAAACAAATTTATTGTCATGATGGTTGTTGACTTCCTTTCTAAATAAGCTCACTTTTGTTCCTTACAACACCCCTTCAAGGCCTCAATAGTTGCATGTGTATTCATGGACAATGTTTTAAAACTACATGGTGTGACTAATTCAATTGTGTGAGATCATGATCCTACATTCACCAATAATTTATGGTAGGAGTTATTTAAACTACAAGGTATCCAATTGAAAATGATCACATCATATCATTATGAAAGAGATGGATAGACAAAAGTGGTTAATAAGTGTCTAGAAACCTATTAGATATGTTTTACCTCAGAAAGGTAGGTTCAATGCGTTTAGTATCTACCCTTTATTAAATGGTCGTATAATACCACCTATCATGGTGCTACTAAAATGTCACCCTATACTTTTCAAGCACATCCAAGGTTTAAGAGGTGGACAAATCCATGAATTCCCATACTAACATTGTCCATACACTCAAGGACAATTTGGTATTGGATTAGAAAAAAAAGAAGAAAAATATCGATCAACATTGATCCAAACACCACTTTCAAGATGGGGATCAAGTGTTCATTTCATATATATACATGTAAGTATACATCACTCAAGAATAAGAGCCACTAGAAGTTTACACCTAATTTTTATGGACCCTATTCATTAATCAAATATATTGGACATGTTTCTTACACGTTATCTCTCCCTGCCCACTTTAAGATCCCACCCAGTATTCCATGTGTCCTACTTGAAGAAAGTGGTAGGCCATGTTTTCGAGTTCAAACCATCCTCCCAAAGCTAGATGAAAAGGGTTCCATTTGGTTATAGTGAGAGGTATTTTTAAACAAAATAGAGCATTGTATGTGCCAATGCATTGCTTTGAAAGTCTTGATCCAATGGAAGGATACACAATCCAAATATTCTAGTTGGGAACCATTTATGATGCTACAACAATTTCCACATATCAATCCTTGAGGACAATGCTACTTTTGAAGGGTTGGAGAGGCACCCTAACTCTCCTAATTAATGGAATAAGTTGTTACTTAATGTATAGTGGAGATATTTATTAAATAAGGTTCACTAGATAGTTAGAGTGTGTAATCAACAATGTAAGGGGTTTGTTAAAATAAGGTCCACTAGGTATTTGATGTAGCCTTGTTAATGAAGGCCCATTGAGTGGTTAGGGTTTGGTATAGAAAAACAATATTGTAGTATTAGAAGCTATGTAATTAGGCGTGTTACCCCCCCAACCTAGGGGTAATTAAGGAAATGATGTCTTGAGGCCTGTAGGTAGAAGACATGGAGTGTCTACAACCAAATGACCAGTTGAGGCCACATTGAGCATACAGAGACCCTCCTCTCCACCACACATCACCATTCATTTTCAGTAGCATAGTAGCATCTACCACATCGACTTGGCCTAGAAAGGACATCCAGTCTTGCTTCATGAGGTAAAAATTCTAGTCTTGTGGTAAGTGTCACTTTGTAATACCCCTATTTTCCCCAGCTTGTAATTAATCATTATTTATGATTACAATGCTATGGCATGTGAACAATGTAGATGTATTATTGTTTAGATTTCCAAAAAATTGACCGTGGGGGTGAAGCCTTGAAGTATTGGCCATGATATCACTAGAGGAAAGAGTGAGGAAACTATAGAGAGGGTTCATTATGTCAAATGACCCAAATTCTCCTTGTTGAAATGACAAGCCTCGTCTTGATTCCAAAAAAGAATCAGTTAATGAAAGAAGGATTGATGGTTGAACAATCAACTACCCCAATGAATGGAAGCATGGAGGGTCTGGTTGAGGAGACAGAAAATTGTCAGCTCGAAGTACCATAGAACGTAGTTTCCTACAGGCCCAGATTGACCCAAGTTTCTTCTGACAAAAGGAACAGGACAGGTCTAAGAACCTGCCTGGGGAAAAAGGAGAGGGCATGCAAGAGAAGGGGATATATACCATTCATAAAGAGGAAGAGTGCATGAGGCTCTTCATCTAAGAAGAATAATTGAAGGATTAAGTTGTTCTGGTTACTGTAGAGAATTAGAGGAGGAATTTGGTCTCTAAGGAAGATAATTGATGAAAGGAATACACTAGCACATGCAATAAAAATATTAGAGAACTCGTGGAAGAGTTATGAACTGGAGCATAGAAGACCCGAAACCTATACTAGAGAAAAATAGGGTCGCGGAGTTGGTGTTGTCTCGAAATAAACCGGTGTTGGAAGGAGAGGGTGTCGAGGGACAATGTAGCTGTGAAGGGACTCTCTTGCATAGAAGAAAATCCAGCTGGGAAGGCATCTGATAAACCCCATGGAGGCCCTGAGATCAATGGGGAAGAAGGGAGACTTCTACTGTTTCCATATAGGTGGAGGAGAGTAACCTCCCCGATACCATTCTTGAGTTTGGAAAGAGAACCCAAAAAACCTTCCCTGAGAAGAAGGTCACGAGCTTGATGTTGAGAGAGCACCTGATAAACCTCCCAGAGGTTGTGATAGAGAGAGGATCTCTAAGAAATTTGCAGAAGTTTCCCTAGTGATATCATGGCTTGGCACGAGGGTGGCTAGAGTGATAAGAGTGAATGCCTTTGAGCCTATGGTTGGGTGGAGAAGCGAACACCCAAAGTTAGTTGGCTGGATGCAACTTGTAATAGACAAGTATTCTCATACCCTTTGAAATTGAACTATAAATTAAGGTTGTTAATCCTATGAATATTGTAGGGATGTGCATGCTTGCTTGATGATTAGACCAGTTTTTATCTTGCATGATTGTGTATTTAAGCAAGTAAGGAACTATATGGTTTGAACATGCTTTGTACACGTAAATGCTTGAGCCTCTTGTAGTGGCTCGAATTAAAGGAAATAAACTATGAATTTGTTGACCATAAACACAGTTTCATGTATACATGTCTATACTTCCAGTTGTTTTGGGTCTCCCAAAAAAAAAAAAATGGTTTGTTAAGCTCGGGAGAGGTAGTGTGAGGGTGCACAGAGCCTATGCAAGTTGTGTAGAGGTTAAGAACTCTCTAATTTCTAAGTTCCAGGAGAAGCGCAAGAAGTGCACCCACACTTCCTTTGAAGTAGTTGCAAGCCCAAAAGGTATAATGCTCGTAGAATGTAGACCAAGGCCGAAGCCTATGAAAACCATGGTTTAAATCCCTTGTTGAAGGGAAGCGGAGCCGTGAAGTATAGAAGAAGCCACAAAATCCATTGATTTGGTTGCAAGGATATATTTGGGTTGTTGGATCATACCCAAAAAGGAGCTAAGTTATTCGAGACTCCGGGGTGAATGAATATTGCAATGCCCTAAATGCACCGAAGGTGACCTGTAGGACCGGTAACTTGACAGTTGACCGACAATTGGCGGTCATTTACTTGTTATTGTGGGATTCATTCCCTTGTTAAACCCCGATCCACTTCTTGGTTGTGAAGTAACACAAGTCGTAGATCTGAGGATATTTCAGATATATCCTGGCCATTGGATCTATGTCGTGGTTAGTCCGGCGTTGACCACTTTGGGAGAAAAAGGGCGTTAAATGGTTGGAATCCATGAATGTCGAACTCGTGAAGTAACTCGAGCCATAGATCTAAGGATACTTCGGGATCTCTCTTTTGACCGTTGGATCTAGACCGTGGTCAATATGACGTTGACCACTTCGGGAGTAAAAAGGAAACTAAATAGCGAAACCCCCGAATGTCGAAGTCATGAAGTGACGAGGACCGTTGATTCGAGGATACTTCAGGACCTCTCTTTTGACCGTTGGATCTAGACTGTGGTTAGTCCAACGCTGACCACTTCGAGAGTAAAAAAGGAAACTAAACAAAAAAACCCCAGAACGTTGAAGTTGTGAAGCGATGAAGGTCATGGATCTAAGGATCCACGTGGACCTATCTCAACCATTGGTTAGAGGATATTGGAAGGTCAGCTGGAGGGAGTTCGGGACTTCAAAGCTTCAGAAAATTCCGCTGGTAGGAGAAGTAGGATGTTCCTAGAGACTGTCAATTCGTAGTGACGTGGCATGCTGACATCACCTAGGATGACGTGGACCCATATTATGCATGCCATGTGTCATCCCAATTCATGCTTTTCATAGACCTTATGTACCAATTGGAAGTTGACACATGTTACCCTTTGATTGGGCCATGTGTCATCTCCATATTTTTCCACATGTCACCTCCTGGTGCGTAGTTTCCTGACCTAATGGATAATGGGACCCCAAGAGTTTGGGAGTTCATAACTCTAGGAGGCTTAGGGTGTTAGAATGTATGCTCAAATAGGGCCAAAGGCCGAAGCCACGTGGTAGGATTACGGGGTTTCAGGACTATGGAGGATATGCGAGTAGAGAAAAGGGCGTTCAATGTCATAGTGTCGAATGTTGAAATCCATTAAACCTATGTGTTGAACGAGGGTGACTCTCAACTATTGGATTTAACAGTGGATTGATCTCCACCATAGATGTAGGAGTGTTAGGGAACTCCGAGACTTTGGGACTCCAGGAATGTTACAGACATGGACAGGAAGGACGAAGGGTTGAATGCCTCGTAATTGTGAAGGCACGTGGAACATTCCCTTTTACCTCCCCTCCATTGGCCATGTCATTGCTAAAGGATGACAACCTTGGTCGAGTTTGTGCCAGGTGGGATGGTACGAATGAGGTGAACCCATGTGGGTGCCACATGGAATTTGACCAATGATTCCTGAAGAGCTTCTAAAGGACATAACTTCCAATTCAAATCTTGGATTTGAGCATGGCAATAGTCGTTGGAAATCTCTTGACGAGCAGAAGGTGATGGAGATCTCGGGAAGAGGATTTGAGATGATTGAGAAAAGTGAAATTTTGATGCCCCTTCCCTTAAAAAGGTACTATAGGGGTTGGGTGTGTTACATAGTGGTATTAGAGTGAGCAACAACACTTGGCCTGCTTGGGATCACGAAAGAGTCAAGTGATTTTTATTTCTTAGAAAACTTTAAAGGAGAGGGAACCCTGCCCTACCCTATCTAGCAGAGCATGATTCAAACACAGGCCTAGATAGGCTAGAGAATAGTCATAAGACTAGTTTACCAATGCTAAGATGATCCTGTTGAGAATATTACTGTCGTATGGAAATTATCTGCATAATTTCCTTGAGGAGAAGGATGTAGATTAAAATTCAGTTGGGATTTTACCAAATGAGATTGAATAATGCAAGACTGTGGCCGAAGAAGCCTATTATTTTTTTTGGGAAATGAAATTCAGTCCTACAAAAGTGGGATTATGCTGAGGGGCATTAAAAATAAAACTTGAATGCAAATGGCATAAACCTGTTTCAAGGAATACTCAAGTCCAGAAAGAAAATGAACCGAATAGGTGGCAGGAATTGCCTAAAAGTGGGCTTAATGAAGCCTCTGCTAATTAAAAGTGTTGATTAAATGAAGGATTTGGCATTGGGAATACGATCCTCTATGTATAGAGGCCTTATGGAAGTAGGTGAGATCATTCTACTTGACCTGTCATAACTGAAAAACTTCCTACTGAGGTAATCGCTCTTTCTAAAATAAAGGAAGTCACGTGGACTAAGAATGAACCCCGCGGAAGAAGTGAAATGACATGAGCAAGTTCAAAATATCATAGTTGTGCTAGGGGAGTGTGTAACCCTATTAACTTAAGGGTGTGTCTATGAAAAAGGAATAGGTCCAGTGACCATTTTCTGAAAAGGGAGAGCATGTGCAACTCTCTGGTTCCAAAGGGAACTAAGAAACAAATTTTGTCTCTGAGTATAGGAATTGTTGGGCAACATTTTTCTAATCAAGCTGATAAACAAATCTATATAATTATGGAGTGATTGAGTGAGCAATCACTGCAACCTCCCTTGCTTGGCGGATAGAAAACTAATCTTCCATAATTCCTGTGGGAGGAGGAGAGTGACCTCTGTCCCTGGCTGTTGTTGAATAGAAAGATTAATGCAATGTTGATCCTGAATGTGGTAAAGGAAGTGTTGGGACACTTATAGATGACCAATGGACTAGGTTGACATCTAGAGGTGGATGGTACCCATATAAAGTATGGCTTTGTATGCTCAAGTAATAGTGAGAGGGAATCTAGAAAATGATTCCCTTGATAAAAATGTATGTTAAACAAAAATGGTTTGAGGCATTAAAAAGAAGCTTTATAAGTTGTCTTGTTGCCTTGGGAATTGTTGGAATTTCCCAAATGGTATTTCTGGATTGTTGAATAACTTTATACTAGTTGAGGAAAAAATTCCTTCTTATTGGTTGTTTTTGTATGGAAAGGGGGACATAGTTATGATTATGTCTCTTAAACTTGCCATTTGGATATCATGTGAATGAATGCAAGCTCTCAACAGAGAGAGTAGCTCAATGTTGAGTATCTCTATGAGACTTGTCATAAAAATGGCAGCAATATCCTTAGGAGGAGGATCTGGAAGTCTGACATGTCCATGTGTATGAGTGACATGGAAAAGGTGCAAGCAATGAGCTTGCATGATGAGTGTTTGGCTATGTTTGTATATGCTTGATTGCATGGATTTAATGCATTGTGAGGTTTCTTGATATGAAGACTCACATTAAGACCAAAAAAATATGAATGATATTAATTGTGCAAGTTATGCACATGTATGATGTAAGAGTATATGTATACTAAAGGCACGATGTGACTGTCTGTATGAGTGAAATGTAAGGCAAAAATTGCACTTGCCAAGATTAAATGAATACCATGGATGCATGGCTGACTCCATTCTGAAGAGTCATGAAAGTTCTGTTTTGAATGATAGCTTAAGGGGAATGTGTTCCATTCCCTCAGGAAAAACTAGTATAAATAGATGGAATAGATGAGAAAGGACACTCGATTGTCATGATAAAAGACAACATGAATACGACTTTGAGGACCACGTGTACATAATTAAAACAATCGTGAACTAAATAATCTTCAATCGATATGGAAATGAAATTGTAAAGGGTGTCTATGGTGGGCACACACACAACATGTTAAAGCATGTGATTAAGTGCATGGAAGAACAATATGAAAGCAAGCTGAAAACATTAAAAAAATGATTTTAATGTGTATTTGGAATACACCATAGGAATGCACATTTATATTCCTTAAGGAATATTTGGTAAAGAACTAAAGTGGTAAAGCGAAATCTAACTCAAGGTTGAGGCCATCAAATATATTGATGTATATGCAATAAAGAAGTTGCATGCTGAAGGAGTTCCCTATGGAGGAACTGTGTGAAGACTCTGTCGGGAGAACATAGTCACAACCTTAATGATTGTTGCGAATTGAGCAGTGGGTTGCAAGCCTATATATATATATATAAGAATCCTGGATTACATTACATTTTAAAAACATCATGCATGAATGGAAGACTAACAAATGAATGTTGACCATTATGATAATTGAATGGTAATGTGCAGAATGCACAATCATGATTCAGTATGAACAATTTTTTTTTTCTCTTAGAGCATGTTGATGTATCCAATAGGTTAGGGTGAGCCTAACCAAGGCTGCTCAAGGAAAAGAGCATGAAGATCCCAACAGGGAGTATATTTCATAAGCAAACAAAGAGAAAAGGAGGAATACTTTTATCACCTTAGAAACTATGAATTATTTAATAGAGTTGGAAGTCTGAAATGTCCACGTGTATGAGTAACATGGAAAAGGTGCAAGAAATGAGCTTGCATGATGAATGTTTGGCTATGTTTGTATATGATTGAGTGCATGGATTTAATGCATTTTGAGGTTTCTTGATACGAAGATTGATATTAAGACCAGATAGATATGAATGATATTAAATGTGCAAGTGATGCACATGTATGATTTAAGAGTATATGTATACTAAAGGCACGATGTGACTTCTTGGGTGAGTGAAATGTAAGACAAGAATTGCACTTTCCAAGATTAAATGAATACAATGGATGCATGGCTGACTCCATTTTGAAGAGTCATGAAAGTTATGTTTTGAATGAGAGGGAATATAGAAAACATAACATTACATTTTAAAAACATCATGCATGAATGAAAGACTAACGAATGAATGTTGACCATTCTGATGACTGAATGGTAATGTGAAGAATGCACATGTTGATGATTCAATATGAACAAAAAGTTTCCTATTGGAGCATGTTGATGTATCCAATAGGTTAGGGTGATCTTAACCAAGGCTGCTCAAGGAAAAGAGAAGGAAGATCCCAACAGGTTGTAGATTGCATAAGCAAAGAAAGAGAAAAGGAGGAATACTTTTCTCACCCTAGAAACTCAGAATTGTTTAATTGAGTTATAAGCCTTAGAAGAGCAGTTGTGGAACCAAGTACAGCTGGAAAAAAAAGAAGAGGAAAATAAATAAATTAGTAAGTTTGAATGAATAGGCTTGGTTAAGACGTGATAAGTAAAGGCAACAAGGCCTTGGAAAATAACTTAGTTGGAATAAAAGTCCATGGCTGTGTAGAAGGAATTGGACAAGGGAAGAGTTCCTTGACCCCTTCCTTTTTGTTTATTGTATTTCTCTGGTACGAGAGATTGATTTACTAATGAAAGTAAATGTTTTGACATCATAGTGATGATGATTGTATGACTGTAGAAACAATTGAGAATTGTTTGTGTTGCATTCATGAAAACATTAAGGATAATGTGATGAAGTGCATAAAGATATGCTAGGACATATTTGAAAATGTTTTGTTGATTTGAATGTTATGATACAAGCATTGTTTTTTACATGACGACTAATATATTTGTGTTGTGTGTCATGTGTAGAAAGAAATTGGAGTTGTTGAGAAAGATAGTTGCCAATGATGGACAACCTCAAGAAGAGGATGACTATGAGAAGGTTGTTGTTAAGAGATTGTTGAAGGTACTTTGGGATCCCCCTGGAGCACTACTGATGAGGTAAAAATAAAAAAAAGGGTGCTAGCATCCAGAACAGGTATACAAATGTTCAATCTTGTATGGCATAAGGTATGAAGGGATTTGGTCATAATCTCTTCTGAAAAGATTTCATTATCTTACTAATATGTGGATAATTTTGAGTGGCTATTGTATGCCATTGTTACCCAAGTAGGGTAAGATTCAGGAAAGAAGAATCTAAATAATAGAGAGAGGAATTTTATGCCAGTCAAGGATGAGTTATAATCCTTGCAAGAAAATGCATGAGTAATGAGTACCATGGGTACAATGACTAATCTATGGAGATTTAGAATAAAGGTGCTCATAGTTAGCACATTGCATGGAATGCATTGAGGAAATGCATGTTTTCATAAGAGCAAAGACAATGGATTGCCCATTAGGGAAGGAGGACATTCCAACACTCTACTTGAATTGCAGAGGTGTTAAAGAAAAGAGAATTTTGGGTGGCCATGAGTGTTGGCACTCTGGTTACTAAAGAAGGTAGAATGCTTTGGTGCATTCAAGATAAACTTTTAGTTTCATATGTGTTGATTTGGGATCATGATAAGCCTATAACAGAAAGCATAGTCCCGATGTAAGAGTGAACGAGAATGAATAAGTCATATGGTGAAGAGTTTGGTTGAGATCCAACACACCATGGCAAAGTGCTTGTCATAAAGTGTTGTAAACTGGAAATCAATGAAAGGGTGCATTGGTTACGAATGTGGCCATCAATATTGGCACATTGATTAAATTCTTTTGATATTTGAATTGCATTTGGAAAATTTAGCATGTTGAATGGATGCATATGTAAATAATGATATTTCCTTTTGATTTGTACCCTTGAATAGATGAAAATGACTTGGACTGTTAGTATGCATAGTTTTGAAAATATAAAGTGCATGGAAACTAACAGGTTGTTTGGCTGAGGAATGTTGAAATTGCAGGAAGAAAAGGGTGTTGGATATGGCAGTGTTGTGATCCCATCAAGAAGACCAATTTCCTGCTGAGCCAAACTGCAAGGAATGGTATTTCATTTTTGAGCAAGTGAATTTGATTGTTAGTATGCACAGTTATGAAATTGTTTGTGAGCCACTGCAAGTGTGCGATGAAAATATAATGTGCATGAGAACTAATAATTTGTTTGGATGAGGAATGTTGAAATTGCAGGAAGAGAGGGTCTTGAATATGAAAGTATTGTAAGCCCATAAGGAAGACCAATTGCATGCTAATCTTGAAAAATAAATGTGGAATTTGGAAATTTGTGGGTGACAGATTTGCAAGAAAATTCTGAATTTGAAATTGAGGATAATATCTCATAATTTCTATATATACCTGTGATACATGTGAGACAAAAATATTTGTCTAGGGAGGAAAAATGAAGGTTTTCAAAGCTGGAAAGCATGAAAAATGTTATTATTGAGACATGAGAACCCTTTGGTAAGCCATGATCGCTCTGGCATATGTTGTGTTGTGGTAA
Source organism: Picea glauca (assembly GCA_000966675.3). Lineage (NCBI taxonomy): Eukaryota > Viridiplantae > Streptophyta > Pinopsida > Pinales > Pinaceae > Picea > Picea glauca. Next base: position 120,365 of record JZKD02S0258840.1, on the reverse strand, counting down.
AACAAGCTAGAGGGATGCCTTTCCAGAGGAGGTCAGAGGGATGCCTCGACTGTAAGACTCAATGAAGTCTCTAGAACTCTTATTGTGCGAGAAAACATTGGCAAGGCAAGATGGATCACTCGAGGTACTGTATAGTAGAGAAGGGGATGCCTAAGCCTGGGCCTAGAGGGTGAGTGACCACAAGGAAGAGGAGACTTTGATAATTCTTGTAAACCATTGATTGGGATCATGCACATAATGGGTATTTCAAGGAAAAATAATTAGCCAAGGTAACAAGACAACCATGTGGATGCCAATCCACGAATTGTATAGATAAGTATTGTGCTAGATTACAAAATTTTTCCTCTTGAATTTTGCACAACAATAAGGTGTTTTCGCATAAAATTGTGATTAATATGCTTGTTGTCCAAAATTATTGAAGGCAAGTGATGAAGGCCAAGGGTCCGGAAAGGACCTGACCAAGAAATAGGATCAAGATTTATGAAGCAGCTGAATGACAAAGGCATGACAAGTGTTACTGAGAAAGAACATCGAGGATGGTGTTCCTTTGAAGGGGGAGGGGATTGTAATACCCATGTTTCCCCCAAATTGTAATTAATCATTATTTATGATTACCATGTTATGGCATATGAACAATGTAAATGTATTATTGTTTAGATTGCCAAAAAAATGACTGTGGGGGTGAAGCCTTGAAGTACTAGCCACGATATCACTAGAGGAAAGAGTGAGGAAACTATAGAGAGGGTTCATTATGTCAAATGACCCAAATTCTCCTTGCTGAAATAATAAGCCTCATCCTGATCCCAAAGAAGAATCAATTAATGAAAGAAGGATTGGTGGTTGAAGAATCAACTTCCCTAATGAATGGAAGCATGGAGGGTCTGGTTGAGGAGACAAAAAATTGTCAGCCCGAAGTACCACAATACGTAGTTTCCTACAGGCCCAGATTGACCCGAGTTCCTTCTGATAGAAAGAATAGGACAAACCCAAAACCTCCCTGGGGAAAAAGGAGAGGGCATGCAAGAGAAGGGGATATATACCATTCAGAAAGAGTAAGAGCGTGTGAGGCTCTCCAACTGAGAATAAGAATGGAAGGATTAAGTTGTTCTGGTTACTAAAGAGAACCATAGGAGGAATTCAGTCTCTGAGGAAGAGAATATTTGAAAGGAATGCACTATCGTGTGCAATAAAAAAGATTAGAGAACTCTTGGAAGAGTTTTGAACTAGAGCATAAAACACCCGAAACCCACACTGGAGAAAAGGAGGGCCGCAAACTTGGTGTTGGCTGGAAAGAAACCGGTGTTGGAAGGAGAGGGTGTCAAGGGACAATGTAGTTGTGAAGGGACTCTCTTGCATAGAGGAAATCCAGTTGGGAAGGCACCTGATAAACCCCGTGGAGGCCCTGATCTCAATGGGTAAGAAGGGAGACTTCTATTGTTTCTAGAAAGATGGAGGAGAGTATCCTCCCTGATACTGTTCTTGAGTTTGGAAAGAGAACCCAGAAAACCTGACCTGAGAAGAAGGTTGCGAGCTTGATGTTGAGAGATCACTTGATAAACCTCTCAGAGGCTATGACAGAGAGAGGATCTTTAAGAAATTTGCAAAAGTTTCCCTAGTAATATAATGGCTTGGAACAGGGGTGGCCAGAGTGCCAAGAGTGAATGTCTCTAAGCCTATGGATGGGTAGAGAGGCAAACACCCACAGTTAGTTGGTTGGATGCAACTTGTAATAGATAAGCATTCTCATACCCCATGAAATTGAACAATAAATTAAGGTTGATTATCCTGTGAATATTTCAGGGATGTGCATGCTTGTTTGATGATTAGACTTGTTTTTATCTTGCATGATTATGTATTTAAGCAAGCAAGTAACTATATGGTTTGAACATGCTTTGTACATGTAAATGCTTGACCCTCCTATAGTGGTTCAAATTAAAGGAAATAAACTGTGATTTTATTGACCATAGACATAGTTTCATGTATACATGTCTATACTTCTAGTTGTTTTGGGTCTCCTGGAAAAAAAGGGTTTGTTAAGCTCAAGAGAAGTAGTGCGAGGGTGCACAAAGCCTATGCAAGTAGTGTATAGGTTAATAAATCTCTAAGTTCTAAGTTCCAGGATAAGCGCAAGAAGTGCACCCACACCAATATAATATCGTAGAATGCAGACCAAGGCTGCAACCTATGAAAACCATGGATTAAATCCCTTGTTGAAGGGAAGCGGAGCCACAAAGTACAAAAGAAGCCATAATAGCCATTGATCTAGCTGCAAGGATAGATTTGGGTCATTGGATCATACCAAAAAAGGAGCTAAGTTATTCGAGACTCCTGGAGTTCAAAGCTCTGGGGTGAATGAACATTGCAACGTCCTAAATGCACCAAAGGTGACTTGTTGGACCAATAACTCAACGATTGACAGACAATTCACTGTCATTTACGTGTTATCATGGGATTCATTCCCTTGTTAAACCCTGATCCACTTCTCAGTCGTGAAGTAATGTAAGTTGAAGATCTGAGTATATTCCAGATATCCCTTGACCATTGGATCTACGTCGTGGTCAGTTCTGCGTTGACCACTCTGGGAGAAAAAGGGAGTTAAACGGTTGGAATCCCTGAATGTCGAACTCACGAAGTAACGTGGGTTGTAGATCTTAGTATACTTGAGGATCTCTCTTTTGACAGTTGGATTTAGACTGTAGTCAGTTCGACGTTGACCACTTCGAGAGTAAAAAGGAAACTAAACAACAAAACCCCCGAATGCTGAAGTCACGAAGCGACGAGGACCTTCAATTCGAGGATACTTCGGGACCTCTCTTTTGACCTTTGGATGTAGACCATGGCCAGTCCGACGCTGACCACTTCGGGAGTAAAAAAGGAAACTATGACGAAGTCGTGAAGCAATGAAGGTCGTAGATATAAGGATCCACATGGACCTATCTTGACCATTGGTTATAGGATATTGGAAGGTCGGCTAGAGGGAGTTTGGGACTTCAGAGCTTTGGGTAATTCTTCTAGCAGGAGAAATAGGATGTTCCCAAAGATTGTCAGTCTGGAGTGACGTGGCATGCTAACGTCATCTAGGGTGATGTGGACCCATATTATGCGCGCCACATGCCATCCTGATTCATGATTTTCACAGACAATATGTACCAATTGGAACTTGAAATGTGTTACCTGTTGATTGGGCCACATGTCATCTCCATATTTTTCCACATGCCACCTCTTGGTGTGTAGTTGATTGACCTAATGGCTAATGGGACCCCAGAAGTTCAGGAGTTTGGAACTTTGGGAGGATTAGGATGTTAGAACGTATACTCCAATAGGGCCGAAGGACGGAGCCATGTGGCAGGATTATAGAGTTTCGGGACTCTGAAGGATATGCAAGTAGAGAAAAGGGCGTTCAGTGTCGGAGTGTTGAAGCGTCGAACATCGAAATCCATTAAACCTATGCATTGAATGAGGGTGAATCTCAACCATTGGATTTAACGGTGGATTGATCTCCACCATAGATGCATGAGTGCTAGGAAACTCCAAGACTTCAGGAATTTTTTAGACATAGACAGGAAGGACGAAGGGCTAAAGGCCCGGTAATCCCAAAGGCACGAGGAAGATTGTTTGTAACTACCCCTCCATTGGCCATGTCATTGCTAAAGGACAACAACCTTGGTCGAGTCCATGCCAGGTGGGATGGTAAAAGTGAGGCGAACCCACATGGGTGCCACATGGCCTTTGATCAATGATGCCTGAAGAGCTTTGGAAGGGCATAAATTCCAATCCAGAGCTCAGATTTGAGCATGGTAACAATCGTTAGAAATCTCTTGACGAGCAGAAGGTGATGGAAATATCGGGAAGAGGATTCAAGATGATTGAGAAAATCAAAATTTTGATGCCCCATCCCTTAAAAAGGTACTTTAGGGGTTGGTTGTGTTACAACGTGATATCATAGTAGGAAAAAATAGTTGGCCTGCTTGGGCTCACGGACGAGTCAAGTGATTTTTCTTTCTTAAAAAAATTTAAGGGAGAGGGAACCCTGCCCTACCCTATCTAGCAGAGCATGATTCAAACACAAGAATGGATGGGCTGGAGAACAATCATAAGACTAGTTTACCAAGGCTAAGATGAGCTTGTTTAGAATATTACGATTGTGTGGAAATTATCTGCATAAGTTCCTTGAGGAGAAGGATGCAGATTAAAATTCAGTTGGTATTTTACCCAACGATATTGAATAATGCGAGACTGTGGCCAAAGAAGCCTATCATTTCTTTTTGGAAACGATATTCAGTCCTACAAAAGTGGGATTATACTGAGGGGAATTAATAATAAAACTTGGATGCAAATGACATAAATCTTTTTTAAGGAATACTCAAGTCCAGAAAGAAAATGGACTGAATAGGTGGCAAGAATTGCATAAAATTGGGCTTAATGAAGCCTCTGTTAATTAAAAGTGTTGATTAAATGAAGGATTTAGCATTGGGAGTACAATCCTCCATGTCTAGAGCCCTTGTGGAAGCAGGTGAGATCAACCTACTTGACCTGTCATAACTGAAAAAATTCCTACTGGGGTATTCACTCTTTGTAAAATAAAAGAAGTCACGTGGACTGAAAATGAACCCCATGGAAGAAGTGAAATTACTTGAGCAAGTTCAAAAGCTCGTGGTTGTACTAGGGGAGTGTGTATACCTATTAACTTAAGGGCATTCTTATGCAAGAGGAATAGGTTTGGTGACCATTTTCTAAAGAGGGAGAGCATGTGCAACTCTCTGGTTCCGAAGGGAACTGAGAAACAAATTTTGTTTCTGAGTATAGGAATTGTTGGAAAACATTTTTCTAATCAACCTGATATATAGAGCTGCAGAAATATGGATTGATTGAATGAGAAATCACTGTAACCTCCCTTGCTTGGTGGATAGAAAACTAATCTGTCAGAATTCCTGTGGGAGGAGGAGAGTGACTTCAAGTTCCATTGTGGTGCTCCTTTTCTTTAATTGCACATAACACTCAATGTTCATACCATAATAAATGAAAGGAAAATAAAGGGTTTGAAAAAATGTTGCATTGCAAACGAAGGATGAAACACACCCTCCAAAAAGGCACCCATAAATGAGACAATATGAGCCCTTGATATGTCAAGAACCCCATGCCAAAAAATCATACCCCCATCGACCTCACATTCACTACATGACCTAGAGAGGGTATTCTTGGGAAACATTCCTTGACTTGGGGATTTTCCTGCCTAATAGGGCACCATGAAAATCCTCTCATATATAAATTTGGCAAAGTTTATAAGGTATTTGAGCATTTGTTTAGTTTGAAAATGGGGTATTTAATGTACATGTTTGGGTGGTTCTTTTATTAAATGTGGCTTACTTGGCATGATATATGTGACTTGTGGACCCTTGGAGGGCATACTTGTTTGTATTTACAAGATCTTTCCCGGTGAAAGCTATTCATGATGGGACTAAGGTACTTGGACCTTCATAGGGACTTGAAACCCCATTGGTTGGATGTAGCACCCCACTTATTTGAGGCCTTTGAAGATGAACATTTCACTTGGGAAGGTGACTTTGGCACTTGAATGATGCTTGGAACCATGTAGGAAGGATAATGTCACCCTTCTATGCCCAAAAATCTCTCTTGGGAGGCATGTCATCACATTAATGATGGAACATTTGGCATGTTTGGCACATTAGGTGATGTTGTGGGCTTGAAGCCCCACTCTATTGCTTGATTTGGGGATGATGTGGCACTCTTCTAGATTGATGTCCTAGCCTTTGGAGGTTTTTCCATCGCACATGCCACCTTGGAGAATCTTTTTGTGGGCTAATGCCCCATCATTTGATTATTTTTGGTCATTTTGTAGCCTATGTGGGCAAAAAGACAAAATTATTTGCTCATTTAGATTTGCAACTTATGTTTTACCCTAAAATCATGGATTTAATTGTAAAGTGGGCAAACTAGGGCTTGGTTTTCCTCATATAAATATGAGGCAAGTCATTGTCACAAATGATATCTCATCACTTGAGAGATAGCTCTATTGAACTGAAATTTTGGCCTCTTCTTTTCTTGTGCAAAATGGATGAAACACTTGTCGAATGGTGTAATAAAGGCTAGTGACTCCTCTTGGATGCTTCTTTTGGAAAATCGTTGGATTTTCTTTGATAAGTTAGGGTTGTTCTTGCTAATTCTTGGATTAGTTAAGGAAAATTTTCAATTTTGTGTGTTTCTTCTTGAATTCAAGGTTATTGTGTTAAAATCCTAGGAGGAATATAAAGGCATACACCCTCCATCAAGGAAATTTCTGCTATTGTCATTGAAAAGGATTAAGGATTGCTACAACGAGTAAGAGGGTTTACACCCTTGTAGAAAAACCTTGCTAGGGTTTATCTTCTCTAAGGAGTAAGAGGTTTTACACCCCGAGAAGATCATCAAAACCTACTTTAACTTGGTTGTGACCAAGCAAGAGACTCCATAACCCAATAGACAAGGCACTAGTTGCATTAGAGATTGTAAAATCCTGCATTGATAAATGTGAAATTTAGTGGTTTGAAACTTCTAATAATAGAGTTTGATTCTACATGTTATTGTCTCTCTTATATGCTAAGGGCATCATAATTAACCAAGTGATTGAAATGTTGTTATAAACTATTTGATACAACCATTAGGGCTTATATAATTGTTCCTATCTTTTATTTTACTTTCAATTTAACCAAGGAAATCATGGTTTGATCATTGGAACTGAAAGTGTTTATCTTAAGCTTCATTTTGAGCCATTTACTTGTTGACTTCCATGGTTAAATATTGTTGTTGTAGAAAAAGTAAGCTACAGTCATAAATCTTGTGGATAAATTACTTTTACAGCTTCCTATTGTGATCTAATTCATTGTGCTAAGCATTGGAACATTATCTCTAAGTTGTATGCTCATTGATCCACTTTCATATGTTGAATTAGATGATATAATTGCAGCTGATATAACTATCTCATTGCTGATATATTACTGTTGTATGCTGCAATTTTGGCACAACAAGGGTTCTTGCTGATTTCCCTCATGTTCTAGGGATAATTTTGTCATATTTGGTATTGGTTTTGGTTGTCTAACATTGATTTTGCAGGTACTTTCCATTATAAACCTTTCCTTGCCTGATACTCAACCTCCATCAAGCTCCTAGAAACCTTCATTGTGACCTATAGGGTGCTTCATTCTTCTCCTTGGATTTTCCCTTGCAATCCCCCTAGGGTCACCCAAGAAGCCTCCCTTGTGTTGGACTTGTCCATCACTAAAACAAGGGGGATATCTATTGAGGTGACAAAAATAGTTATCCCCAATTGTGTTTCACACTTGTTGCTTGGGTTGGGATTTTCCCAAACTACAATATGTGCGATAACTTTTTTGGTGCCATTGTTGGGTGAAACATCCCTTGCCTTACTAATGTAATATTCAAAACTTGATTTACTAAGAAATATCCCTTGCCTTACTATTGCCTTCAAAACTTTCATCAAACACTTTGCTAACACACCCAACTACCAATGTAATATTCCTCTTTACTTATTGGCTGAAATATTTATGGTTTGTTAATGTAATTTTCAGATTTAATAACCCCTCTTCTGGCTGAAATAAATATGGGCTTGTTGCTGTAATAATTTAGGGGATATGTGGTTGAATTTTTGTTTCCTAAAAGTTTGCTAACTCCATCAAAAACCACTATTAAAGTCCCCCTTTTTACTGCTGGTTGGTACAACACCTTTGTCAAACACTTAGGCTGCCAAAATGGTCTTTTATGGCTGCTGGTTTGGCCCCTTTTGCCATACAACTTGCTGCTGGTATATTTAGTAGTTTACTGTTGATTGGTGACATTTTTCAAACAACTTACTGTTGTTGTTTTTATGCTTTGTTTGATTTAAGAGTTTTGACAAACAATTTGCTAGAAAGTAGTATTTAAGAATTTTAACAAACAATTTGCATACATTCCACGAACATATGAAATAAGGCAAGAGAAGGAGGATTTTATTTATCCATTCAATGTCAAACCAAGTACAAAATTCCAAGAAATTATGGCACCTTACCTGATCAAAATCTGGACCAAGGGTCAAATTTTAGCCCAAAAATAAAAGTGTTGGGAATCGCCTCAAAACGAACAAGTGCATAGGCCTCGTCGTCACGAACCCAATGCACTTCGAACAGGTTCAAACGAACATCGGATTAGTGAGATATCACGTTCTATTCGATTTACCAAACATGCAAAAAAATTGTTGACTGTACAGTCCATACATGATGACGTGGTAGGGTACGGCCTCACACGTGGTAGGTGACGTGTCAATTGATTTGGTAAGCGTGTTGACTTGGAAAACATGTGGGTGAATGAGATTTTGACACGTGGCATGTTGATGGACAAATTATGTGGCACCACGTGGCCCAGGCATGGGCTACCATGTGGCACAGTAGTGTGGTATGTTAAAATTCTTGTGGAGTCCATGGGAGTCGAACCCCGGACCTCCCCACAGGTCAAACGCTTTGGTCAAACACTTTGGCACCACACTATGTTCCTTGTTATATACATGTTTTAATATTTATTTGAATTGACATATTATATAGTTTGGGTGCGTCCGGGTTGGGGCTTAGACCTAGCTCCCGGTTTCTATGTGCGCCCATATGACCCTTTCCACATGTATTCGTGCGGGAGTTTAAACGGTCCACCAACCACGTGCCTGGACACTTGTGGTGCACACAAAGACCCTTGCTAATGAGCCATTTTTTAGCGCTGGGATGTGGCCATATGGTCCCCCATGCACCCAATACCTCCACCCTTTGAGGCCCTAATTCCGCCCGGTTATTCACACAAGAGGTGCGAATTGGCGAACCAGAGACAACAAGCTTGAAGGAGAAAAATGGCAGGAGGCCTAACGTCTTCATTTTTTGGCCAAATGTGGTGCTGAAAAAGCCCAGCCAGGGGTTTTTGGATGTTCTGAATCCATTGGAACAGTTTTCAAAGGCATTTGAAGACTTATATTACAGGTTTTGTGACTTTGAATTTTCAGAGAGCTCTAGGGAGCTTAGGGCCACCATTAAAGGAGGCCATGCTCAGATGAGCCCAAGTCCATTTTTAGTGACTGAATAGTCATTATTGACTAATTGATATGATATGAACTCATTGGGACAAGTTTCAGAGGCATTTGAGGACTTTTACAAGTGTTTTTTTCCACAAGGAAGCTCAGGGAAGCTCAAGGCGACCAGTAGAAGAGGTCATGCCCGGATGAGCCATGGTATGTTTTCAGAGTTCTAACAGTAATTTTTGGGGTTTTTATGTATTCTAAACCCAATGGTACAGTCAGTAAATCCATTGGAGTTGAGCAATAGCTTGTAAAATATTTTTTAGACAAACTAATCCCAGAGAGCCTAGTCCATTGATGGAGGCTCAAGGAGATGTAGCCCAGTTGGGGGTGAAATCCTTTATCATTTTGTTATTGTTGTGAGTTGCTGGTTATTTTTGCTGCAATTTATATTTGCTGTTGTATTCTTTAAACAACACATTTAACCTTTCAAATACCTCACACATAAACACCTAAAAGAAGCATAAACTTGACACATAATTTCTCTTGCACAACTAAGACATTGAGCGAGGTCCTGAAGTTTATTTTAATGAAGTAGAGGGTGCTTGCATAGAAAAACAAGTCAGCCCCCTATTTTCAGATCATTACCCAACAAGGGTGCTCATTATGTAATGTATAAATGGTACCAAGATAAAATATAGATCCAATGATAATTGCGCCCTCAAGATGTTGGTTGTAGCTCCAAAATATATAAGCACTTGCTCCAAAATAGCTCCACAATGCCAATGCACCCCACACAAAATGTAAATGATGCCAAACAATAAAGGAACCTTCCTCAATATAATAGAGACCACCTAATGATGGCACCCCTCCTCCAAATGAATGGAGAAGCAAAGCAAGTCCACCCCTCTAATTTCAAATGAGTGCTAAGTGCATCATCTCCAATAGAATTCCACAAGTGCCAAAGTGTGTATCTCTCCAAGAAATTCAAAACTAATTCCAACAATGCACCCTTCTACAATAGAATGGCCAAGCAGTGCCAATCGTGTGTCCACCTCCAAGTAGTGCCAAGTGATGCACCCTATCCAAGAAGCTATGGATCCCCAAACCCCAACTAAAGCCAACAAAACAATCTTTGTAACAATAGATCCAAATGGAAGACTTGGATGATCTCCCCACCAATGGAGAGGGTGGAATCTCTCACCACTGAAACCATATTATCTAGGGTGGATAGTCTCACCACCAAAACCAATCAAACAAGGGTTTCCTCCAAACCCCAAAGGATCCAAGATCTCTCCAAACCAATAGGTAAAATTATCAATCATACATAATAAGAGAATGAGCTCTCATCTTTCTTTTATTCCTCTCACCTTTTTTATGACCCTTTTACCCTTTTAGTTGACCCTTTTTTACCTTTTTACTTTATTAAAGTGACTTTATAAAGTTATGTACTTGATTCTTCAAGTCACTTTTTAATTACTTAATGTTACTTTATAAAATATTCTTTTCCCCCAAATGAAATCAAATAATTAATCAATTAATCCCCTTTTTAATCGACTATGGCCTATGGAAATAAGATAGACCACTAAGTCTCCTTCCTAGAGTAGTCGTTTGGAAAGGGACATTACAATCCCCCCTTTTCAAAATTACTTGTTTTCAAGTAATTCCAACACCAACATACGAACAATAGACGAAACCCCACTAAAAATGAGAATGAACCGAGGGTCCCAAACCACTCTGAAAGATGTGGAGTACCTATTACTCACAATACGGTCCTACAAGGTACTAATACAAGAGACCTTTTGAAGGTCACCAGTCAAGAAATCAATAAGATGTTGTATGTGCTCAGTCCATCCCACATATAGTTTCCCTCCTAGGAAGCGAGTTCAAATCCCTATAGAAATGAAATCCTAATAATAAATACTGACTCTCCCATCTCCACCAGCTTCCAAACTGTCAGACCATTGATTCCTAGGGTCCCATGCTATCCCTAGAAAGAATCCACCATGTTGACGTTGTACCACTCTGATCATACATATCTGGCTCTCATGCCTAGACTTCATCCTCCAGTCCTGGAATCCCAAACTATAATGTCTTGAAGAGCCATCCCCACTATCAAGGATCATGTCATGAAAATGTATCTTAGTGAAGTAAAGGACTACAACTCCACTTTCATACCCAATATTAGGTATCAACAAAGATAATTTGTCCTGCCAAATAGAATGCATCCCAACATCTGCTTTCAAAATAGGAAAAAAAGGAAGTGGATCCATCAAATGAGTTCCAGAACCCACAACCAAAATAGGCGTCCACCATTCCTAAAACCAACCATCTTCCACTGTGCTATATTGATAACCACTGGAAACCAAATATTCCAAGTCTCTCATCCAACTAATGGAAGAAAAATTGCAGACATCAACTCTATGCTTTCTAATTTGTACCACTAGTCCTGCAAAAATGTACTGAGAAATGTGTTATCCCAATCATTGTTAGTGTACTCATGCAACCCATGGAATCTAGAAATATCCTTGAAAGACAAATATGTCACCCGAGGCACCTCATACTCTGATGAACTCATGACTCACGATGAACTGTGCCAACTTGGTCCACTGATCATCAATGAAATAAATATAGTCCCTATGATACACCTTTGACTCGTTTTGCTGACAAGTCATGCAGTCCCTCAGATTTCTTGAAACATCATCCTTTAGGCCCTTCCATGAGAACGTCTCTCTGATATGCCAGTAAGTATTGAAGTGCTCATGATTTCCTGCCAAGGGTGTATCATGAAAAAATATCATGACCTGCTCTGTAAGTGTGGACTCTGTAACCAAGTATATGTGGCCTCTGTAGTAGATGATGTCATCCACCACTCTATAACCTTCATATTGAATGTGACCGTCCATCAACTTGCAAACAAATTGGTCCTTGGAATATTCCACCAGAATATGTGACTTCTAATAAACTAAAATGCCTTTGAGCCAATCTACAATAGCTTGGATCTCCTCCTAATGTTCCTGTACATTCTGCTCATTGATCACATGGTCCCCATATAAAACATTCATCACGCAAGGCTCCTTGTGCCTAACTTGCTGATAGTCTGATTGAAGATCAATCTATGGAATGTACTCTATCCCATACCTAAATATACTCTCCACCCACTGCGTTGAAAACATCCTAGGAGCTCCACTGGTCATGCCCCTCAAAACCACCTTCCTACCATCCGCTGCCTTGAACTCTAGCTCCATGGCTTGGTAATCAACAACATGATTTCCCAAGGAAACAAGCCATTGAACTCCCAATATGATATTAGTATTTGACAGCTCAATTATGTAAAAATCATCGGTCACTATGTAGTTTCCCAATGCTACACCCAACTGTGGAACCTTTTTGTGTGCATGGAATACTATGATCACTTGCTACCCATACATCAAACCTCTCAATGTCTACTGTAGGAATACCTCTCCTAGTCACCAAGGCTGAGTCAACGAAATTGTGGGTTGCCCCACCATTAATCGAAATTGTGACTCGATGTCCCTGTAATACCCTATAGACCCTGAAGGTGTGAAATCTAAGAACAATTGACAAAGTGGTGATAGTCACACCCTGCATCTCCACGTGTTACTGCTCAACAATCTTAGCCTCCACTCATGGTTTCTCATTGTCTGAATGGTTATGCTCACTGCCTTGATCACGTCCTGCCTCCTCATCCTCATCACTGTTAGGAAGTACCTCAATGTAATGTACCTTACCTTTCCCCATGCACCTGTGACCCGACGCCCAAGGTTCTTTGCAATTGTAGCAAATATTCTTCCTCCTCAATTCTCTCTGAACCTCCTCATCCACTCTCTCTTTCCTAGACCATTCCTTCCAAAAGGGATTCTTATATTTGTTCTTTTGAGGTATGAGAGGTTTAGAAGGGACTTTTTTTTTAGGCACTGCATCCTCCATGTCACGTGTCGTGTTGATAACATCCTATAGTGAAGCTGGATTGAAGGCATTAACCCAACCACACAAGGGTTCACAAAGTCCCTTAATGAAGAGCATGGTCAACCTATGCTTTGAAACACATGTCACCATGAATGCAGTCCTTTGGAAGTCTGAAATGTATGCATCTGGGGTACCTGTCTTCCTGAGATGTGCCAAATCCCTGAAATGTATCTTTGGATCCCTCCTCTCAAATATCTCCATCAACCTCTAAGTGAAATCCAAGTACGAAGTGATGCTATTGTGTCCCAATGTAGCTAACCCATGGTACTGCCACTCATGGGCATCTCCATCCAAGTGCAAGGTGGCATACTTAATGGCCTTTAACTCTGTCATGGGGTTGAGTTGGAAATAAGTATCCAACTTTTGTACCCACACCCTAGCAATAGATTTACTAGAGTTATCAAAGCAAGAAATAGACAACTTCCCCACTTTCCTCTGAAGCTCCCAACTTTGTGTGCGCTTGTTGATCTCTCTCAGCCTATGATCCGGAGTTAGGAGTGAAACAAAATGATTAAAAGACTGAATACAATAAACACAGATATATGAAGAATAACATATATATCCAATGAAAAATATATTCTATTGAGTAGTTAAATAGGTCAAAACTGTAAAACTGTAGAACTGAAACACTTGCTCGAATGGTGGTAGCTATCTCTGAGAAGAGATGCGGCTTCTACGCACATTCGTCTGAGCATAATGAATTACAATGAAGCTCTAGAGGCCTTTTTTATATTACTCATGAATTCCAAAACCTTAGACATCGAAAAACCTAACCCTAGGAGGTGAAACATCAAAAGTCATGTGGTCCCCTATGGGTAAGTTGGTACCTCAACTTCCTGCGGTCGTAAATTTTGCATATGACCTCTGTTTTAGGCACGTGATAGCATGTTGGAAAGGTCTTTAAGAGAAATACACATTCCAGTGTCAAACTCTAACTCCATCTACAATTTTACTATGGTGAGACAAAAAAACATTGTTTAGGCCTCCAAAACGGCCCTGAAAGTACAACAAGATGTGCCGACATGAAAACATACAAAATAAGCCAGTTGGATTAGGTGAGAGACCACCAATATCCACCTGGAATATGTGTGAGGCTTCAGACAACCCCAAAAGTGTAGAACCCACAATTACAGAGAAGTACAAAAGAACATTTTGAACTAAAAACGAACAAGAAGAGCTAGTTGGAATAGGTGGGTGGCCACCAAAAGCCAACCGAATCAATCCTCCTCCCTTAGGAAGCAATGGTATCCATTGCATTGAGTTCCCCCATCAGGTGAGGAAAATTATGATGGATTTGGCCCTAGGTGAGCCACTTTCCTTGGTTTAGGAGTTGCCCTGCCTTGACAACGCGATAGAGTTGGATCCTCTGCTGGCGAGTGCCCTTGAACTGTGTGTCCACTATGTGATCAGTGGATGCTTGTTCCATGCAGTCGGGGTTGAGCTTTGTGGGTGTCAGTTTTTCTATGATCTCCGAGGTGTCCAATAATGGTGGAAAATATGGTTGAAGGAGGTCCACATTGAACACTAGGTGCATGCCAAGGAAGGGTGGAGTGTTGAGCTCAAAATAATTGCTACCCACAACCTTGGTGATATTGTAAGGCCCATAGCGAAGTGGGCGAAGCTTCATATGGGGCCCTGTGAGATGTTCCTTCTGCAACTGTAACCAGACTTTGTCACCAACCTAAAATTGGTGTGGTACCCTGTGTTGATCATGGTGCTTCTTGTACTTAGCATTGGATTTTTGCAAAATCTCTTAGGCCTGTTGGCGGATGTGATGAATCTGCTCAATGAATCTGGTGGCTTTGTCAATCGCAAACTGATCATGGGAAGATTCTATCTGTGTGGTGTCAAGAGGAAGTGCAACATCAATGGGTCCCAAGGGTTGGAATCCCAGACCCACCTGAAATGGGCTATGGCCGGTGGATCTATGGAGAGCCATGTTGCAACTATACCGAACATAGGGGTGACTCTCATCCCATGTATGGGGATTCTTAGAATTTTACATGCATAGGATGTACACAATCATCTGATTTGATGACCTCTGTTTGGCGGTCTGTTTGGGGGTGGAAAGTAGTGGATTTTGTGAGCTTGGTGTCCAACAATGACTAGATAACAGACCGAAATGTATTGAGGAACCCATTGTCCCAGTTGGAGATGATGGTATGTTGTATCCCAAAGTGGACCCACACTCGTTCAAAGAAGAGATTGGTAGTATCTGCCGCTGTGATATTCTTCTTTTAGGATGTGAGGATGGCCATCTTCGAAAACCAATCAACGACCAAAAATATGCAGTCATTTCCTTGCTTGGTGGCGAAAGGCCAGACATGTAATCCATTGAGATGGATTCCTAAGGATTCTAGGGAGTAGGAAGAGGGGTGTATAAGACTTGCTTCATAATGGTTGGCTTGGAAATGGAACAGGCAGTGAAAGATAAGATATACTTGCTGATGTCCTGTCTAAGTTTTGGCCAATAAAAATGTTTTTGAAGAACGACTACAATTTTCTCCACGCCAAAATGTTCTGCCATTCGACTATAGTGGGCTTCCCAAATCAACTTGGCATGCTCACTTGTAGGAACATAGATATGGCCCACGTGGCATAAGAGTCCATCATAAATGTGAAAATCGATGACATTCACTCATGTACCCAAGAGATGATATGTGGTGGAGAATTCCAGATCTTGTTGATAAAGTTGGGGCCACTCAGATGCTTCAAGTCCACATGAATGGAGCATAGTGGTGAGTGAAGCTACAGGAGGTTGAATGAGGAAGTCAGTCAGACGATTTGTGATACCTGTCTTATAATTGATGTTGAGATGGAAATTTTTCAGGTAGGTGGACCACTTCTGATGGCAGTCGTTCTGCAATTTCCCCTGTGTTTATATGAACTGCAGAGGCTTTTGATCAGTGTGTATGATCATCTCCTTTCTCATAATGTAATGTTTCCATTGACAATAGGATTGTACAATGAAATACATTTCCTTGTCATAGGTGGGGTATTTACAGACAGTATTTGAGAGTGTCTCACTATGGTATGTCATTGGATGACCGTGTTGAGTGAGAATTGCACCCCCAACATAGTTAGATGCATTAGTATCAATCTCGAATGGTTGTTTCCTATCAGGAAAGGAGAGTACCAGATCTTAGCACAAGTGATGCTTCAAATCATCGAATGCTCGTTGTTGTTCCTTCCCCCACACAAACTTAGCCCTGCCACCTCCCTTGGTCACCTGGCTGAGGGCCCATGCAATATGGGAGAATCCCAACATGAATCGTTGGTAGAAGTTGGCTAGTCCCAAGAAGCTCTGAAGCTCAGTCAATGTGGTTGGGGCTATCCAGTCATGGATGACTTGGATCTTAGTTGGATTAACATGTACCCCATGCTCATCAACAATGTATCCCAAGTATTTGACCTTGTTCATGTCGAAAGATCATTTTTCCAAGTTGGCATATAGATTGTGCTGCCACAGAGTGCTCAAAACTCGTTGAATATGCCGCATGTGCTCCTCCCATGGTTCTTTTGAATATGAGGATGTCATCCAAATATACCACCAAAAAACAATTGGTGAATGGTCTCAATACATCATCCATCAAGCTCATGAAAGTGGCTAGTGCATTTGTTAAACCAAAGGGCATGACTAGCCATTCGAAGAGACCTTCTTTATATTTGAAGGTTGTCTTCCATACATCAGTTGGTTAGATGCGAACCTAGTGGTAGCTAGAATTTAAGTCAATATTGCCGAAGAAATTTCCCCCCTTGAGTTGGTCAAGAAGGTCATCAATCCTGGGAATGGGGTATTGGTTCTTTACTGCGATTTTGTTTAGGGCTTTGTAATCAATGCAGAGTCGCCAAGTCCCGTCCTTCTTCTACACTAATACAATCGGGCTTCCGCAAGGGGAAGAGTTGGGTCTGATGTGCCCCTTTTGAAGAAGCTCTTGGATCTGATGCTTGATTTTATCATTTTCCATCAACGAGGGATGATAGACTGGTCCATTAGGTAGAGGTGCATCAGAGGTCAGATCAATTGGATGCTTGACTTGGCAGTGTGTCGGTACCCCTGTAGGTGAGGAGAAGATGTCTATCTATTCTCCCATGATCCTGTCCACTTTCTTATGCTGTAAGGAGAGGCTATGTGTAGAGGCCACAAATGTGGCGGTGACCTTCTTCTTACTGTGAGCATGGATCACAAAGAAGACAAATTTCATGGTCTGTGAGATGACCTTACTGCATTGCTTAGCCGAGATTAAAGAAATAAAAGTAGGCGGCGCTACCTCTAGTATCCTATACAATTATCTACCCAAAGTAATAATAAAAATGCGAGGTCTAGACTCATACACAACATGACGCTTCCACAAATATGGTTTTCCTAAAAGAACATCACAAACTTCAAGGAGATAAATATCACACAGTACCTCATCTTTGAAAGGCTTGATGTCATAGGGCAGACAACATTGTTGGCTGACACAAATATCTCTTCCTTGGCGAAGCCAACCAATGGTGTAGGGTTATGGGTGCAATTTCATTGGCAGGTCCAACCACTCGACGACCTCTGCTGAAATTAGGTTCTTCTGATTACCGCTATCGACAATGAAATGAAGCAGAGCCCCCTTTACCCACATATGCAAGTGAAAGAGGTGCTCCCCTTCCTCTGGTTCTTCTGGTTCGCTTGGCCAAAATTTGGTGGTAGTGATAGTGGCACTGGGTTCAACATCGATAATCTGATTCCCTCCTTCAGGATTTGATTTAGAATTAGAATTAGTCTCTGACTCGGAAGCCTTCAGTTCGACCATGAGTGACTGCTTGGAGCAACATTATTTGGTGTTGTGCCAAGGGATTTTATGGTACTCACACCATTTTCCCATTTCCTTCTTCGTATTCTCATTTCCCTTCTTGTGTTGTGGCTTGGACTGGTTGTCCTGAGGGTGACCATTTCGACTTGGTCCCTTGTTGTGTGGGTTGGGGCCACCTTTTCCCTGCTTCTGCTGTGAGGGGTTTGCAGATCCAAACTCTTTCCTTTTCTTCTTAAATTTATGCTCGATCTTGACAACATATCTATAAGCCATTCCCAAAGAGGCGATGTTCAGAAACTCCATTTATATTTGAATGTATCTATGCAAACAACCACGACATTTGAGCACCAGATGACGCTCATAGTCGTTGATACCTAATTTGGTGCACAAGGTATGGAAAACATTGGTGAGATCTGGTACTATCTGGTCCCTTTCTTGACATAGGGTGGTCCATATGGTGTACTAGTCCTCGTAGCTTCCAACAGGGTAGTACTCTTCTTTAATGGTGTCCCAGAATGAATCCCATGTTGGGGCCACCACAAACATTGCGGATTCCTCTACAACCCTTTGCTCATAGTAAGTATCCCACCAGCCTTTAACATGGGGAATGACCTTGAGGAATGCAAAAGTGATCTTTTCCCTATCGAAAAAATTGTGGATCGAAAAATACCCTTCGAGCAGATTCAACCATTTATCTACAACATCTGCATCTATCAGTCCTTCAAATAATGGAATATCAAAATTTACGTGTACCTTGAAGGGGGTTGCATGGCTGTTTGATGAAGATGCTTCTATTGTGGGTAGTCATCGAAGGATCTGCATGAAGTTGTCCATCATTTCGTTCCTTTGTCATGTGAGGTATTCCTCGAGAAACATTTTAATAGGATCTCCTACTCCATCGTCTTTCTTTTCATCCCCTATGGGTTGTGTGTGACCGATCTTGCAATGGCTCAATTAGTTCGAGTCCCAACGTCTTGTACCTAGATCTTGTTGGGGACATGCACAAAGAAAAATAAATGAAGAGCAGACCACTCTGATACCACTGATCCGGATTTAGGAGTGGAAAGAAATGATTAACAGACCGAATACAATAAACACAGAGATATGAAGAATAACGCAGATATCCAGTGAACAATATCTTCTATTGAATAATGAAATAGGCTTAAACTGTAAAACTGTAGAACTGAAACACTTTCTCAAATGGTGGTAGCTATCTCTGAGAAGAGATGTGGCTGCTACGTGCATCCGTCTTAGCAGAATGAATTACAATGAGGCTCTAGAGGCCTTTTGGATATTACTCATGAATGCCAAAACCCTAGACATCCAAAAACCTAACCCTAGGAGGTGAAACGTGAAAAGCATGTGGTCCCCTATGGGTAAGTTGGTACCTCAACTTCCCGGTGTCATAACTTTTTCATATGACCTCCATTTTAGGCACGTGATAGCCCACTAGAAAGGTCTTTTAGAGAACTACACATTGTGCTATCAAACTTTGACTCTATCTACAGTTTGACTGTGGCGAGCCAAAAAAGCATTGTTTAGGCCTCCAAAATGGCCGTGGAAGTACATCAAGATGTGCTGACATGAAAACATACAAAATGAGCCAGTTGGATTAGGTGAGAGGACACCAATATCCACCTGGAAGATGTGCGGGGCTTCAGACAACCCCAAAAGTGTAGAACCCACAATCACAAATAATTACAGAAGAACTTGCTGAACTAAAAACACACAAGAGGAGCCAATTGGAATAGGTGGGTGGCCATAAATAGCCAACTCGATCATCCCGTTTCTATACTTGATAGTACATAAATCCTGCAAAGACATGGCTTTCTAAAAACCTCCCCTAGAGTCTGATACTCCCTCAAGTACTCCGTAGAATTCTCCCCTTGTTCCTACTGGTCCTGATTTTCTATCAGGTGTCCTTCCAAAAATTCAGGCTGATGTGGTCTCAGAGTCATCCTACTAGTGGAACCAATGTGGATCCATGTAGGTACATGTGTATGACTCGCTTCTGCATGGTTTCCATTGTTTCCCTAGCTGCCATTAGTTCATTGAGTGTTTGCCACAAGTTGGTTTAGAGTCTCAATCATCTACTGCTTCCCTCTCTCCATGTTGTTCTACACCCTTGCTAATTCATTCTGTGTCCTTGCCAAGTTATTTAAAATTTGCAAAGCAGTGTCCTATGGCTGCTCATTCATATCGCCCATTTCTTCCTCTCCTTATGACTCTTACTGGAAGATGTTCTCAACTCCTCTATACCTTCTTATCGTGTATGTAATATGTGTTCCTTCCCCCAAAATCATCAAAGTATAGTGTAATGTACAAGCTGGTAGGAAAACCAACTCTGATACCACTGAAATATCCCTTGCCTTACTACTAATTTAATTTTCTGTTTTGCTGATTTGTTTGGGTGATTTTATAGTTCAAAACTTTCGTCAAACACCTTGCTAACACACCCAATTACCAATGCAATATTCCCCTCTACTTTTTGGCTGGAATATTTCTGATTTGTTGATGTAATTTTCAGATTTAATAACCCCTCTTATGGATGAAATAAATATGGGCTTCTTGTTGTAATAATTTAGGAGATATGTGGTTCAGAAATTTTGTCGAATAGTTTGCTAACTCCCTCAAAAACCACTGTTAAAGTCCCCCTTTTTACTTCTGGTTGGTATAACACCTTTGTGAAACACTTGGGCTGACAAAATGGTCTTTTATGGCTGCCGATTTGACCCCTTTTGCCATACAACTTGATGCTGGTATGTTTAGTAGTTTACTTTTGATTAGTGACTTTTGTCAAACACCTTACTGCTGTTGTTTTTATGCTTTGTTTGATTCTAGAGTTTTGACAAATAGTTTGCTAGCAAATAATATTTAGGAATTTTAACAAACAATTTGCATATATTCCACAAACATATGAAATAACACAAGGGAATGAGGATTTTATTTAATCATTCAATACCAAACCAAGTACAAAATGCCAAGAAATGATGGCACCTTACCCAACAAGGGTGCTCCTTATATAAGATATAGATGGTACAAATATATAATATAGATCCAATGATAAGTGTTCCCTCAAGATGTTGGCTGTAGCTCCACCATATATAAGTGACTCCTCCAAAATATCTCCGCAATGCCTACACGCCCCACACCAAATGTAAATGATGCCAAAAAACAAAGGCCCCTTCTACAATATAATAGAGACCACCTAATGATGGAATCCCTCCTCCAAATGAATATAGAAGAAAAGAAAGTGCACCCCTCTAATGCCAAGTGTGCCCTTTCCAATAGAATGCCATGAGTACCAAAGTGCGCACCTCTCCAAGAAATTCCAAACTAATGCCAACAATGGACCCTTCTACAATAGAATGGCCAAGTATTTCCAATCACGTGTCCACCTCAAGAAGAGTACCAAGTAGTGCCAAGTGATGCGCCCTATCAAAGAATCTATGGCTCCCCAAACCCCAATTGAATCCAACAAAAAAATATTTGTAACAATATATCCAAATGGATAACATGGATGATCCCCCCACCCATGGCCAAGGTGGAATCTCTCACCACCAAAACTAGATTATCTAGGGTGGATAGTCTCACCACCAAAACCAGATTAGCTAGGGTGGATAGTCTCACCACTGAAACCAATCAAACAATGGTTTCCTCCAAACCCCAAAGGCTCCAAGAGCTCTCCAAACCAATAGGTAAAATGATCAATCATACATAATGAGAGAATGAGCTCTCATCTTTCTTTTATCTCTCTCACCTTTTTGATGACCCTTTTACCCTTTTAGTTGACCTTTTTTACCTTTTTACTTTATTAAAGTGACTTTATAAATTATGTACTTGATTGTTCAAGTCACTTTTTAATTACTTAATTTTACTTTATAAAATAGCCTTTCCCCCAAATGACATCAAGTAATTAATTGATTAATCCCCTTTTTTAATCGATTATTTCATTTGGGAATCAGATACACCACTAAGTTTCCCTCCTAGAGTAGTCATTTGGAAAGGGACATTACATCGGGGAGGATTTTAAATCCTTTCCAATCCCATAAATACATTTTGGCAAGCATTGATCCCAAAGCCTCTACTTCTAGCTTTCCTAGTGACTCCATTAGGGGAAAGTTCCCTTACAAATTTTGATGAAATTCATATAAGTTTATCTGGGAACTCCATTGTGATAAGGTGAAAATGTTTCATTGAGCATTCATGTTGAATGTGCATATGATGAAGAATGGATTTTTGGGTATTGCATGGGGTGTATCCTTCCCTTGACATTGAGGAAATTACATGGTTCTTGTACCCTCCCCCCCTAGAGTTTAACAAAACTATTTTAAGATTCAATGAGGATCATTCTTGTGTCATCCCACATATCTTGTCATTTGCAAGATATACATCCACGTTCGACGAAAGACATGAAGACCTTTTAGTGAGAACATTTATATCCTCATTGGGACCAGGGCAAAAGGACTGGGTCAAGCACTCTTGTTGTCCAAAGAGTATCCCTTCCCTCAAGGTCTTCATAAATGTCTTTCTCAATTATTGGGGTCCAAGATCCCAAAATTTTGAAGACATGTATCATAAGTTTCTGACAACCCTACAAGAGGAGGGAATTTTAGGTCTTTTTGAAGGTAATACCAAGGTTGATGATGATGAGGCTTCTTTGGAGGAAGAATGCAACAACAACATTGATGAACATTTGGAAACATAATTTTTTGGATAACAGGTCCATAAAGAGGAGGAAGAATCTAAGGAAGTGCATGATCTTGACAAGACATCACCCGCTAAAGACCAAGCCCATGATGGCGAGAAGAACAAGAGTTTCCTTTTTAATCCTTTTGAGAACAATCAGATGAAGCACTCCTCATTATGAATTAAGCCTCATATAATGAAGATATGTCTGAAGAACATGCCCATGAAGAAAGATGTCAAGAAGAAGAGTAAAATTTCCAATAAAGTACAACATGTTGAAGATCCAGATGAAACATTTGTATCCATGCTCCCACTTGATGAAGATGAAGTTGTCCAGCCACGCTTTCCTCCTACACATGAATATGAAGAAGAGATTAGTCCCAATTATAAAAAGGTTTTCATGGAGGACCCATACGACATGGTTGATCAACACATTGATGATTTCATACATATTGGGAGGCGTGGATGTGATATGGGTTGTTTCGGTTTTGATGGAGATGCCATTTATGACATTGAGGGAAAATTTCAGATAAGGAATGCAAAAGTCTTTCCTTTGGAAGGTTGATTTTCATATGTGGACAATCAAGATATTTGGTAGCCTAGTGATGATATGATCACAGATCATTTTCATCCACCAAGGGATGACTTGTTGCAATACACTTATGTTGATTCCCAACCATACCTTGGGGATTATACTTTTGAGGAATCAAAACTATTACTTGATGAATATTCTCAACCATATTTGTGATTGAATTTCGATGGACATGAGGACATGGAAGGGTTGTACAAACCCTTGGGTGTAAAAAAAGGTTCATGTATCACCTCATAAAATTCCAAGTGGCTTTAGAGAATGGCTTCCCACCTTTCTCATATGGAGATACCATATCGACTTGACATCATTTGGAGACCTTTTTGGAAGTTTTCAATTCCCGTGCCTCCTGAAACCAATATGAGGATGTGTGCATGAAACTCTTCTCTTCATCTCTCACAAATAAGGCCAAAGAATGGCACACCAATATCCCTCCAAAAACAATTACTACTTGGGAAATGTTTCAAAACCTCTTCATGAAAAGATTTTTATAAAATGAATGCAATGTCTCCCGATCTATGTTTGTCCCTTGTATTTTAAATCATTATATCCTTTTTGGATCTTTCATCTCCTCTCAATCTTCAGAAAGAAGTGATCATGTTAGTGAGGAAGAATATGAGCCATCATATATATATGATATCCTTATTAAGAGATGGGTGGATCAAGTTTGTGGCTATTCTTTCTAGTAGGATTGTCTCCCTCCCACCCACCTCCACGAGTTGCTTTCTATGATTGATCACATGCTCATTTATGCTCATGATTATCTTTTGCTTAAATTATCTTTGCTGTATTACATGATTAAACACAGGGGGAGATACCTTGATGAGATGATTGATTGGTTGCATTGGTTGTTCAATTTCACCTGACATATTTAGGGTTTGACTTTTACGGGCCTCAGGCCTGAGGTAAGTATGTATTTCATTTGATTTCTTGCATTCCATTCATGTGTTCATTATAGTGTAGTTGCATTGGATTTCATTATTTGCTTTACATATTTATTTATTGCATTTATTCATACTTGTTGTGATGCATCTTCTTGAACTATTGACATTTTAGTTATAAGTTTTTGAAAAATGCAAAATTTCCTTCTTAAGGAATAGTTGTCATTTTTGAATTTTTGAATTTTTGCTTATATGAATAAAGGGTGAGTAAGCCACCCCTCAATGTTCTAATATATTTCATGAGTATGTGTAGGCATAGGTATTACCAGGATATGTTGAGGTTTTCATATGCTTTATAATGAGCACATGTTCCATGTAGGATCCAAATGTTACCCCCCAAGTCTAGGGGTAATTGAGGAGATGATGTCTCAAGGCTCGCAAGAAGAAGACATGGAGTGATCAGAGATAGATGACTAGCCGAGACCACATTGAGCAGATAGAGCCCCTCCTCTCCACCACACATCACCATTCATCATTAGCAACACAACAACATCCGCCACACCGACCTGACCTAGAAAGAACAACAAGTCTTTCTTCATGAGATAACAAGTCTAGTCTCATGGTAAGTGTCACTCAAGAATTGAAACATTTGAACATGTTGCAAAGGTTCCTTTCTTTCTTATAGAACATTTTATGTTGGTTGTGGAGCCTGATTATCTTCCTGATTTATAGGTCTTTTACTTTCAGCCGTGTTTATACCCCATGAAGTATTTACACCCCAGAAGTATGTACACTCTTCCACACGGGGGAGTGCAGAGGGGGGATACCCCCTCTGCGGGGTCCGAGGGGCCTATCCCCTCGACTGGGGAGTCTGGGGGCAAGCGGGCCCCCGAAGCAAAAATTGCCTTGTAAAAGTATATTGTAATTTCATTGTAAATCTAGACCGTTCATTATAAGGTCACAAATCTAACGGTAGAGATTGTGTTAGGGTTTTTTCCCTACAAGGAAACCCTCTTTTATGAGGGAAATGTATCGCGGCTATGGAGTGTGGTGAATATTGTATTTTGAGAGAGGATACTCCGAGAGATAGAAGAGGAAGTTACAACAGGTTTTGCTGTAGGTTGTGTTGTTCCTGAGTCTGTACTAAGGCTCAAAAGTACAGTGTCAAGGCATCTGAAAGTGGTTAGGATAAGGAGAAGGGAAAGAATCAATCTTCGGAGAAGATTCTAGGGGAGATTTCTTCGTTGAGGTTGTCTGGCTTCGAACTGCTCCTGAATAGTTATGTCACATTCAATGGCTGCCCATGATTGTTCAAGCTCGACTCAGTTAGTGGATGTTTTAAAGATAGTGTTGAAGAGGTTCAGGGCGATATGCGTTTGGTTCAATAATCCAGGTTCAACGTTAGGTTGAGTTGATGAAGTAACGGTCATGGGGGAATAGTACTGGTAAGAGAACTGTTAAGAAAGATTGAGTGCTGTCTTAGTTAACTTTTATAAAAGAGAATTCACAGTTGCAGTATTGGAGATGTATGCAAATCAAAGGCTCGTTCCCGTAACTGTGTTATATCTTAATCAAAGGGGTGATATGGGGGAAAAACATTAAGCCGTTTACAGTGTCAGGTTCCTATCAAGGGAAAATCTCGCGAAGTAAACAGAAGAAGAAAATATTTAAGGAAATAACCGATGTAACAAAAAATGCATGTAGAATTCCGAAACTGCAAATTGGTCTTACACAGCTGATAGCTGGTGCAGAGGAAAGGCAATAAACAATTACAGAAAACCCAAATTTATTCGTTATAGTAGTGGTAGTACTAAAKTATAACGAAGCACATCAATTACGAATATGAATTGAAAATGAAAAATGAGGAACAAGAAAGCAAACTTGTAATACAGAAGTGACGGAATTGAGAATCTCGGATCTGCTTGTATTAAGTCTCAATGCAAAAAACTCTATTACAAAATCTCAAAAAGGGTCCAGCCCTGTTTATTTCTTTCTGGGATATATTTATACAATTTCTACAAAGCAAGTAGAATCTCAATGGTCGCAAAATTTCCGTTATGACAGAGGAGAGAGAAATCGCTCCATCTCCCCTATTCTGTCTTCATCTAGTGCCAGGTGCTCATCTTCGCACGGCCTCAGTGCAGGTGATACATCTTTCCATGAGTCGAGATACAAGCTGTGAAGGTTCCGCTTGATAGCTGGCCTCAGCGAAGTAACATTCTCGGGCCAACTGCTGTATCTTGTCCCCCATTTGTGCATCAACGATGTATAGGGCACTTAGTTGCGCGCTGGGATGAATCAAGTGCTTCTCAACTTGAGCCATGTCCACCCTGTCCATCTAAGAGATATCGGTCGAATCTCTCTCCTCCTTCTCTTTCAGATCAAGCAAGATCTATTCTACATTCATTTGTATTAATGTTTCGGCATCGCCTCCACTGTCCATACTCAACAACTCGCCCTCTATAGAATTGAAGGCTTCTTCTAATGAATTGGTCACTTTTTGGGCCTGTTCCTTGCCCAGGGCAATGTTATGATCTCAATCCTTCAACAAAATGTTACCTCTAGTTTGTTCTGGGAGGGTGAGTCCAGAAGAACCTGTCGAAACTCTGTCGTTCGTGGCTATCACCGCCTCCTGGAAGGCGACCCGAGCCGCTCCTGCATCTCTTTCTCTGAAAGTCAGGTTCTGAGAAACCCGATACATCAACAGACAATCCTCTCAGATTGTTCCCACTTTGGCAAGCAAACTCTGCTGTGTAGAAGAGATCTTGCTCCGAATCTGGGTCGCTTGGGATTTAAACCCCTCGACATCGATCACCCTGCTTTCAATGATCTCTACCTGAGCCTGCAGCTCTGCAATCATAGTCCTCTGTTGACCAGCTTGTACTTGACCGTCTTGGATCACTAAATGCGCTTGCTCCAACTTGGCTTTGAGCACTTCTATTTCCTTTTTATCAGCTAGTCAGGCCAGTTCTATTTCCCCGCTCACCTGACATTTAGCGCTTTATGTGGCCAAAGCTACTCTAGCTTCAAGATTCTTGATCAGGCGATTCTTTCTTTTGAGCTGGTTTTTTAACACTCCGACCGAGAATTGATTCGCCGATGCATACGCTCCTAGCATTCTTGTGATCTCTGTGGAAAATTCTTCATTCTTTTTGTTCTTTCCATCAGTCATAACATTGAATTTTTTAGCAGTCGATCCTTCTTCCTGGTAGAACTCCCTTTTTACCACCGCTTTTCTCTTTTTGTCAAAGAAGAACTCGTTTGGGGGAAGTTCTTCTGCTCTGATAGGCCTCAGTTCCTCATCGAAAATCCATACTTCTTCTATATTTCCTTGCGTCGACTGCAAGGGGGTGACAGAAGTGATGGGTTCCCCGATCTGTTTCGCTGCCTTTCCTAGGGTGACGACCGAGTCCTTCTTCTTCGGAGGTTCAGGGGTCTTCGTCTCAGTTTTCGGATTCTGGGTCTCTGGCGGGTCCAGATTTTGTGCCTCTGCTTCGGGATTCTTCGTTTTCTCCCCCTCGTTCTGAATTTTACCTGAACCAGAAGTTACATCTTTGGGGCCTTCATCATCCTTCGGTTCCATCTCAGAAATGCCCGGGCTCCCCCCTCGCAGCACCGCGGGAAGACATCTATGTCTGTGTTCCTGAAATCTCAATACAGAGGCTGTTTCTTCGAGTGCTAAAGATCGGATCCGAGCTAGCACTTCCTCATAAGACCTCGCTCCTCGGAAAATGTCGTCCGGGGGTGATAACTCATGTTCAAACCTCTTAAGCCCACAATTCGCCAAATGGTTGCTCACAGTTTTCTGGGGATCATGTTTTTTATACTCAATGGAGACCAAACTCAGGTCCTCCAGGGCTGCAGCCTCAGATTTGGCATGCCCAAAATCCAATAAAGAATAAGAATTTAGTCGAACGGGAAAAAACGACCACACCTTCTTTGAAGATGCTTTGAGTTCTTTACTCACCCCGCCAATCACTATTTGTCGGGCGATCTCGCGACAAGCCAGCTTGTCGGGGATGAACAGTGGTAATGCAAGCAGGGGAACAGTAGCTCCGAACACTCTGAAATAGGATAACTCTACCTCCACGTACCAGTCCGCTATACCACTCAGATTTGTAGCAATGTTGTTCGAGATGCGAGGTGGCGGGTGACCAAAAATGGCATGTGCAGATGCACCATCACCCAGTTGAAAATTTCATAAATGAATTTGTCCGCTTTATTTTCCCACAGCTTGTCGTGATATTCATGTATGGGCTTTTCTTGGACTGGATTCCAAGTCTAGCTCATCAAGGGAATGGTGTCATGGAACATACCGCGTCCATAATATACGCAGACATGAAAAATGAGGATGGTCTCCCACTTGCCTTCTGCTTCCGATACTCTGTGACCCGGTTGGCCAAGCTGTCCGAGAGTATCTTTGCCCAGTTAAACAAGCAACCTTCTGCGACCCAGAACATGAGAGGCACCCATGCAATGTAGAAATGCAATGTGTCCTCTCTTCCAAATAGTCGGCATGTCATCATTGCCACATACTTGTACTGTGGCTCCAACGAAGCGATTGAATAAACGCCCTGGTCATTTTCTTTGAATTTCGCGGAGCGCGAAACCCAATCTTTTATCAAACCAGGCATGGTTTTTTCATATTGAGCGCACTCCTTCTCTGTGAATTTCTCCAGGAATTCAGCATCATACGTGTATTCAGATGTTGTTGAGAGCTTATACATGGTTTGGATGTGCTCCGGTCTAAAAGTCTCGACCGTGACCCGCTGGTCGTTCATGATAGTTCTGGTGGGTAAGTCTATGTGATCCAATGACCATCGGATCATATCATAATATGGAAGCAACCGTGGTCTGGTTGCTACCTTGTGCATTCCAGATTGAACAACTATCTTGTATTTAGTGTTCAAGTCGTCCTTTTCATTGTCGTCGGAGTCTGAATAATTCACCAACTCAGATTGCAGAATATCTGAAACAAACGACCAGCTAGGGACTGAATCAACACTTCGGGGCGAAGTGTCAGAGAAATTATCCGAGCCTTGCCCTGCAACCTCGGTATTCGCCTTTGCTGCTTTCCGTGGAGCCATGGCTGAAACTTGCGTTTTCGCCCTTCTGCGATAGAACTGCGTATACATGCAGAAATTAGTTCACTCGGAAAATGACGAGCTCTGCGTGCTTATGAAAAATGTTTTCATTATAATAAAATGAAACTCCTGTATATATTTGAAAATTCTGTACTTTTCGAAATAAGTCTGTCAAATCGCAATTAGAAACAAATTTATTGCATAAAATCTGATCTTATTATTCGTGGATTCACCCTAATTTTCCATTAATGTCATCAATGTTTGGCGGTTTGACAGTCATTCGGAGTAGGGAGAGAGATGGCTACCTTGGGAAACGTGCAAGCCTTGGGGTGCGGGATATATTTTGCCTTATCTTGAATTATCAAATTTTACCACCTTTTATCAATTCCTCGTTGTTCGCTACTTCGTAGATTTTCTTTTAACATTTTGAGTCCCCAACTCGCGAGATCGCGAGGACCGAATTTGGCTTATTTAACAGTAATCGTGATTTGGAACATCATTAATTTTATAATCCATTTATTTGCCATATTGCAACTCGGAACTTCGAAGGCAAGTTTCTGGGAGATTGGTATGCCGAGTCGCGAAACCGCGAGATGGTGATAATTAAGGCTCAATTAAGGGTAAGAAAATCTTAGATTAGGCGACTAATTAATCTTTCTATAATTATGTCACGACTTCGTCAGTCGAGGTTTTAGACGCCGTAACTTTCGAAAAGATAGTGCCGAGTGGCGAGACGCCGAGAACAAATTTGACCATGGTTAACTTTTTTCCTTTAATCCTTGACCAGGGTTATCACAAAAGTACCTCGTGTTCTCGGCTCTCGAGGCTGTAAAAATAAAAAATAAAAAGTTGGGTTTGACGAACGCCGAGGCGCGAAACCCCGACGATGTCTAATCACGAGTTAAAAGACTTTACCCTAGTTAAAGTATTGGGCGAAAATTTGAAAACGACTTCGTCGTTTCGTGACGCAGGATGCATGAACTCAAGGATTAAAGTACCCGACTTGCGATATTCCGAAGTAAAACAAAAAAGAAGGAACATTCTTACGAAAGTGGATCTTTTTTGAAAGGAGCAAAAGCATCGCTGCCCACACGACAAGGTGGCAGAGTTTTCATAGTCTCGGGGGAAAAATCAAAAGACCGTCTTCAGATTCCAAGTATCGAAAATCGAAAAATGTGAAGGGTAAAAAAAGAAAACAAGGGCGGCTCCAACATAGGCTCCAACTAGGGATCCCTCCTTCCCGTGAGGTGGGAAAAATAGTAGACCACGTGCCAATATTGGGTAAATAGAGTCATAAGCTAAAACAAGCGGAAAAAATTCAAGGAAAAATGTTCGAAAGGAGGAAAAGACTTCGTTTTTTACCTCGAGATTTTTTTTTCAAAATCAGATACTCTTTCCAAACACAACTGTAGTCCCTTTCACAATTTTCCCCTTTCCCACTACTAACTTTGGGGATATTTTAAGACAGTCGAAACGATCCTAGGGGACTCAACAGATCTTGTGGCTCTCGGCTTGCATCTAAAGAATGAGACTATATATTTTTAATCGGGGAAGTCCCGTCTGAATTTGGGATGTGGATCAGGTTTTCAGGAAGTATTGGTTACCAGAGTAGAGTGATATTCATGTATAACATCCTTACAGATATCTCAGACATTGCTTCACTGCTAGCGAGCCTGTTCAGTACCCTGGTAAAGTTATCTGGCCCCTTTTACTGAATTTCCTTTCACCACTTCGGAAATTATTTATGCATTTAAATGCTAAGACGAGGGCAATCATTTCTGAATTTCCTTTCATTGTCTTTTTGGGCTAGGTGGGGGAAATCATTTCTGAATTTCCTTTCACCACCTGTCTTATAATTCATTTTTTGAGCGCGAAGATGGGGGCAATTAGTTTATATCAGGGCTGATATCTGTGTAATATTTTGTATCAGAGGTCTGTCAACTTATTTTGATTACTTGATATCAATCTTCCCTTGACCTTCACAACACCTTTGTTCTTAGGGAGACAGGGGAAAATAATTTTTTAAGGGGCATCCTGTTTGAGCAAGCTCTGATTCTTCCAAAGCTGTTGAAAAATCTAGGAAAGTTAGGATCGCTCTAAACGTTCTTTCGCTTAGCAGGGGATCAAGTAGTTGTGAATACCAGCTTTCTTGTCACAATCTGTTTCGAGACTTAGGAGGTTGAAAACGAAAACTTTTATCCCTTCATAATGAAATGAAAAGATGGCAGCTTTGTCAAAAGTTAGATCTGAAAACAGGCAGGATACAAGGCAATGATTCATTTATAAAAAATGTAGAAGGTCAAAACAGTTTGAGACTGGCTCTCGTAGACGCCTTTGGGGATGGTTACTTTCGACTGACTTTTCTTAGCTTTAGTGTATCATTTAATACACTTTAAATCAAAGGTTACCAAGCCAAGCAGTAATCCTGTTATTTAACAATTTAGCTGTTATTGCACTATGAACGATGTTACCTTAATTTAATTTTGGCAGTCTTTGACAACATGTGTATTGAGAAAACCCACCTTTACCTTTCTTTTCAGATTCTTTGTGCACTACGAAACTACTTTTTTGGGTATCACCTGTTTCATGCCGATTTATTTCTGGTACTGCTTTGCGAATTACTCCTCCCTCTAGCTGGTAAGCGGATGGAATCCCATAAAAAGAAAATATGAACTTTATTCAAAATATGTCTAAAAATTATGAACAGAAGAAAACAAAAAGTCTAAAGGGAAATCAAAATGTATGTATAT
>JZKD02S0258840.1:77384-88496 GCA_000966675.3 Picea glauca | reverse complement strand
AATAACGCTTTCATCTCATCCTGGTACTTATGCATTTTCTCATCAACTTCCACTCTTTGTTGTTGAACCTCGATCAGCTGGTTAATTCTCCTGGTTACATGATTTGGTTCTTTGTTTTGATCCTGCCATAACTTCATCACTGGCAACGCTAAGTTTATAGGTAGAACCGCCTCTGTCCCATAGACCATTTGAAACAGTGAAATGCCAATAGACCTTTTAGTGCTGATGTGGTTTGCCCACAATGCGTACTTCAAGTGCACATGCCAGGACCTTTTATTTTCATCCAGTACCTTCTTGATTATGTTTACCAGGCTCTTGTTGGATGATTCAGCCAACCCATTTCCCCGAGGGTAATAAGTAGTGGAATGACCAAGAACGAGATTGTACTTCTGACAGAAGCCGATCGTAGCCATGGACTTGAAGGCCTGGGCGTTGTCGGTAACAATATTTCGGGGACACCCGAATCTTGACAAGATATTATCTTCCAAGAAGTCGATCACCACCGAGTCTGTTTCCCTTTTGGTTGGAATGGCTTCCACCCACTTTGTAAAATAATCCGTGGCTGCTAAGATCCACTTATGTTGAGCACTGGAATGGGGATTAATTTCTCCTATGAAGTCTAGTCCCCATTGTTGAAATGGAGCCTCAGTTTTGACTGGAACGAGTGGTAGTGCAGGGAGTTTTTGTTTACCAACGAATATTTGACAAGGGTTGCACGCGCGTACTTTGGCATTGACGTCTAAAAATAGTTTCGGACAATAGTATCCGACCCTCAAAATCTTATAGGTTGTGGCTCTCCATGCATGGTGTCCTCCGCAGATTCCTTCATGAAATTCCTCTATTACTCGTGGAGTTTCTGACTCAACCAAGCAGACTACCAGGAATCCAAGTGGATCTTTCCAGTACAGCTGGTTTTTGGCAATGCAATATTTTACGGCATGGAGTTTTAAAGTTTTGCATTTGGCTGGTGATAGTCCATCTGGGCATTTCAAGTTTAACAAGTAGAATACTATGTATTTATACCAGCCCGACGATATGAACTTTTCCTCAATATTTCTTGGAGTTGTCTGGTCATTCGGCTCATGCAGGTGTGTGTCTCCATCTTCTTCTTGAAGGCAATTAATATCAAGAGCTCTAAGATTCGACTCGGCCAAGAGTTTGGCCAGACCCTGCCCCTTTATTAGTTTCGTCGGCTTGAATTCCAAATCGAATTCCTGTATTTTGGCAAGCCATCGCCCTCTTTTTCCGTCACTGGCCGACTATACCAATATGTCCTTTACAGAACTGGTGGGTACATACGCGATTATCTTTGAATGCAACACATAAGTTCTGAACGCCTTCAACGCTTTTACCATTGTGTATGCTTGTTTTTCCATTATGTTATATTTCAGTTCTGCATCTCTGAGGCTTTTGCTGAAAAACGCTATCGGTTGTTCGAACCCCTCTTCATTTTTCTGCAGGAGTACCGCGACGATGGTATGTTCAGAAGCAAAAGAGAAGATGAGGAAATCCTTCAGATAATCCGAACTTGCTAGTACGGGTGCCTCGCTTATAACTTTTTTAATGTGCGCGAAAGATTCCCTAGCCTCGGGAGTCCATTTTACCCCACTGTTCTTCTTCAACATTCCCGTAATCAATTTGACAATCTCAACGAAATTGGGAATGAACCTTCGTAGAAAATTTATCTTACCTAAGAATGATTGAATTTCTTTTATATTTCTCGGGATAGTGATAGTATCTATCGCTTCAATCCTCTCAAGATCAATCCTAATTCCTTCCTTAGATACGACATGGCCTAGAAGCTTACCTTCCCGCGTAGCAAAATGAGATTTCTTTGGATTCAGGGATAGACCAAACTTGCGGCATTTTTCGAACGTCTGTCCTAGATGCATCAAATGTTCTTCATCAGTTTTAGAAAAAACCATCAGATCATCAAGGTAAATGACTATGAACTTGTCCCTTTCTCCCACGAAAGCAATGTCCAGAGCTCGCTGGAAAGTATCCCCTGCATTCATCAAACCAAAAGGCATTTTGTCATACATGAAAGTACCCCAGGGCGTGGTGAATGCGGTTTTTTCCCTGTCCTGTTCATTCATAGCGATCTGATTATAACCAGAGAAGCCATCTATCATTGACATTCGATTAGCTCCAACAACCTTTTCTAAAATGTGGTCCATCTTGGGCAGCGGGTAATTATCTTTGAGAGACGACTTGTTTAGGTTTTTGAAATCTACACATAGTCTGATTTCCCCGTTCTTTTTCCTGACTAGAACTAGGTTAGCTACCCAGTCCGAGTATCTCAAAGGTACAATTATCTTTGCGTCCAAGATTTTTTTGACTTCCCTTTCTATCACGGGTAACAGTATGGGGTTAATTTGCCTAAGCTTTTGCCTAAATGGTTTGACCCCGGGTTTCAAAGGTATCTTGTGATCAATAATGGAAGTGTCATATGTTTTCAATTCATCATAGGACCAGGTGAAAACATCTTTGTATTGCCTGAGCAAGTCTTGGTACTTCTCTTTCATTTTGGGAGGGAGGAATTTCGATAGTTTTACCATTCGGGGTTCTTTTTCGGTCCCTATATCACAGTCCTCCACCTCTTCTGGCTGGGGCTGCAAAGTGCCCTTTACAGGTACATCGTTCTGATCGAAAATTCTTTCCAAAGGAATCAATCCTTTGGGAATCTGATTGTTTTTTAGGAACAACATACGATGATCCACGATTTTTTCTCGGAAAGCTTCGGGTTCCTCTCCTTCCTGCATGATCCACATGGAATCATTTTGGTTTTCTTGGTCAGCGTGAGTTTCTAAAAATTCGCCTACTGCAGTAAGGAACTTCTTGATCTGTTCATCATCTTCAAAGACTTTCTAGTGTCGGATATTGTCTGGTATGGAAGGCTTGTATCTGATTTCGATATGGTATTTCAGTTTGAAGGTCGTGGGAGGGGAAAAGGTTGAAGCTGCCTTTGCCAATGCATCAGCATGTAGATTCTCAGTGCGAGGGATAAAATGGATATTTACAGATGAGAAATTTTTTTCGATGAGGTCCCAAGTACAATTTCTATATGCTCTTAGCCTGGGATGCCTGGCTAGGTACAGTCGGTTCACTTGTCTTACTATCAATTCCGCATCACCGTATACCTCCAGGTTCTTTATATTTAATTTCTTGGCAGCCTCTAATCCTAAAATCAATGCTTCATACTCGCATACGTTATTAGTGTGATCTATGTCCCACCGCAAACGATAGGAGAAAGGAACAATGAACTTACCTTCAGGTGCTACCAAAAGTACCCTAGCACCAGCTCCTTCAGAAGACGAAGCGCCATCAAAATACATTTTCCATACACCGGTATTGCACAACTCTTCTGTCAAGGGGCTTAACTCTTCTTGCTTTGCATCGATTTCTTCCAGGCAACCATCCAGACCATCATCAAAAGACAAAATACAGTTTCCCAGATCTTGGTCTGCGATGTAAATGGGGAAGTTGTGCGGGTTTTGAGGGTCACTGACCGTGTATGCTAATCTTGTCTCTCTATATAAATGAGTGAACTGACCCCCGAACACAGGGATTGTGGCATAGGACATGTCTAACTGAAGGGATCCTCCCAACTTGGCCCCCCATGACCTGTATAACAACATACCGTACATGGGGGGAATATCGGCGATAACCACATCCATTAGGATACTTTTAACAGGGACCTGAGCTAAGGTAATTACCAGATCCTTTATCATCCCCATGCATTTAACCTTCCTTGAATCAAATGAATATATATTTCCATAAGGCCTTGTGATCTGGAGACCCAGCTTCTCCATTATAATCTTGGGCATAGCATTGTGGGAAGCTCCGGAGTCTAACATACAATTATGCAACAACTAATCATGTATATTCAGGGTGATACAGAAGGGAGCGATGTTGTCTTTGGACCCTTCAAAATGGGGACCAAAGGTGATGTTAGGTCTATCATCTTCCAAGTTTATAACATCAGAGTGGCTTTCTAGTTCGGAAACACCTATCATCTTGGTGATTTGTTTGCGATAAACATGGTTTTTCGCCAATTCCACCAAAGGTATGGGTATCTTAATTTTTCTTAACTCATTTTCGATACTGAACGCTCCGTTTACATTGTCTGTGTGTCCAATTGAGGCTTCCAAATTCTTTCTTTCTGACTTGTTCATCTGGACAGATTTATCATTCATGGTCTTAGTTGAAGAAGTATTTTTGTTTGCGGGTTCGATTGGCTGTGTTTGAGCTCCGGGTTTTTCTACCTCGGATTCTTGAGTGCTCACTCTTCTCGTTTTTTTGTTGGGTGGTGGAGTCTCGTCCGAAGGAGGCTCGTAAGCTTGACCTCTCTGAAGGATTTTGCTGGGTTGAATTGTCGAGGTAGATTTATTGTTAGATCTCAGGTTGTACCTTGGTTGAAGCTCAGCCATCATTATCTCGGCTTCTGGTTGGGATTCACAGATCTCATTGGGATCACCCTCTTCACTCTCGTTTGGCATCTCCGACACATTCAGAGACCTTTCATAGTCTTCGCGAGTCAGATATGGTTGACTACATTCATCACCGAAGTTTGTGACGTCATCATCTGAATCCTCGAATTCTTGAAAATCGTTAGCTCCTATAAAATTTTCATTCTTCAAGGGAGCTTGTATTTTTTGATCTTCCTTTTTTATTGGTCTTTGCTGATTTGGAGGGTTTTGAATTTTTTTGAAATCTTTCTTGGGGTAAGAGTCAGACTTGGCCTGTTCAAGTTCCATCCGGGTTATTTTATTTGACAACTCTTTAATCACTCTAGCCATATCATCTACCCTATCGTCAGAGGATCTATTGGACCCTGAAGGGCCAGCTATTTCTCTATAGTGCCTGGTATCTCTGTTTCCAGTCTCTACTCTAGCCTTAAGTTTACCCGAAGCCATCATGTTATATTCTATCTCTACCGCATCGTCCTGCATACGGTTTAAGGTGGCTCCCCTTCGTTCTCGCAAAAGTAATGCGAAATACGGCTCGAAAGCTCTGACGAAAGTCACTTTAGCCGCAGGTTGAGATGGTTTGACTTCGGCTGGGATTTTATTGTACAATTTGTTGAATCTCAGAATGAATTCCAGGACTGTTTCTGAGTTCTTTTTCTTCAAGGACGTGAATTCGGTTAGATAATAGAGGTGGTCTTTTCGCTCGCCCCATTGTCTGAGGAAAGCATCTTCCAAAACATGATATGACGGGATAGAGGCTGCGGGTAGGCCCCAAAACCAAGTTCAGACCTGACCCTCAAAATTTTGGACTAGGAGTCTTGAATATACATCCTCATGCTTGGCACCGTAACGATCCATGAATTGGTCGAAAAGATTAATATGTTCAGTAGCGGTCAGCTCTCCTTCCCCGTTGAATTTTGGTAGGTTCTTTATATAGTTTTCCGGGAGGTCATGTAAGGGGATGGGCAACACTAAAGGAGTGTATCGGGCTGCCACTTTCGCAAAAACTTCGGGAGGGGGGGGAGGTGCTTGACCTCCACCTCCTCCTTGGGGGACTCCTCCTCCACCTCCTCCAAAACCTCCCCCTCCTCCTATAAACCCTCCACCTCCTCCTCTGGCGGCATCCATTGTTGTTTGTGGGGAGTTATAAATGGGGTTTTCAAAAAATAAAAGGGGTTTTATATTCTCTTCGCTAAGAGGAGACTCTGATGAGGAATGATAAGAAACGTGAGGAGTCGGTTCCTCGGACTTGAAAGAGACGGAATCGGGAAAACCGACGGGTGTGCGAAACGAGTGTGTAACACACTCTTAAGGATTTGGAGAAGTCGGGAAAATTGACTGAGGATAGAATGGTGTTTTGAAAGACGACGAACTTTCAAAAGGGCCCTTTCCCCTCTGTACCAAGGGGACTGTTGGATGAATCTCACTTCCGATTTCGGTATAGGGTGTCAAATGTTTAGCGTCAAAGTAAGGATTGAGTGAGGTCAGGGGTTCGGAAGGGATCTCGACCCTCGGTGATGGGATTTCAAGTTGGTAAACTACAACGGTTGGCTTAAATGAGACTCTCGCCTTTAGAATTTTTTCAGGATCGGAAACTGGTGTAATCCGCTCACCATCCAGGTTCTGTCTGGTATTCCTTCGAGTGAATGCCAATTTATTTTTTCGTGGAGTCTCCAAGTGAAAGATAAAAAGCCTTAAAAGGTGTGTACTCTTTGTTCACCATCAAAGGGTAACACTTTCAACGAAAGACAATTTGTCGTTTTCCCAGGGAAAAGATTTCGTAACTTCGTTCCCCGGCAACGACGCCAGAAAGATGTTGTTCCTGAGTCTGTACTAAGGCTCAAAAGTATAGTGTCAAGGCATTCGAAAGTGGTTAGGATAAGGAGAAGGGAAAGAATCAATATTCGAAGAAGAGTCTAGGGGATATTTCTTCGTTGAGGTTTTCTGGCTTCGAACTGCTCCTGAATAGTTATGTCACGTTCAATGGCTGCCCATGATTGTTCAAGCTCGGCTCAGTTAGTGGCTGTTTTAAAGATGGTGTTGAAGAGGTTCAGGGCGATATGCGTTTGGTTCAATAATCCGGGTTCAACGTTAGGTTGAGTTGATGAAGGAACGGTCATGGGGGAACAATACTGGTAAGAGAACTGTTAAGAAAGATTGAGTGCTGTCTCAGTTAAGTTTTATAAAAGAGAATTCACGGTTGCAGTATTGGAGATGTATGCAAATCAAAGGCTTGTTCCCGTAACTATGTTATATCTTAATCAAAGGGGTGAGATGGGGGAAAAACATTAAGCCGTTTACAGTGTCAGGTTCCTATCAAGGGAAAATCTCACGAAGTAAATGGAAGAAGAAAATATTTAAGGAAATAACCGATGTAACAAAAAATGCATGTAGAATTACGAAACTGCAAATTGGTCTTACACAGCTGATAGCTGGTGCAGAGGAAAGGCAATAAACAATTACAGAAAACCCAAATTTATTCGTTATAGTAGTGGTAGTACTAAATTATAACGAAGCACATCAATTACGAATATGAATTGAAAATGAAAAATGAGGAACAAGAAAGCAAACTTGTAATACAGAAGTGACAGAATTGAGAATCTCGGATCTACTTGTATTAAGTCTCAATGCAAAAAACTCTATTACAAAATCTCAAAAAGGGTCCAGCCCTATTTATTTCTTTCTGGGATATATTTATACAATTTCTACAAAGAAAGTAGAATCTCAATGGTCGCAAAATTTTCGTTATGACAGAGGAGAGAGCAATTGCTCCATATCCCCTATTCTGTCTTCATCTAGTGTCAGGTGCTCGTCTTCGCATAGCCTCAGTGCAGGTGATACATCTTTCCATGAGTCAAGATATGAGCTGTGAAGGTTCCGCCTGACAGCTGGCCTCGGCGAAGTAACATTCTCGGGCCAACTGCTGTATCTTGTCCCCCATTTGTGCGTCAACGATGTCTAGGGAACTTAGTTGCGCGCTGGGCTAAATCAAGTGCTTCTCAACTCGAGCCATGTCCACCCTGTCCATATGAGAGATATCGGCCAAATCTCTCTCCTCCTTCTCTTTCAGATCAAGCGAGATCTGTTCTACATTCATTTGTATTAATGTTTCGGCATCGCCTCCACTATCCATACCCAACAACTCGCCCTCTATAGAATTGAAGGCTTCTTCTAATGAATTGGTCACTTTTTGGGCCTGTTCCTTGCCCAAGGAAATGTTATGCTCCCAATCCTTCAACAAAATGTTACCTCTAGTTTGTTCTGGGAGGGTGAGTCTGGGAGAACCTGTCGAAACTCTGTCGTTCATGACTATCACCGCCTCCTAGAAGGAGACCCGAGCCGCTCCTGCATCTCTTTCTCTGACAGTCAGGTTCTCAGAAACCCGATACATCAACAGACAATCCTCTCGAATTTTTCCCACTTTGGCGAGCAAACTCTGCTGTGCAGAAGAGATCTTGCTACGAATCTGGGTCGCTCGGGATTTAAACCCCTCGACATCGATCACCCTGCTTTCAGCGATCTCTACCTGAGCCTGCAGCTCTACAATCATAGTCCTCTGTTGACCAGCTTGCACTCGATCGTCTCGGATCACTGAATGCGCTTGCTCCAACTTGGCTTTGAGCACTTCTATTTCCTTTTTATCAGCTAGTCGGGCCAGTTCTATTTCCCTGCTCACCTGACCTTTAGCACTTTCTGTGGCCGAAGCTACTCTAGCTTCGAGAGTCTTGATCAGGCGATTCTTTCTTTTGAGCTGGTTTTTTAACACTCCGACCGAGAATAGATTCGCCGATGCATACGCTCCTAGCGTTCCTGCGATCTCCGTGGAGAATTCTTCATTCTTTTTGTTCTTTCCATCGGTCATAACCTTGAATTTTTTAGCAGTCAATCCTTCATCCTGGTAGAACTCCCTTTTCACCACCACTTTTCTCTTTTTGTCAAAGAAGAACTCGTTTGGGGGAAGTTCTTCTGCTTTGATAGGCCTCAGTTCCTCATCGAAAATCCATACTTCTTTTATATTTCCTTGCGTCGACTGCAAGGGGGTGACAGAAGTGATGGGTTCCCCGATCTGTTTCGCTGCCTTTCCTGGGGTGACGACCGAGTCCTGCTTCTTCGGAGGTTCAGGGGTCTTCATCTCAGTTTCCGGATTTTGGGTCTCTGGCGGGTCCAGATTCTGTGCCTCTGCTTTAGGATTCTTCGTTTGATCCCCCTCGTTCTGGCTTTTACCTGAACTAGAATTTTCATCTTTGGTCCCTTCATCATCCTTCGGTTCCGTCTCAGAAATGCCCGGGCTCCCCCCTCGCAGCACCGTGGGAAGACATCTACGTCTGTGTTCCTGAAATATCAATACAGAAGCTGTGTCTTTGGGTGCTAAAGATCGGATCCGAGCTAGCACTTCCTCATAAGACCTCGCTCCTCGAAAAATGTCGTCCGGGGGTGAGAACTCATGTTCAAACCTCTTAAGCCCACAATTCGCCAAATGGTTGCTCACAGTTTTCTAGGGATCATGTTTTTTATATTCAATGGAGACCAAACTCAGGTCCTCCAGGGCTGCAGCCTCAGCTTTGGCATGCCCGAAATCCAATAAAGAATAAGAATTTAGCCGAACGGGAAAAAACGACCACACCTTCTTTGAAGATTCTTTGAGTTCTTTACTCACCCTGCCAATCACTGTTTGTCGGGCGATCTCGCGACAAGCCAGCTTGTCGGGGATGAACAGTGGTAATGCAAGCAGGGGAACAGTAGCTCTGAACACTCTGAAATAGGAGAACTCTGCCTCCACGTACCAGTCCACTATACCACTCAGATTTGCAGCAATGTTGCCCGAGATGCGAGGTGGCGGGTGACCAAAAATGGCGATGTGCAGAGGCACCATCACCCAGTTGAAAATTTCGTAAATGAATTTGTCTGCTTTATTTTCCCACAGCTTGTCGTGATATTCATGTAAGGGATTTTCTTGGACTGGATTCCAAGTCTAGCTCATCAAAGGGAATGGTGTCATGGAACATACCGCGTCCATAATATACACATACATGAAAAATGAGGACGGTCTCCCACTTGCCTTCTGCTCCCGATACTCTGTGACCCGGTTGGCCAAGCTGTCCAAGAGTATCTTTGCCCAGTTAAATGAGAAACCTTCTGCGACCCGGAACATGAGAGGCACCCACGCAATGTAGAAATGTGATGTGTCCTCTCTTTCAAATAGTCGGCATGTCATCATTTCCACATACTTGTACTGTGGTTCCAGCGAAGCGATTGAATAAACGCCCTGGTCATTTGCTCTGAATTTCACGGAGCGTGAAATCCAATCTTTTATCAAACCGGGCATGGTTTCGTCATATTGAGCGCACTCCTTCTCTTTGAATTTCTCCAGGAATTCAACATCATACGTGTATTCAAATGTTGTTGGGAGATTATACATGGTTTGGATGTGCTCCGGTCTAAAAGTCTCGACCGTGACCTGCTGGTCGTTCATGATAGTTCTGGTGGGTAAGTCTATGTGAACCAACACCCATCGGATCATATCATAATATGGAAGCAACCGTGGTCTGGTTTCTACCTTGTGCATTCCATATTGAACAACTATCTTGTATTTAGTGTTCAAGTCATCCTTTTCATTGTCGTCGGAGTTTGAATAATTCACCAACTCAGATTGCAGAATATCTGAAACAAACGACCAGCTAAGGACTGAATCAACACTCCGGGGCGAAGTGTCAGAGACATTATTCGAGCCTTGCCCTGCAACCTCGGTATTCGCTTTTGCTCCTTTCCGTGGAGCCATGGCTGAAACTTGCGTTTTCGCCCTTCTGCGATCGAACTGCGTATACATGGAGAAATTAGTTCACTCAGAAAATGATGAGCTCTGCGTGCTTATGAAAAATGTTTTCATTATAATAAAATGAAACTCCTATATATATTTGAAAATTCTGTACTTTTTGAAATAATTCTGTCAAATCGCAATTAGAAACAAATTTATTGCGTAAAATCTGATCTTATTATTCATGGATTCACCCTAATTTTGCATTAATGTCATCAATGTTTGGCGGTTTGATAGTCAGTCGGAGTAGGGAGAGAGATGGCTACCTCAGGAAACGTGCAAGCCTCGAGGTGCGGGATATATTTTTCCTTATATTGAATTATCAAATTTTACCACCTTTTATCAATTCCTTGCTGTTCGCTACTTCGTAGATTTTCTTTTAACTTTTTTCCTTTAATCCTTGACCAGGGTTATCACAAAAGTACCTCGTGTTCTCGGCTCTCGGGGCTGTAAAAATAAAAAATAAAAAGTTGGGTTTGACGAACGCCGAGGCGCGAAACCCCGACGACGTCTAATCACGAGTTAAAAGACTTTACCCTAGTTAAAGTATTGGGTGAAAATTTGAAAACGACTCTGCCGTTTCGTGACGCGGGACGCATGAACTCAAGGATTAAAGTACCCGACTTGCGAGATTCCGAAGTAAAAAAAAAAAGAGGGAACATTCTTATGAAAGTGGATCTGTTTTGAAAGGAGCAAAAGCATCGCTGCCCACGCGACAAGGTGGCAGAGTTTTCATAGTCTCGGGGGAAAAATCAAAAGACCGTCTTCAGATTCCAAGTATCGAAAATCGAAAAATGTGAAGGGTAAAAAAAGAAAACAAGGGCGGCT
>JZKD02S0258840.1:0-24288 GCA_000966675.3 Picea glauca | reverse complement strand
GCTTTTGAGGACTTTTACAGATGTTTTTTCCAAAGAGAAGCTCAGGGAAGCTTATGGCCACATGTAGAAGAGGTCATGCCCGGATGAGCCATGATCCGTTTTCAGAGTTCTATTATTCGCTTTTGGGGTTCTTATGTGTTCTGATCTCAATGGTACAGTTTTTTTTTCCATTGGAGTTGAGAAGAATCTTGTAAAAGAAATTTTGACTAATTAATCCCAGAGAGCCAAGTCCATTGATGGAGGCTCAAGGAGATGTAGCCTGGAGGGGGGTGAACTCCTTTATCATGTTGTGATTGTTCTGAGTTTGATGGTTTATTTGCTGCAAGTTATGTTGCTGTGTTTTCATTTAAAGCACATATTTAACCATTTACAAGAACATTTCCTCATACATAAACATTTAAAGGAAGAAGCATGAACTTAACACATAAGTTGATATTGCATATTTTAACACATGAAGCAAGGTCCTGTTAAAGTTTATTTTAATGAAGTAGGGGTGCTTGCATAGCATAACAAGTCAGCCTTCTATTTTCATATCAGAGATAAAGGAAACTTTAAAATTTCATAGGAACTTTAGGATCATCTCCATAAGATTAACATCCCCTCCCGTGGAGATGTTTCTGCATTTGTCCAGGTCAATCCTTGGAGAGAAGATTGAAAGTTAGCAAATGAGTTAGGGATGGAAGGGATATTGGCATAATAATGGACTTCTCATACTCAAATTTTTATAAATAGTGGTATCAAGTTGAATACTAGAGAGGATGAACTCCTTTGGAAAACAAATC
This sequence comes from Picea glauca, assembly GCA_000966675.3. Lineage (NCBI taxonomy): Eukaryota > Viridiplantae > Streptophyta > Pinopsida > Pinales > Pinaceae > Picea > Picea glauca. The sequence continues at coordinate 23,506 of JZKD02S0258840.1, read as the reverse complement.
CAACCTTAGGTAATGTTGATGGTTGGAAAAATTCCACCACCAACAACAAGGGAGGATCTCCTGGTGACAAGTCCCAATTAGACTCACTCTTATTTGGGGTAGCAATATCCACTGGTATGTGGGCCCGGTTGCCACCAAAAAGGGTTAGATTCGATTTAAATATCAATTTGATTTGAAATAATCAATCTAAAATACCTAAAATCTAACTATCTATATTATATATGTTATTTCTAATAAATACTATATCTAACTAATATATCCTAGATATTTAGGAGTGGATTTGTTAAAATCAGACACAAGATCAAATTATTGATTATTGAATATAAATAAATAATTCACTCATTCAACAATATATTAAGCATGCATACAGATATAGTTATTTTTTTAATAAATAGCTATTCAAAAAATTACAACAAATGTACTCTCATGTCTAATCTATGATCAAATTGAATAATTTAACATAAATGTGAAAATAGTTTCACATGAAAAACATGAATGATAAATTTGTATAATTCATAGTAATGCAGAAAAATACTACCTTACATTCACTTGAGCATATTTCTTCAAAAATATCAAGGCCTTCACTTTATTACCAAAGCTGATAAAAATATATAGTTTCAATACAAATTTGCAACCTCAAATTTGCGATTGTTGGCAAGAATTCCTACTGGTAAGAATTCCTGATAGCAAGAACTCTTGCCACTAGACAAAACCCCTCTCTTTCTCTTGATAAAAATATGCATGAGAAATACAATTTTTTTCAGGCTCTTCCTCCCTTTCATCCTGATACAAATACACAAGTCAAATTAAGTCCCAACCTCCCGACAATAAAATCCATCCCCCTCTTCTTAGAAATATCCTCCTTTTAAACTCTCCCTCGGTACATTCCATTCAATTTCCTTCTTATTTCTATTTTCTCCTTGGTTACAACCACTTCTATTTTCCAACTCATGCTTTGATAATTTTTATTAAAAACCATTGGAACAGTATACTATAACAAGTACAATATTTTCTCTAACAATCAAATTGTTACAAGCTTTCTTCATTTTCTAATCCAAGGACTTCCTTTGTATAAAAAAATTAAAATTGTTATACACGTGACTTTGCATGATTGAGGATCTTAAACTCACACTTTCTTTTTCGTTTTCTTGTCTCCTACATCAATTTTTTTTATAACACATCCAACCCCCTAATCTTGCTTAGGCTGGTGGGATGATTGAATTTATCCTCAATCTTCGGGGTAAGAGTTTAGTTCTCCAATGTTTAAGTGAAGATTTCTCTGATCACAATATTTATTATTTAAAATCTTACTATTTCAACCAAATTTCCAATGAAATCCTTCTGCAAATATCATTGTAGTGATTAGGGACCTACACACCCTCAATCAGGCGGTTAATGCTACTCCTAGTCACCAGTTCAATGGTTTGGATCGAATCAGAATCTTTCCCATCAAAATAGCAGGTTACGAGCCTCAAATTCCTCTCCAACAGTTTCATTCTGATGGATCGATCCAAAATATCCAATGGTTCTCAGACTTGGAAACCAATGGCCTTGATCCCTTCGACTCTTAATCTTATACAATGGTTATCAACCACCTCTCCATTTTTTCTTTAGGAGATCAAGTGGGACCCACAATGATCCTACGACTGAGGTTCACACTTTCCCCTTCACCGATCAACGATCCTCCTTTGCTCTCATAGTTCCCCACCATTGGAGTACATCTACCCCAGTGTCATGAGTCACCCCGACTGGCTCACTTCGACAACTAAAACTCCAACGGATCTAATGATCCTCATTGACCTCATCATATGGTATAAATCCATTCGGTGGTCGCAATTGCTCAATAGATAATATACTTAGGATTTCTTAATTGATTCAAATCTTACAGAAATTGATGACTGGGATCCTATGAGGTGTACCTAATAGATCGATGGTCCTCAGACTTCCCCATATTTAGAATCCTAACTCAAACCCTATCTCTTGGGCTCCAATAGTCCTCCTTCCAATAGGCCTATAAGTGACATCAATGGTCACCATCTAGTCGTCTAGTCCTCTGATAGATCAACCACTGTTGTTGAATCAAAGTTCCTTCCATCGGAACCCTAATACAACCTTGCACTTGACCACTCCAATGATTGCATCCTCTAACCGACAGTCAGGATCTACTTACAACGTCGAATCAACAGTTGCAATTTCCTTCGACTCAATCATAGGAATTCAATTGATTTACAGTCTGATTTGGGACTTAACCATTTTCGAGTTTCTTCCAGGTTGTCCCTAAGACTTTATCAAACATGTGTGGGCTCTCACCTTCTCTCCAAAACTGTCTAAGGACATTTTCATCTTGGACTTGGATGAATATTTTCATATCTTATAAAGTTTCCATTTAAAGCAAGTGGTTCCATAGGGCTTAAGGATCCCTAATTACTTAGAAGCTTTCCTTAGGCTTCAGAGCATTCTTGCCAACTCTGGGTGAATATTTTATCCATATCTTTCAAGCTTTCCACTCATAAACTTGTAGTCACACAATATTGCACTCATTATTGAGATTACACCTCCAGTGAAGGTTTATGTCATGCAAGCCTTCCATTCTAAAGACTTAAATAACTCCTAGGGGTACACCCTACCCTTGCACAGTTTTCTTGGTTACATAAGTCTATCATGATAACAATGATAGAAAACATGCGCACTCCATTTTACTTAGGAATTCAACCATTCCTTCTATACATTCACATTTATTATTTAAACCAAAGAGAAACACATTTGCATCATTAAGCATATCAAGTTAAACACTTATTTTTTTAGTGAAATGTGTCAAACTGACAAACCGACTAAGACAGGACACCTTTCCTCCCAACATTAGGCTATGATAAAGAGTGCCTTCCTACAACATGCCACCCCCATTATAAGCCATGATATCACAAGGGTATTAACTTAGCTGACTGCCAAACTAAATGGCTCGAGAAGGTTACTGTCCATCACTCCACTTGCAACAACTAAAGTTGTCTTCTTCCCACTGAGCTTAGGGCCTCCACGATTTCATTTGGCACCTTCCCAACTGAATCTCCTCTGCACAAGGGAGTGCTTTATATACTATTAAGTCCCTTGATGATCTCCCCTTACCAATTCCAATTTCTTTCCAGTAAACACCAAGCCATGACCCTCTACTGTTTTAGTCTAGATTGGGGTCTTCTTTGTTCTAGGGTGACCTTTAATCTCTTGGGAAAGCTTTCTATTTTCTTCAGAAAAATTCCCAACTCCTCTATTGCATTAGAGAAAGAACATGAGTCTCCTCCTCACCGCTTTGTCCAACCATGATTTTGCAACTCGTTGCATTATTTGTAGTCATCAGAGAGAACCTGTTCATAGATCCTCAGATTTTGCAATTTTTGTTGCTTGTTTTCTCTCTTCGATTCCTCTTCTTTTGTTCTTCTTGTTTGGTGTCTATGCATCTAGTGGTGTTTTTCCACCTTTGGCCTCTTCTTCCACCAAATCCTTGGGATTTTCCATGGCTAGTGTTGTCAAATGCAACCTCCATTCAAGCTTCTTGATTTTGAAAGGGAAATCTAAGAGTGTCCTTCTTGTTGGAATATTGAGAGGGGGGGTGTGAATCAATATGAGAACTTTTGACCACTTTCAATCACAATATATAAAATTCAACTTTATCAAAAATATATCATTTATGATTTCATTCAATATATCATGAGCATATAACCATAAGCAGTAACAATATCACATCAAATACACAATACACCATAATTTACGTGGAAACCCAAATGGGAGAAAACCACACGATGCTTTCTTATATATGTCAAGATTACATTTATAGGAAGCACCAACTTCCCAATTCTCCAACACCAACTAGAAGGATCCTCCAACCCCTTATTTACAGGCTCAAACTTGAAGGAAGCTACAACTCCTTGAATTCTCTAGCTACAGTTGGAAGGAGGCTCCAACCCCCTAGTTTATAGGCTCCAACTTGAAGGAAGATCCAATTTGAAGGAAGATCTGACTCCCTGTATTCTCTGTATCCGATCGGAAGGAGGCTATGAACCCATGATTTACAAGCTCCAACCTGGAGGAAGATCCAACTCCCTGATTTCTCCAGCACCAACCAGAAGGAGGCTACAACCTCCTTTCCTTGTCCCATCCTTCCACCCTGAAATATAAGTGTAGACTCAAACTGTCACTACCACTGATAAACCTGAAACTGCCACTTCCACTGATACATCAACCTGTCACATCAACCTGTCATTGTCACTTTGTCACATCAACCTGTACCAGATCATGCATCAACCATGTACCAGAACCTGTACCATACCATGTGCAAAACATGTACCATACCATGCATCAACCATGTACAAAAATATGTACCATATCATGCATCAACCATGTACCAAAACCTGTACCATATCATGCACCAACCATGTACCAAAACCTGTACCATGAGATGTACCTCAAACATGTGCCATAACATTCATGATATGCTTCAACCATAATTCATAAACCATGTACCAAATATATATTCCAATGCATCCAAGATATGCCTCAAGCATATACCATATAGTAAACCATATGCTAAGTATCCAAGATGTTCCAATGTCTCAAAATTATGACTCAAGTATGCACCATAACAACCAATATAATATAGCAAGTATATGCCTCAAATGTATTCCAATATCACACATATGTGCCTCTAACAATGAACCATAACATCCATAAACCAAGTACTAAGGATATGTCTCAAGCGTGTATCAATATCATCAAGACATGAACCTCAACCATATGAAACCATGTACCAAGACGCCTCCAATACATGCCTTAAACATGTGCCAAACCATCCATGCATCAAATACATAAAGACATACCTTTACTCATGATGAAACTTGATGCATACCATCTCAGACCCTGTAACAACCTTGTTGTGTCATCATGCCTTGTTGCAACCTGGACCAAGCATCCTTCTTCAAAACCTTTTCTCAAATCCACGACTTGTACACTATAAATCCACAGATTTCCGTGCCTTTCTCCACTGCGACCCGTGGATAACCTCAGAAATATAGTTTGCATAATTTTTCCTTCGCTACCTCATACTTTTCTACCTCATATATGCTACAAATAGATTTACCAAAAGATCAATTGAAAGATAGATCATAATTGAACTTGTGTGTGTAATTATGAGAGACTTCTTGTGGTGTATTTATACTTTTACAAAGTAATTTCTTTCCTTACTTTAGGGATTTCTTGTTACAACCACTTTACCCTTTATTTAATGACCTGCAATCATTTAGGGATTCTTAACCATTCTTTGAGGCTTCCAACTTCATGAGGGCACATCTCTTCAACCGCGAGGAACCACATGACATACCACCTACCGTTGGAACCGACATGATGAGGGATATATATAAGGATGTTACATGCATTTTCATTTTACTTCGTCCTCTTTTTCCTCAAACAAATTCGAGATTCATGACCATACCTATGGGGCTTTTCAACCACTTAACCACTTATCCATATTTCCAGGGCTTCTTCTAGGGTTGACTAGGGTTGACATCAATGTTTCTAGAGTTCATCTAAAGTTGACATTAATGAAAACTAACATTCCATCACTTCTGTCAGGTTTTAACTGACCCTTGCCTCTTCAAGCACTCATATCTATCAACAGTCATAACTGCTTCAACCATCGATCCTACTCTTTCATAATTGTTCATGTGGCTCCATGCAACTTCAAGTACGTGGGCATGTGGTTCATTCAATGTTTCAGATGTGAGCTGGAATGTTGATAAAACTTACTATTTTATTCATTAAATCTTCTCCCCTTCACCTCGTTAATCCACCTCACCAATTCACTTCACTAATCCACCTCGCCAATCCCACTGTGATATCATGACTAGTACTCAAGGCATTTCCCTGTCAGTCAATTTTCTGGCGTTTTTCTATTAATCAATAGCATAATTACATGCTTCATAATTACATTACATGAATTCTTAGCATAATTACAATCATAGGGCAAACAGGGTGTTATAAATTTTAATTTAATCTTTGATATTTATATTTGACAAAAAAATGTTCACGAAAGAGAATAAATTAATATGAGGAACTTTCTTGCCAACTTATTCCTTCTCTTTAGTATTTTTATTTTTATTTTTCTAAAATAATTAAAATAATCACTATGATATCAATAAAAATAAGTGTGTTTAGAATAAATTTCTGTTATCTAGGGCTTACATGTACATTAATTAAATCTAATAATAATAAAAAATACAATTAATCATCCAAAATAGTTAAAAAATATATATATGAAAAATAAAAGTATAATGATTAAAATTTTAAAAATCTTCCAGTAATCTTCACTAATTTCTTCTTTGCTAGTTAATTTGATGTATTTCATACAACAATTACATGTATATTTCTTGATGCAAATTTGTGATTTAATTCTTAGGAAATTTGTTCCTCATTTATTTGTATTTTTTATTGTCTTTTAATATAACAAATTCAAGGCATTTTTTCTTTCAATTTTTCAGGTATTTTTACTGTCAATAAAACAAAATATTTTATTCAAAATGTTCCTCACAATCTTAGCTTTCCAATGAGCCATTTCTTGCTTAATTTGGCCATCTAAAACTCAATATATGACTCATGTAAGTTAGCTCTCAACAACCATTTATTTCGCCCTTAAAGTAATTTTGAATTGTTGATCTGTGGGCTTATTTTTTATTCCACGTGTATTGTGGGAAGGCATTACAAAGTGTTTATATTGTTTTTTTTCTCCCATAATAATTTGTATGTGAAGTTATAAGAAGTATGGAATGTGGATCCCATGCCAATGTTTTGTCCGTATGTGCAAATCTGTGGGATCCAGATATATATAGGATTCGGGACATTTGGGAAAATTAGAAAAGTGTAAGAGTGAAACATTTGGATCTAGAACATCTGAGAAGCATCCAGATCCGGATATATCTGGGATGCCAAGGTAACATTCATCATTGAGCTTCCAAATCTTGATATATTTGATAATGAAGGAAATCTGGGATCTAGGATCTGGAATCTGACAAATTCAACTGATTCACACTTAGTTCTTGTTCCAAATTTGGATACAAGTTATGTGAGGACAATCTATCTGACATCCGAAGAGTTCCAAAAAATATTCACTTAAGTTTGCTTCGGATGCAGATATACAAGCTTTTTTATTAGAAGAACTCGTCACTGATCCATATCACCTGCCATGTCATCGTATCTTTTTAAATAAATGCCACATGGAGCTGGGAGACACATCATCTTCCATGTCATCATAATACAACAATAGTACACAAACTTTCAGAGGCCATAAATTTGTGTCCTGAACTCAGAATGTGAATATTTTTATATCACCGGAAATCTCTCGATGAGTAGAAGATGACGGTGACCTTAAAATTGATAAATGGTGAAATTGAATGAACAAATTTTTTAAAACCTCTAACTCCTCAAGGTGAACTAATGTGTGTGTTATAATTGTGTTTGGATAAGTGGAGTAATGATTGGAACGAAAACCACTTGGTGCATTGAAATAAATTGCACACCGATCTATGACCTATTACAAATAATAAATGCAATTAAAGTCAAAACAAAAAGAAATCAAAACTTGCATATCCAATCCAACACCAAATCAAGCAAAATTAGAGAAAATTAAAAGGACAATAATAATTATCATATCAAAATAATACTAAAATAAAAACATATAAGCATAAAAAGTCAAATAAAAATAAAGAAGTGAAATGTGAAATAAGAAATGTGAAATCAAACATTGGGTTTCATGTGACATCAAATTATGAAATGAAACTTCCCAAGGATCCAATCCTGAAAACCAAAGGTAGTTAAAGAATAGATAGTAAACCCACAAGATTAGGCAAAAAGTAAAAAATTTGGTAAGGGGGCCCCTTTTGTTTTATGTATCTAAGCAAAAGAAAAGGGGTGGGTGTTTTGGGCACAAGAGGTAACTATGCGACTAGGCTTGGGTATGCTTCATTAGTTGCAAAGGATCTCATATTTGAAAGGGAATGGTGGTAACAATCAATATATAAGCTGAAAGTTGCAATAAAAGCTAAGCTATTTTTCTAGTTATCCCTCTAAAACAAGGTACTTTCATGGGATAATTTACAAAAGAGCACTAATAGTGGGTCCAATATATGCATGTTGTGCATTGAACATGAGGAGAACATTGTTCAACTATTAGTTGATTACCACTTTACCAAGGAGGTGTATGCAATTTTATTAACCCTATTGAATGGAGCAAGTAAATGGGAAAGGGACACCTTTTTAGAAGCTTTCAAAGCTTAGTTCAATGATTGAGAGGTAAGTGTATATAGAACCTTTCCCATTTCTATTAGTTGGGTTATCTAGCACTCAAGAAATGAAAAATATTTCAAAATGCTTCCTTTACTCCTAGACAAGAACTCTGCATAGTGAAACTCTATGTCGAGGAATATAAATACAACATGAAGGAGACACTTCAACATTAATTTGGCTCCTTAATGATTGATTAATCTCACCCATGGGAGTTATTTGGTGGCACTTTCTAGGAAATTCCTATGAAATATGGAGTATGTGGATACCTGTTTTTCAAATAGTATCACTTAATATCATTCTCCTTGGGTCTTAGGGAAAGGATTAATAATTGGGTTGATTTATCAACATTAGAATCTCTCCCAAGAATCACAATTGAGAAGATTGTGGGTAGTTTTTAGGTCTATGAGAATTCCAAAATTTATGTGGATTGTTAAAGGGTAAGTCATTCTTGCAAAATGTTCATCTCCAAGCAGTAATGGAGAAAGTAAAATATATGAGGAGTAGATTCCGTATAGTTTCATTTTATCATATTTTCCATGAGGATAATTCTAAATCCAACACCTATCCAAAGTTGGAGTGATATTAGAGGCAATGATGATAAAGATATATAAAGAGAATGAAGGTGTCATCACTATTACACCTTCTTTTCACTTTCTTTAGTTTCACTATGAATATTTTAGTTTGTTCCTATTATTTATCAATAGGAGGATTTGGACCTGAATGGGGTATTGCAATTTTATTTATTGGGATTTGACTTTAGGCCAGGATATGTAATGGTTTATGTGCTAGTGTAGGTGGGGTGGTTTTGTGTAGTATTTTGTAACTTTTTTGATGGTGTAGTAGGTGAAATTCTAGTGACAAAAACCTATGTGTTTGACAATAGCGCATTGTGCCCTCAACACAAATACCGAATTTAATGTATTTTCCATCGCTTGAATTAATGCATTTTGATTTTTCTCTTGAAAAAAATAGGCTTATTACCTTTAGTATCCCAATAGATAACATCAAGCTCCTCTTCAGACCCAAATTCTATTTAACATTATTATTCCTTATTGTAGTTGTTTTCCATGAGTTGTAACACCATAATAGTTAGCATTGCAATGTTTTTCTCCACTTAGTGATTATGTCTTCTAAGTCTTTTGAACCTTTTTCTTACTGTGAAGACCTTGCCATCTTTGGTTATGCACTCCTCTCTATTCCTACAAGCAATGGATCACCACTCTTCTTGTATACACTATGCATCCTTATCATATAGAAGGAACAACCCACTCTAATACCCTTATCATCCATAAATTATTGAAGCTCTATCTCTAGAGAGTTCATCACAATATATTTGAATTTGCAAAATTTTAATATTGTTTTAAATAATTGTTGCCACAATCCACTTTTAAGCTAAAATATACATAAACTTTGCCCTTTTTACTACTAATAAAACTTCAGTAATGGAATTTGAACATTATGGATTAAACCAAAAGATAATAAACACACCAATACACAACAAATTTACCCTAGAGAAACCCTTAATTGAGGAAAAACTCCAACTTTAAAAATGCTATGTTTTATTGCTCCCACCACAAATCACAATTCTATGAACATGCTCTCCACATTGTGGTTGTTGTGTGTTTTCATGAGCCAAACAACTACATTACAAAGGATTCTTGATTGTTTAGCTTGTTGTGCTTTCACCCCCCATTGGATTGTTGAGAGCATGATGACAAAGGAGAATTCTCTTTGATTGTCTTTGAAAAATTGCTTGGATTATACAATGACCAAATTGTCTATCTACACTTTATAGAGTGGTTAAGAGACTTAGTCAAATATGATTGAAAGTATCAACCCTTTAAGCACCTTGTTTATTAATCCTATTAAGGACTTAGTTGATCACTGATCAAATTTACATTAAATGTCCTAATTTACTCTCCAATGCACTAATCATCTCTTTCTTGACGAGGTCAACATTGGCCACACAAGATTCATGTGGCTTCCAATTAGTGCTCTGGTGGTCTCTCTACTCAAGGAGCTTCCACTTGGGCTACATATGTCCCATAATGGACATTATGTTACACATCCAACCCAAGATGTAGAATGTGCCTATTGGTGTAACTAGCTCTGTTGTGTATATGTATATGTCTTTTGGAGGCCCTAGATTTCTCATACGAACTATGTTTTCATAATTCTTTAGATTGTTAGAAAGATATCAACATGAACAAACACTTGGGGTAATCAATTATGCTAATTAATGATTCATTTTGGATAAATACTTTGATTGATCCTTCTTATTCAAGTTTTGAAATTTGAACCAACACACTTAGTACATTTGTAACCCATCCATATACTTAACCAACTTCTTGAATTCATGACCTTTGAATAAAAAGATATAACCATTTTCCATCCCTTCCACACACTTAGTGAACTTCTTGGATTCTTGACCATCAAACTAACGATCTTAGCATGTTTTCTACTTATTCACATACTTACCAGCTTCATCTTCTCATCGCTCTCAATATTGTGCTTTACACTTAATTCACTTTGAATCACCTATGCTATAACTAAAATATTTAATATAAAAATGTCGACATACTCATCTAACTAAAACAAAACTTCACCTTATTATTTGTTAAGTATGTACCCAAGACACATTAAACTCAAAGACTAGATAAAGTAGCTGCACAAATAAGTTTTCATGGAACGAAAAATGAATACAAATTAAATTTATCATATTAGTTATGCTTTTATGTGGGAGAAAAAATTAGAAAGTACATACGAATTATGCACACACCAAAAACCAAAAAGTGTTTTTGTGTGGAGTGCTATATTTGTATAACTTATATGGGATGAGTAGTATAACTTTGGTTTTATTGTTGCCGTGTATTACCACAGAATTAAGTTGACTTTAAAATGGACAGAATAGATTATGTGCAATTTCACATATTTTAAATTTGTAATTGAACAAATCGATTAACACCTATTCATTTATAATCACATAAAATTTATGTTTCCCAATTCTTCATCGACTTAAATTTTTGCAAGGTGGGTTTCATGTAGTTGGTGTAGTATTAAAAGGAGTTTCATATAATAAATTTAGTATATTCAATTTAATATATTTAATTAATGATTTGCAATTTGTTAGTTATTGAAAATAACTTTATAATCAAATTTGCATATATTTATATGATTGATATCTATGTAAAAACAAATTTGAGAGAAAAATAAATTAAGTCCTATAGTTAAGGGTCACTTACATTTTATCCCTATGTTTTCTTTGCATACAATCAACATTCCAAAACATGTGGTTTTTTCATGTTCTTATCCTCTCACCCATGTTTAGGGTAAGACGAGTTTTTTATGGTCATCAATAATATCAAGTGAACATTTTGAGATCATATATAATATAGATTCCACAACTTAAGAACGCAAGAAAAACCCTCATGTATGTAGCTTTACATTAAGTTAAGTTAAGAGTGAGAAAAACAACATTTTCCCTAAAATTATAAAAAACTCCCATAGTTCGCTCAACAATTTTAATAGGGGAATTTTCAATAACAATAACAAATATGAATGAGGCGGCAGGTGCTCGTGGGATCCTCATAGATCCTCGAGAAAATGCAACATTTCGCTATGCCTAGGGACTAGGAACAACAACGAATAACATAACATAGCCATACACTCTTTATGCAAGTCTTAAACTAGCAAGAGATCGTCATACCCTCTAGATTTCAATCTTTGACAATTCAATAATAATAATCAAGACAACCATCAACAAACATTACATGAAAAATAACATTCTAAATGGAATTCTCCAGCAAATCGCCACATCAACATGGAAATTTGGTGAAATAAATCTCCATCATATTAAAAGAAACCTAAACCCCCATACCGACCTAATGGAAAAAGAAGGTTCAAGACTTCATCAAGGGAAACCCAAATTAAATGATGAGAGGGGGCTTCTCCCCATTCCCTATACTTCAGCCATGTCAAGAAGTGGACTCGACAACTATTGCGCGCTAGTACTGTGGATCGCCCTCATATGTGCGACGGACGTTATTGTTAATGCAGGGAGTAATGCAACTTATGCGAAGTATCTTCACAGGCGTGCATAAAATATCTTAAGCAATAAGCTAAGTCCCAATATGACAAACCCTTTCGCTCTCGTGGCACTGAATCCATCTGGTTCATCTAGATCTTTATCGAGACCAATCTCGAGAGAGAGTTCGAGCTTTGGACGAAATGGAGGCAACTTTCCTCCACTTTCTAGACCCTCAACGTTCAACCTCTGATTATGTAAATATCGAAAGACCCATCCCAAATGACGTTGTTGTTGTTGAAAACAATCTCTTAACTTTGATAGAGGAACAACGTCAATGGACATTGAAGAAGAGTCTCTCAACCTCTCACGGGCCTATGAGATTCAGGATTTTGCATCTAACATGTCTTGAATGTTTTTTAAAATAATAATAATAATAATAATCTATTTTTAAAGTCACGGCCAAGCCAGCACACTAAATTGGTGTATGAGACCCTCTTGTTTGTGGGACAAGGGACCCCCCTCCGCCCAACGATTTGACTGATAAAGTCTACGAAGGTATACATACCCTACCCCCCTCTGAATTTGAACTCGTGACCTCTTAAGAGGAAACACATGTTCTTAACCATTAAGCCCACTCAGACTGTATGGTGGTGCCTTGGACAGTTTTGTAAAGACATTTATAGTTTTGAAATTTCAAACATAACCTAACAAAAAATGCAATTTATGTAAATATTAAAATATTTGTGTTTTCATAAATCTATTGGGTAAATGCTCCCATGCAATTTCTTTTTGACAGTGTTACTCTTACACAACCCCTTTAATATATTTCAGTTCATTTTGTGTTAAAAAAAAACAATAATAAATAAGAGAAATAAATGTACAAGAATCATAAAAAAAATAATTAACAATTAATTTAAAATTTATCAAAGATTTACAATAAACATCTATAATCTCCACCAACCAATATTGACAACCTTCAAAGACAAATTTCTATGACTTCCAAAAATGTAATCTATAAAGGAAAATACTTGTTCCTCTCACATGGTAGATTGGAAGATAACTATTCCCCCTACAAGTTTCATCCTCCAAACATGTGAATTTTCCTTCAATGTAGTTTAATTACTGTGCCATTCCTTTTAATTAGGTTTCTCTGTTGAGAGAAAATTTTAAATGAGAAAGTGAAAAAACAAAAATGGTGAATGCTCTTTCGAAGACACTGCATAGAAATTAAAATTTTCCAATTTTTAAGTGTAAAATACCAAAGAGTGCAATGAAATATCCATCCTTCCTCCTTTCCAGAATTCACCGTTCCTCCTCATTAACTTCCTTTAAAAATCCAACGATATGTATGGCGAGTGTCCTTTAAGATATCCATCCTTCCTCCTTTCCAGAATTCACCGTTCCTCCTCATTAACTTCCTTTAAAAATCCAACGATATGTATGGCGAGTGTCCTTTAAGATATCCATCCTTCCTCCTTTCCAGAATTCACCGTTCCTCCTCATTAACTTCCTTTAAAAATCCAACGATATGTATGGCGAGTGTCCTTTAAGATATCCATCCTTCCTCCTTTCCAGAATTCACCCTTCCTCCTCATTAACTTCCTTTAAAAATCCAACGATATATATGGCGAATGTCCTTTAAGAGTCATTTTTTTGGGTAGAGTAAAAACAAATTGGTAATTGAGAAGCAACAATAATCTATTTTCAACTTGATTTTTATCATTATAGGTATTTAAAAAAAAAAAAAAAAAATTTAATCTAAAATTTAACATAATTTTTATAGATAATTTCAAAGTAAACTTTATTTTCTATATAATTGTCTATATGAATAAATTTGAAAAAAATGTCAATATTATTTTAAATACCAAGAAAAGCTAACATGAAATCACTTCATATATAATAAGATAGTATTAACATGATATCATAGCAAAGAAACATAATAAATCATAATTAAGATTCTCACACACACCCACATTGGGATAGTTTGTTAAGTTGAGGTGAGTGACAACTTGGAGTGATTATTTTGAATATGACCCAGGCTTAAATTATAATAGGAATGCTCCCTTATATGAGATAGTCTAGGTGTGGCTATTGGGGCCTAGACTCCTTTCTTAGGGTTTGTGCCTTCTTAGTCCTTGTGTCAATTATTGTTCTAGCCTTTAGGTAATGATTTCCAAGTGTGGCTTCCTTGGGTTGTAGTTTTCCCTAGTTAAAAAGGGTTTGACTATGTTGGTTTGTATACTCATCCATATCCTTGTGAGAGGTATTAGCCAAAACTAATGTAAGTGTGCTAGATTAGTATCAAAATCTTCATATTTTCTAATAAAAAATGTTGGAGGATGATGACAAAGTTTCATTGGGTTCTCGATCTAATGGCTTGTTTCCCTTTAAGAAACAAAAATATATAACCCTTGGGAAATAATGAGAGCCCATCTCTCTCTCTCTCTCTCTCTCTCTCTCTCTCTCTCTCTCTCTCTCTCTATATATATATATATATATATATATATATATATATATCCAAGAAATTTTTTCTTGGTGAAACTCTCCTGCCTCACATTCTGTGAATGGTGCCCAAGATAAGTTCCACCAATGAACAACATGTATGCCTAACCCCAAAGTACCTAGGTGGATTCAACCTAGTGACCTACTTAGCCATTACCCTTTTGGCATAGCAAGTCAAATCACTTGCACTAGCCTTTAGGGATTGTTTAAAAACTTCCTCGAGAAATGCTTCAACCACTTACTCACATTTTGTGAATTGTACTGATGCTAAATGTCATTAGTGTACAACATCTACATGTAATAACCAAGGTTACCCAAGTGGAATCAACCTTGTGATCTCCTTGGCTAATATGATTTTGGTATGACAAGTCAAACCACTTGAGATGTATACCCAAGGAAAACCTTGTGGGGAAGCCATCGTGTACTTCTGCACATTTCATAGATGGTACAAAGTATAAAACAATGAGTATTGATTACAATGCCTAACCCAACATGGACATCGGCTCATAGAGGAAACCAACCTAGGTGATAAACCCTGAAACCTTTTGCATGAAGCTTAAAGAAATCAACCATTTGAGCCAACCCAACAATATTAAATGTTTGGAACATCTTGTCTCACACTCAAGAACTTAAGAGAGAGTGTGATTGTCAATACCTTTCCAACCCCAATTGTGACCATAAGAAGCAAACATGTCACAATTAGGATTTGACATTGGGTGGGGAGGATAACAACTCCTCTTAACCACCCAAGCTAGACCCAATTGACTAAAATGTTTGGAAACATCTTGTTCCACCCATAATCACTTAGGAGAGAGTGAGATTGTTGGTACCTAGGTAGAAAATATAATGATCTCTCTTATTAACCACCCAAGCTAGACCCAACTGACATGTGTACATGCATGCAAGTGTGCATGTGCGTGCACACACAGACAGGTCTAGCCCAAGTGGTTGTGAGAAAGAGTGTTATCCTCCCCACCCAGGTTCAATTCCCATAAGTGACATGTTTGAACTCTTAATGAGTATATTTTTGTAATGGCCTTGAGCCTTGTGTTGACAAAGTCTTGAGCTTATGTAGAATATGGTTTACCTTAGGCAAAATTCTTAGAATTATGGGAAGTGCTTGACAATTTTACTTGGGAGTATTTCATGGAGATCCATGACCTGTCAACAACTCCCGCCTTGAATGACCGAGTTCTCACCAAACTGACTGTCCCTCTAGAATTTTTAAACGAGAAACACATGGGTGGGATTTGATCTATTTATGTGAGCATGCGTCATGAGATTGTTTAACATAATCTATATGAGTGCAACCAAATAGTCAACCACCAACACAAGGTGACCCCACAACCCCAAGAAAATCAGAGGCTTACATATTTACTATTCATTTACCTTTTGTGCATGGAGCTCACTTTTTCTTAGTGAAGAATATTTTTAGACCTTCTAGACCTTCCCAAAACAAGCCTTCAAGTTAGTTGGATTGAATATTTCTACACACTCCTAGACTTATGCATGAGAAATTGACCACAAACTAGTTAATATAGCTTTTATTTACAAGTCTTTATTCAAGATTCACAAATTTGGGATCACGTGCTTATAGAAAGGGGATCACGTGCTTCCCTTTTCCTTTATCCATGATCATTATTGTTTTCATGTGAATTAGAGGATGAGGAATCAATATTGGCTTAATATTCAAATGGTTGTACTCAGACTTGTCCAATTACAGAGCTATCAAAAGGAGGAAGTATGTCTTTGATGTACCATGATTCAATATGGTAACTAGTATAATGATGCCACCATTTGAAATAGGGATTAGGGTTGAGAGTTCCTTCATATATTTCATGGATTCTCCAATGAATTAAATTCATTCTTTCTTCCAAATCCCATGGAACTAGTTGAGAATGCAAGTATTCAATGAAGAACACATGTCCTAGAGAATATTTAAGGCATTCTAGGTAATTATTTCATGGAGAGGAAGAAGAAGGCATGGGAGGAACATGACTATAAATATTTTGAATGAAGGGTTCTAATTTTTGGTCAAGTCAATAGGAACACTAGAAAATGCAATGCAAACCTTTCTATGCTTCCTAATATAAACTAGCAGATCCATAAAGGTATAAGTTGTTATATAAGGTTCAATTACACTAATGTTGGATGTCCTTTCCACCATGCATGTATAAAGTAGATCCATTGAAATCTAAATTGTTCATGATCACATTCAAACATATAAGAGTGATACCATTTTTCTAATATGAGGAATTTTACTTCTTTAAGAAAATATTTTATCAAATTAAATCATTTTTTTCCACTAGATTATCCATAAGCATTATTGTCATAGAATTATTTTTTGAAGGGTGGAACCTTGTTTGGATTTCCTAGTTCTCTTTCACTTGATCCTTGTCTCTTGAATTTTTCTTATGTCTCTTTCCATTCTCTTCTGCTCATCTGGATAATTTCCCGATTAAAATAGATATTTGGCCTTTGAATCTCTACAAGAAGTCAAAGATTATTGGCTAGCTCATCTCTTTCATATTTATTTACGGGGAAACCTAAGAGAGGATAAATAGTTACTCCAAATGATTTGCAATATCTATAAATATATGTTTGGAATTTCTTTCTACTATAATCTTGTTGACTTCTCTTAATAGGTGTGCTTTCTTTGCATACTAAGGAAGATTGAATAATCTTTGAAAGTTGAAGATATTGTAGTGAATCTTGAGAAGGTTCTAATCTTTGAAAAACTGAGAAACCATTGGATTGGGATTGTTGATCATCGAGAGGTTTGAAAATTGATGTAGATAAAACTAACCCGTGATTATAAAGTCTATCATTCAAATTTTGTAAATGATCTAAATGCTCAACTTAATTCTTGCAAAAAACCAATATATCATCTATATATACAACTAGAAACTTTGTACAAGGTATAAAGACATGATCCATTCTTCTTTGAAAATCACTAGGTGCATTGTTCAAACCGAATGACATAACAATCCATTGATATTGTCCCATAGAACCAACAAACATTGTTTTGAAGCAATCTTCAGGTTTTATCTAGATTTGCTAGAATCTAGACTTTTAATCAAGCTTCGAAAATGTATGGCAACCCTTCATTCTTCTTAACAGATCATCCTTGTTTGGAATGTGATGCTTAATATCCTTCAAAAATTTATTGAGAGGGGAATAATAGACAACTAACCTCTTTTTGCCTCTCTTTTTCTCTAAGTTCTTGTTCACATAAAACCCTATGCATGCCTAATTAGAATGGGATGGTTTTTTCAACCCTTTGGCAAGAAAATCATCAATCTCCTTTTGGCACTCAACCGTTTCTTCTACAGTCATGCCAAAATGAGTATCTTTAATGGAATTAGCAATAGGAACTTCCAGAGGACTATCTACATATTGTTCCTTTTTCGATAATGCATTTTGCTGCTCAAAACAACAATATCTCACAATCATTGCTTTCATATATGATCCAGATTTATGAGCGGAACAAAATGAATAATAGACTGAATACAATAACACAAAGATACAAAGAACACCAACAGATATCCAATGAAAAATAACTTCTATTGAATAAATAAAATAGGCTGAAATTGTAAAACTGCAGAACTGAAAACAACTTGCTCGAATGGTGGTAGCTATCTCTGAGAAGAGATGTGGTTGCTACATGCATCCATCTAAGAAGAATGATTACAATGAGCCTCCAGAGGCATTTTTAACATTGCTCATGAATGGAAAAACCCTAGACATCAAAAAACATAACCCTAGGAGATGAAACGCCAAAAGTTACGTGGGCCCCGATGGGTAAGTTGGTACCTCAACTTCCCGGGGTCACAACTTTTGCATACGACCTTTGTTTTAGGCGCGTGATAGCCCGTTGGAAAGGTATTTTCGAGAACTACACGTTATGTCATCAAAATATGACCTAGTCTACAGTTTTACTGTGGCAAGCCAAAAAAACATTGTGTAGGGCCCCAAAACGACCCTGGAAGTACAAAAAGATGCACTGACATGAAACTTCCAAACTAATCCAGTTGGATTAGGTGGGCATCCACCAATCTCCACCTGGAAGTTGTGTAGGGCTTCAGACAGCCTCAAAAGTGTAGAACCCACAATTTCAAGAATTAGAGAAGAACGTGCTGAACTAAAACTGTCAAGAGGAGCCAGTTGGAATAGGTGGGTGGCCACCAATATCCACCTGGATCAGTCGTCCCCTCTTAGGAAGCAATGGTCTCCATTGCGTTGAGTGCCCCCCATCAGGTGAGGAAATTTCTGTTGAATTTGGCTCTGGGTGAGCCACTTGCCTTGGTGCAGGAGCTTCCCTTCCTTGAAAACTCGATAAAGTTGGATCCTCTATTGGTGAGTTCCCTTGACATGTGTTTCCACTATCTGATCAGTGGATTCATGTTCCATGCAGTCAGGGTTGAGATCTGTTGGTGTCAATTGTTCTACAATTTTTGAGATGTCCAATAATGGTGGAAAATATGGCCATAGGAGGTCCACATTGAACACTAGGTGCAAGCCAAGTAAGGGGGGGGTGTTGATCTCAAAAGCATTGTCACCCACAACCTTGGTGATAGTGTAAGTCCCATAGCGAAGTGGACAGATATTCCGATGGGGCCCTGCAAGGCGTTCTTTCTACAAATGTAACTAGACCTTGTCTCCCACCTGGAACTTGTGCGGTACTCGGTGTTGATCATGGCGCTACTTGTACTTAGCATTGGTTTTTTGTACAATATCATGGACCTGTTGGTGGATGTGATGAATATTCTCAATGAATCTAATGGCTTTGTCGGCCTCAGATTGAACATGGGAAGAATATGTTTGTGTTGTTGCAAGAGGTAGTGCAACATCAATGGAACCCAAGGGTTGGAATCCCAGCCCCACCTGAAAGGGGATATGGCCGGTGGAGCTATGGAGAGCCATGTTGTAGTTGTGTTGAACATAGGGAAGACTCTCATCCCATGTACGCAGATGCTTAGATTTATACATGCACATGATGTGCACAATCATTCGATTGACAACCTCTGTTTGGCCATCGGTTTGAGGGTGGAAGGCAGTGGATTTAATGAGTTTGATGTCCAACAGTGACCAGAGACTCGACAAAAATGTGTTGAGGAACCTCTTGTCCTGATCGAAGATGATAGTTTGTGGTATCCCAAGATGGACCCACACTCGTTCGAAGAAGATCTTGGAAGTATCTGTCGCTGTGATGCTCTTTTTGCAGGCTGCGAGAATGGCCATCTTCGAAAATCGATCAAAAACCACAAATACACAATCACTTCCTTTCTTGGTGGATGAAAGGCCAAACATGTAATCCATCAAGATGGATTCCCGAGTAGGAGGAGGGGTGTATAAGCCTTGCTTCTTGATGGCTGGCTTGGAAATGCAACCGAAAATGTAAGATCTAGTATACTTGTTGACGTCCTATAGAAGTTTTGGACAACAAAAATGTTTTTGTAGAATGGCCATAGTGTTCTCCACTCCAAAATGTCATGCCATTCGACTATAGTGAGCCTCCCAAATCATCTTTGCACGCTCGCTTTAAGGAACACAGAGATGGACCAGATGGCATAAAATTTTGTCCTGAATGTGAAAATCGATGACATTCGTGCATGTACCCAAGAGTTGATAGGTGGTGGCGAAGTCTGGATCTTGTTGATAAAGTTGGGGCCACTCAGATGCCTCATGCCCACATGAATGTAGCACGGTTGTGAGTGCAACCATGGGAGTTCGACTGAGGTATTCATCGACAATATTTGTGCTTCATGTCTTATACTTGATGTTGAGATGGCACTGTTGCAGGTAGGTGGACCACTTCTGATGGCGGTTGTTCTACAAATTCCCTTGTGTTTGTATGAACTGCATAGGCTGGTGATCAGTGTGGATGATTGTCTCCTTTCCCAGAATGTAATGTTTCCATTGACGACAGGCTTGTACAATGGAATACATTTCCTTTTCATAGGTGGGGTATTTCCGGATAGTATCTGAGAGTGTCTCACTATGGTATGATACTAGATGACCATATTGAGTGAGAAATGTGCCTACAACATAGTCGGATGCATCAATTTTAATGTCAAACGGTTGTTGTAGATGGGGTAAGGAGAGTATTGGAGCTAAGCACAAGAAATGCTTCATATAATCAAATGCTTGTTGTTGTGCCTTCCCCCATGCGAACGTTTCCCTGCCACCGCCCTTGGTCACTTGGATAAGGGCCCCTGCAATATGGGAGAATCCCAACATGAACCATCGGTAGAAGTTGGCAAGTCCTAAGAAGCTCCGAAGCTCGGTTAGTGTGGTCTGGGTTGGCCAGTCATGGATGACTTGGATCTTAGTTAGATCCACATGCACCCCATGCTCATCAACAATGTAGCCCAAGTATTGGACCTTGTTCATGCCAAAGGAGCATTTTTCCAAGTTGGCCTATATCTTGTGTTGTCGTAGAGTTCTCAAAACCTATTGAATATGTTGCATGTGCTCCTCCCAAGTTCTATTGAATATGAGGATGTCATCCAAATGTACCACCACAAAAGAGTTGGTGAAGGGTCTCAATACATCATCCATCAACCTCATGAAAGTGGTTGGTGCATTTGTTAAGCCAAAGGGCATGACCAACCATTCGAAGAAACGTTCTTTAGATTTGAAAGTTGTCTTCCATACATCAGTTGGCTCGATGGGAACCTGGTGGTAGCCAGACTTTAGGTCAATCTTGTTGAAGAAATTTTCCCCCTTGATTTGGTCAAGAAGGTCATCAATTCGGGGAATTGGGTACCGATTCCTGACTGTGATTTTTTTAATGATTTTTAATCAATGCAGAGCTGCTAGGTCCCATATTTCTTTTGCACTAGTACAATCGGGATTCCACAAGGGGAGGAGATGGGTCTGATGTGCCCCTTTTGAAACAACTCTTGGATCTGACGCTTGATTTCATCATTTTCCATCAGCAAGCGATGATAGACTGGTACGTCGGTGGGTGAGTAGAAGATGTCTCTGTACTCTTCCACGATCCCGTCCACTTGCTTCTGTTGCAAAGAGAGGCTTTGTGTAGAGGCAGATGTGGCAGTGACATTTTTCTTACTGTGGGCATGGATCACAAAGAAGATGAACTTATCGGTATGTGAAATGACCTTACTGCATTGCTTATAAGAGATTAAAGAAATAGCGGTAGGTGGCGCTACCTTTGGTATCCTGTACAATTTTCTACCAAAAGTAATAATAGCACAACGGGGTCTAGATTCATACACAACATGTCTCTTCCAAAAATATGGTTGTCCTAAAATAAGATCACAAACTTCAAGGGGATAAATATCACACAATACCTCGTCTTTGAAGGGCTTGATGTCATAGGGAAAAAGACATTGTTGGCTGACGCGAAGATCTCTTCCTTGGTGAATCCAACCAATGGTGTAGGGCTGCAAGTACGGTGTCGTCGGCAGGTCTAGCTTCTTGACAACCTCTGCTGAGATCAGGTTCTTCTGACTGCTGCTATCGACGATAAAATGAAACAGAGCCCCCTTTACCCACATTTGTGAGTGAAAGAGGCGTTCCCATTCCTCTAGTTCTTATGGTTCACTTGACTAGACTTTGGTGGTAGAGACAATGGCACTGGGTTCAACATCGATAATATGCTTCCCTCCTTTTGGATTTGATGCAGAGTTAGAACATTCCTTTGACTCGAAATCTTTTAGATTGACCACCAGTGACTGCTTGGAGCAATATTCTTCGGTGTTGTTCCAAGGGATTTTATAGTATTCACACCATTTTACTGTGTCCTTTTTCAACTTCTCATTACCCTTATTATGTTGTGGCTTGGACTGGTTGTCCTGAGAGTGGCCATATTTTCTCTGTCCCTTGTTTTGTGGGTTGGGGCCGCCTTTTCCTTGCTTCAGTTGTGAGGAGTTTGCAGATCCAAACTCTCACCTCTTCTGCCTAAATTTCTGCTCAATCTTGACAACATATCTATAAGTTGTACCTAATGATGTGATGTCCATAAAATCCATTTCTGTTTGAATGTATCTATGCAAAAAACCGCAGTATTTGAGCACCAAATGTCGTTCAAAGTCTTTGATACCCAATTTGGTGCGCATGGTATGGAAAATATTGGTTAAATCTGGTATTGTCTGGTCCCTTTTCTAATGCAAGGTGGTCCATCTTGTGTACTGGTCATCGTAGCTTCCAATAGGATAGTATCGTTCATTAATGGCATCCCTGAAGGAATCCCACATGGGGGTGACTGCAAATATTGTAGATTCCTCTATGGTCCTTTGCTCAGAGTAAGTATCCCACCAGTCATTAACATGGGGAATGGCCTTGAGGAGTGCAAAAGTAATATTTCCCCTATCTAAAAAATTGTGGACTAAAAAATACCCTTCGAGTAGATTCAACCATTTATCTACAACATCCGCATCTATCAATCCTTCAGATAATGAAATAACAAAATTTACCTGTACCTTGAAGGGGGTTGCATGGTCGCTTGATGAAGATGTGTCTCCTATGGGCAACTGCCAAAGGATCTGTGCAAATTTTTCCATCATTTCGTTCCTTTGTCGTGCAAGGGATTCCTCAAGAAACATTTAAAAGGATCTCCTGATCCATCATCTTTATTTTCATCCCCCATGGGTTGTTGTCAGGCTCAGTGCAATTGATCTTTCAAAG
>JZKD02S0258829.1:0-20868 GCA_000966675.3 Picea glauca | reverse complement strand
GGGTCTTATTTAATAATACAGTGGACCTAGTCCACCTTACATTGAATGACCTCCACTATTATCACTATGGGCCCTCTGGGCCTCCCACTACCTCTCTAACTACCTTACAGAAACATAGTTGTGGGTCGCATTGTACAAACAGAAGAGGAGGAAATGGGATAGTGACAGGAAATAATTTAGACAGTTGAATGGTAGAAGCATGCATTATCCTGATTATTTAAAAGAAAATATGCCAATGATATGCCCCAACAGTTGGGTTGCTGACTAAGTCAGAGAGAAATACGGTGCATCTGATCGTTACCCACGTGCTGAAGAGGATGCACTAAACATAGGGATTGGGTGCAAAAACTCGGTAATAATCTGTTTTTGTACAATTTTAACTTTATAATGCACCTTTGAATTGTAACATCTATATTTATATTTTATTGGTCAGCTTATTAGACACATGACACTGTGATTTTTTCACTTTTTTATAGGTGCATTTGTTCCCATAAATGTGGGCATATGGACATCATTTTTGCATAGAGGATGCCAATGATGGACACATGACACAAGACTGTGGAGTGGAATTCAAGTTTGTAACATCCCCATCCGGTACGATTCCTACGATGTACAATTGGTAAAAGCACCCCTAATTTGTTTTTTTTTTTGTGTGTGTAGGAAGGTAATAATGACATTATACTCAACATTGCAACATGATGATGATCACAATACATGAAACGTAAAGACCCAACATAAAATCACATCAAGCACCTGGAAGCAAGGTATGACACTCAACCCATGAAGAATAAGAATGACTACTTGCCCATCCTACCCTGTAATGGTTTGGACCTCCAGGACACATAAGCAACACTCAAGCCCAAGTTCCCATCGATTTTGACCATTTAAGGTCTCAAGGCTGGCGACGATTCTGAGGAACAAGGAGGTGTCTACATCCTGCCCGACACCAGTAGACCAAGCCTGCTAAGCTAAGACAATCATCCTAATAACCTAATGCACCCAAAATTAATTACACCGGTAACTAGAACCCTTATAGTGAGCAAACCAATCACATTAAATGTTTACATAACCAAGTACACATTACTTAATATAAACAAAAACACCCTCAATGGGAGGTGCAAGCTAAAAACACCTTCGTCCACAACCCAACTGTTGATCAAGGTAAAAAGGTCAATATCTACGATTTAAGTAGGCTTCCATTACAGATCAATTAACCAATCTAAATTCCATTAGTCAACAATTTCCAACCAAACTTGACATGAAATACAACTCAATTGAGCGAGTTTGAGTTACCAATAGGCGATATTTATATATCAAACTAACATCAATTACATATCTAAATTAGCAAGTCTAATTTATAGATAGTCAACTATTGCAAATCTAAATTCAACCTTAAAAGCAAAACAAGTTTAGTAAGTCTAAATCACAACTAGTCAACACATTACAATTCTAAATTGACCTTAAAAGCCAACAAAATTAGCAAGTCCTAAACACAATTTTAGACACTAACTACAAATATATACTAACATTAATAGGTTCTAACTTTAGCAATTGCCAATATATAAACAACATTCGCTATATCAAATTACAATGTCTAAGATTATAATGCTATTAATGACTTTAACATCCGACACGTTGTCTGGCCATTTTAAAGGTAGTTAGGTTTAACCAGCTTCCTATTCACATTAAGTTGCTAAGTAAAAGTAAGGTTAGCCATAACTAGAATTGACTTTTCATTGAAAACGCCCCTATTGTCTAACCAAGCATGAATCACTGACAAATGAGAGGATGTGGTCTGACATGAATCAATTTGCTATTGAAATAAAGCTAAATATCTGTTGTCTTAAATATATAATGCCTTCACAACATAAACTTACTATCATTAAGTTTACCGCCAAATCAATGACTATTAATTAATGAATTTACTGCCATTGCAAACTGTCATTTAGTAGTTGTTGCCATTTCAACTATCATTTAATAATTTATTGCTATTCAACCTGTCACTGAATTAATTTCTGTCATTTAAACATTACTGCCATCACTAGGACATCATGCAATTCACTGAAGGCGCATCACTTGTGCAAAGGAGTTACAATGCAGGTTGTTCAAGAATTTACTAATGCTAAATCAAGACTGTCAAAGGGAGTACTGAGATGCAGTTCACAGGGAGAATGCGTAGACCCTCCACTACAGGAATTCGCTGCGAAAATCAAGGGGGAAATTGTACCACCAGGGTTCCATTCGAGGTCACAAGGAATAGACAAGACTGAAGGCGCAGATTCTTCTAGCAGTCTTACCCCGAAATTCGTGAAGGAGGACGTGATGGACGGTGCAGTGTCTTCCAAAAACTGTCCTTAATATCATAAATGTGACATGATCGATCAATACAGTATCTCTATCACAACCTTAAGATATCTGTTATAGTCGTGAGACATAAAGATGATACGACATAGATGCCATTCAAGCAGGCAAGTTTCACGCAGATATCCCAGCTTATAACAAAAATCATATTTTGAATCTTGTCAAGATTCGCCCTCACTTCCAAAATTCATGGGTATTCCAAAAATCATGGGGACAAGGGAAGGCGCAGAGCCTTAACCCTCCTAAAAATGTTACGGGAAATGAGACTGAGACAAAATAAATCAAAATGCAGAGAGCACTGAAAATCGTAGATGTAGTTACGATTCTCAGGAAAAATTTCAGAAGAAGGAAGTCGAGAACATCCTTGGAAAAACACAGAGAAGGGATACAACCACATGGAATCCATGTAACAAAAAGGACAAAAATGCTGAGCAAAACAGGAGGATGCACCAAGCAAGGAGTCTTCATTGAAACGTAGCAACAAAGTCAATCATTGAGGGGACAATTGTAAACTTTAAGTAAGACACAGAGGTAAAAAGGTCAAGAGTTAACCAAATCATCATGTGGCATCAAATCCAGCGTAGACGATGAGCCTAGGGAAATTTGCTAAGATTTCAATAACCAATCATGGTTATGATGGGCGATTTCAAACCTTTGCAAACCAGAGATAAAATATAACAGTTTAAAAATCGCAAGAACTGTAATGAGTCATTTGTCAGATCCAGAGATCAGATGTATTACATCGCAGGAAAGGAGTGAATTCATAGAATAAAAACATAGAGAAACAATAATTCTTCCTCGCAGAAGAAAAATAGTAGAAGAGAAAATATGCGGTGGATTCTAATCATAAGCAAGACATGGAGTTAAAATTCTCCATCAATACATAAAACACAGGGTTAATATTTTATCCAATCGCGCATAAAAATGCAGAGTTAAAATTTGGGGATAGGAATTATAACTACGGCATAAGAACTCAATATAGGTAGGCACAATGACCAACAATCAAGCAAGAGAAACCACTGGGTAGATGGCGAATAGGTGCATCCTTTTCTCATCATCCTCACTCAAAAAAGTAGGGCATTGAGATCCATAGGTCTTTTAATGCCAATGCGACGACCGTAGATCAGGCTCCTGACCGACTGCTCAGGCGAGGACTGGCAAGCTAGGGACGAAAGATAAGAAACCACGAAGGACACAATCAATCACAGCCAGGTGGTCAAGACATGCGGGAAAACGAAGGCCATGGGAGACAACAACCATCGAGCTAGGATAAGAAAATTTTATGTCATCAACTTGAAAAGACATCAATTCACTTCTCCAATAAACAAGCAGATCCAAGAATAAGTCCTAATACAATCTACCAAACAAAAATGAAGAGAGCCTACCATTGCCTGATCGCCTGCTCTGAATGACATCCTGCGCGCTTCGTGCCACTTCCACTTGCCGACCAACGAGACTTCATCGGTACCTCCCATCCAATCCTAGCGGTACTTGTCTTCCCCCTTTTCCCCCCAAGACACAAAGGGGCCACACACCCACTATCCAAAGATTTCGACTAGCTCCCAGTTCGCCTTGCAGAGCCAAGCTACCACTCCTCACTGAGCTGGGTATCCCAACTCCCACAAGTTAAATCAGTCAAGTAGATATTTCTGCAGCGTAATGTTACGCCAACAGAAGATCCTCCAACCTCCATCACCTCCCTTCATTATATAGAGTTTCATGTTTCCTTACTTTCCAAAAATTCTCTTTTAGTTAAGTTATATAATTAAGTTCCTAAAAATTCCTCCCCGTACAAGTGTCACCCATCCCCTTCATTCCTCCATAAATTAACTTCTTTAATTAATTAATTATCTTTATTTCCCTCACCCACCTAGAGTTACTCCTAGAATCACTCCTAGGTGTCCCCAAATTCTCTTACAGGTTTTAATAACTTTCACTTTTATTAAATTGTTAGTTTAGTTTAAATTAGAAATCTCTTAAATGGTAGATGCTTTACTAAGTTTGACCTTCCTCCTTTTTCCCTTATGTTCCCCTTTTTTCCCTTTTTATGTTTACCTCTTTCCTAGTTTCCTAAAATTTTTAGATTTTCCCTCTTTCCCATTTTTCATTAGAAATCAAAAAGGCAGGTGTGGAATTTAACCCTTTTTCCCTTTTATCTTTTAATTAATATAATTAAAAATAATAATAAAATAGTTCATTCCCCTTTTAAATTTTATTTCAACAGATTTTTTTTATGAATAAATTAAATTTCTTACTCCCTTCATGTTACAAGATTTAATGAAGATCATAATTATCATTTATGTTGTTTTTATTATTATTATTTTTATAGATAGACAAAATTTTATGACTAGCATAATTTAGACGTAGACCTTAAATTTTTTCACTGGGTGACATTTAATTAGGGAATTTTTTTTAAAAATACTTAACAAGTTATTCGTCCTAAGGCCATCTAGGTTCATTCCTCTATCATCAACAATGTGACGTGCCCTTCAGGACGCACTAGGTGCTCCAAGGGTGCCACTTGCCTCATCTATTCCCTTGCATGACCTACCCTTCAAGACGCACTACATGCTCCAAGGGTGCCACTCGCCTCTTAATTGACTTGGTAGACATCAATAACTCCTGGAGTCAATACCCCTCTAGGTGAATTTGTGGGCGACTAAGGGCCTCTAAGGAATAAGGCCCCTACCTTATTACGCACCCCTTACAATCATCGTGAGAAACTATTGCAGTTTTCCCTCACGGCATCGTGGGTCCTCTCGAACTAGGTAATCGTTAAACTAGAGTTCGAGCCACGACGAGAGTGCTAGTAGGCTGTGGCAGGGCTATTTTCCACACCTCTCCCTCAACATTTTTGGTAGTCATGCATGACCCCTTTACTCCATATGTGATTCTGGTTGGAAGGCTATCATCATCCTGCATCATCAATAAATCATGTCAGAATATATCCATATCATATCATCTAATCAGATGCACTAATATCACAGTAAAACAATCCAACCCCAATGATATACTCCCTAACTCAATCCCAAGTCCAAGGGGTTCCATCGATGCCTCTGCATCCTCGAGGTCCAAAATCCTGCACACTTAGTAAAACCGAGTCAATGCGGTAAAACAACATGTCATCGACCCATATGCCTCATAATCAAATCAAAAGTTTTAATAGCGTATTAATATGGATCACTTGCGAGCAAGTGTCCTCAAAGAATAAGTTTGCTCAGTGCACCAGAGAAGGATTTTACATACACCCCTCTTGGTCTAAACTTTGTCCCGAAGTTTCATAGTATAAGTGCCGAATAATGTGTATCACAGTATCATAATTCTATCTATTAAACAAAAATGGAAACTACTGGCGCATATCATATGTGTCCTCCCAGGTCGCCGAGTGCGGACTATAATTGTCCCACTAGACCTTGACCTGATCTACTGTTCGATGTCGTATTTGTCGAATGCAATGATCCTAGATGCGGACTAGCTCAACCGTGAGTGCCCCCTCATCCTATACCTGCAAGTAACTCATGTCAATAACATGTGTAGGATCACTCATATAATGTCTCAAAACAGATACATGAAAAACATTGTGCATACGCCTCAAAGAATCAGGCAAGGCTAGTCGATTGGCCATGGGCCCCTTTCTCTCCACAATCTCGAAAGGTCCCATGAACCTAGGAGAGAGTTTAACTCCCTTCCCAAACTTGATTGAACTCTTATGCGGTTTAACCCGCAAGAAGACTCTATCGCCGACATCGTAACTACAATTGACACGGTGCACATCGACATAACTCTTATATCGATCCTGCACTTCTTTAATCCTTTGTCTTATTGTTTGCATTTTCTCTTCCATTTCTTGGATTGCTTCTGGTCCCACCAGGACCCTATCCTCAAGTCGATCCCAACTCAAAGGCATCCAACATGGTCACCCGTAAAGAAACTTGAAAGGTGCCATCTTAATGGTGCTCTGGTAACTGTTGTTGTAAGTGAACTCCACTAGTGGCAAGAATTCTTTCCAACGCTTTTGTTGGTCCATCACGTACATGCAAAACATGTCCTCCAAGGTCTAGTTCATTCGTTCGGTCTGCCCATCAGTCTCTGGGTGATATGCAGTACTAAAGTTAAGTTGGGTTCCCAACGCCTCTTGGAAACTTGTCCAAAATCGTCCAGTAAACATCGATCCTCGAATGGAGATAATCCTCTTAGGCACACCATGCATCCTCACAATCTCACTGATGAAAACTCTAGCTATTTCAGGTGCCTGATACATTGTATGCACAAGAATAAAGTGAGCATTCTTCATTAGAGTGTCTACTACTATGAAAATCGAGTCATGTATCCTTGCTGTCAGTGGAAATCCAACAATAAAATCCATCGAAATAACCTCCCATTTCGATTCCGGAATAGCATGTGTTTGTAGTAATCCTGTTGGGTGTCTATGTTCAGCCTTTACCTGCTGACATTCTAGACATTTGGTGACATAGTTGACTATGTATGCCTTCATTCCCTTCCAGATGAATAAGGGTTTAAGGTATGCCCTCATCTTTGTGACTCCCGAGTGAGCCATGTAAACTGCTCTATGAGCCTCGCTTAGGATCAACATCCTCAACTTGTCATTCAACGATATGTAGATCCAATTTTTAAACCTCAATAAACCATCGCTATCAAATGAAAATCCTTCAAATCGTGGTACGATCATTTTTTTTTGTCTGATAAAGCCCTCGAACTCTTTGTACCAGTCATCGTCACGCTATAAAGTTAAAATATTTTCACTTAGATTCATCAGAATAGGTAGCACCGAAAAGATGTGCGGTCTCTGAGTCAATGCGTCTGCCACTTGGTTCACTGTTCCTTTTAGGTAATTAATCTTGAAGTTGTACTCGCCAAGCAATTCCGAACAATGTCGTTGTCACGCATTCAGGTCGCTTTGCGTAAAGATGTGTTGTAGTCCATAGTGGTCAGTCTTTAGTTCAAATTTTCATCCAACAAGGTAGTGTCTCCAAACCTTCAAGGCATATATGATGGCTAACAACTCCAAATCATGCGTCGCGTAGTTCTCCTCATGCCTTCTCAGTTTCCTCAAAATGTAAGCGATCACTCGTCCGTCTTGCATCAAGACTCTGCCTAAGCCTTCCTTGAATGCATCAGTGCATACTAAGAAGTCTGCGTCCATGTTCAGGACCTTTAGTATCGATGTTGTTGTCAACAACTCCTTGAGCCTCTGAAATGCTTCTGTGCATTTCTCGGTCTAAACAAACTTCTTGTTTTTCTTCTGCAATTTCGTTATCGGATTTGCTATCTTCGAAAATCACTTGATGAACCGTCGATAATATCCTGCTACGCACTTCCAGGACATTCGTTGGCGCAGACCATTCCATGATAGCCTCGACCTTTGATGGATCCACGACAATGCCTTCGTTGGAGATGACATGCCCTAAGTAGTGAATATTTGATCGATAAAATGAGAATTTGGACAACTTCCCATATGATTTGTGCTCTCGCAGACACTGTAGTACCAAGCGTAAGTTCTCTTCATGCTCCTCCATCATCCGAGAGTAAATCAAAACATCGTCAATGAATACTTGGATGAACTTGTCCAAGTAATCGCGGAACGCCCCGTTCATCAAACTCATAAATACCCTTGGGGAATTTGTCAGTCCAAACGGTAAAACAATAAACTCATAATGTCCAAACCTCGTCTTAAAGGCGATCTTAGGGATGCCATCTTCCTTAATCCGTAACTGGTGGTATCCTGATCATAAGTCTATCTTTGAGAACACCGTCGCGCCCTTCATTTGATCGAACATATCATCAATCCTTGGCAATGGATACTAGTTCTTGATCGTGGCCTTGTTCAATTGACGATAGTCAATGCAGAGCCTCCACGACCCATCCTTCTTTTGTATGAAAATAACAGGTGCACCCCATGATGACACACTAGGATGTATCAGTCCCAGGTCCAACAACTACTTCAGTTGCATTCTCAACTCCTATAACTCCAGGGTTGAAATCCGATAAGGCATTCTAGCTATCGATTCGGTTCCCAGTTTTAGGTCTATAGTAAACTCCAATTCCCTCTTCGGCGACATCCCAGGTAACTCCTCTGGAAACATGTCCACAAATTCTCTCACCACCAAAAGGTGTTCTAGACCTTATCTTACTCCCTTCTTGTTTAATGCAAGGATCGCATAAAGCTTGCACCCCTTGCCCATGCTCTTCTGAAGTTGCAAGGAAGAGATGAACCTCAGGGAAACTCCTTGGTTATGGCCTATAATCACACATCTCTGTCCCTTGTCATCGACCAAGCTCAATCGTTTTGTCTTACAGTTGAGTATTGCCTCATGCTATTCCAACCAATCCATACCAATCACGACGTCATAAGATCCTAATATCATGACGTACAGGTTGGCCCTGGTGACAAAATCTCCCAAGTTAAAGGTACATCTCGTAACCTTTCCTCCAACCTTTTGTTTGGCCCCCAAAGCCATCTCTACAAAGATAAAATCATCCTATTTGACTGCCTTTACCTTAATCCTTTATAGCGCTACACCAGAAATGAAACTCTTAGTAGCACCGGGATCTATCAAAATACTAAGGGTTTGGTCAGCAATAGTACCTGTCATCTCAAGCACAGTCAATTGGTGCTCTTCCTGGAGATTATTTACCTCGACATGAATCCAATGGGCCTTGCCCATATCTCCCACAGTAGTGGGTCCGGCTGATTTGGATGCTCTAGTCCTCTCCACCGAGCAGTCGTGTTGGTAGTGTGGCTCCCCACACGTCCAACACCCCTTCTTCGACAAAGTAGTCCTGGTACTCGAAGTAGAAGATGANAAATCATGTCAGAATATATCCATATCATATCATCTAATCAGATGCACTAATATCACAGTAAAACAATCCAACCCCAATGATATACTCCCTAACTCAATCCCAAGTCCAAGGGGTTCCATCGATGCCTCTGCATCCTCGAGGTCCAAAATCCTGCACACTTAGTAAAACCGAGTCAATGCGGTAAAACAACATGTCATCGACCCATATGCCTCATAATCAAATCAAAAGTTTTAATAGCGTATTAATATGGATCACTTGCGAGCAAGTGTCCTCAAAGAATAAGTTTGCTCAGTGCACCAGAGAAGGATTTTACATACACCCCTCTTGGTCTAAACTTTGTCCCGAAGTTTCATAGTATAAGTGCCGAATAATGTGTATCACAGTATCATAATTCTATCTATTAAACAAAAATGGAAACTACTGGCGCATATCATATGTGTCCTCCCAGGTCGCCGAGTGCGGACTATAATTGTCCCACTAGACCTTGACCTGATCTACTGTTCGATGTCGTATTTGTCGAATGCAATGATCCTAGATGCGGACTAGCTCAACCGTGAGTGCCCCCTCATCCTATACCTGCAAGTAACTCATGTCAATAACATGTGTAGGATCACTCATATAATGTCTCAAAACAGATACATGAAAAACATTGTGCATACGCCTCAAAGAATCAGGCAAGGCTAGTCGATTGGCCATGGGCCCCTTTCTCTCCACAATCTCGAAAGGTCCCATGAACCTAGGAGAGAGTTTAACTCCCTTCCCAAACTTGATTGAACTCTTATGCGGTTTAACCCGCAAGAAGACTCTATCGCCGACATCGTAACTACAATTGACACGGTGCACATCGACATAACTCTTATATCGATCCTGCACTTCTTTAATCCTTTGTCTTATTGTTTGCATTTTCTCTTCCATTTCTTGGATTGCTTCTGGTCCCACCAGGACCCTATCCTCAAGTCGATCCCAACTCAAAGGCATCCAACATGGTCACCCGTAAAGAAACTTGAAAGGTGCCATCTTAATGGTGCTCTGGTAACTGTTGTTGTAAGTGAACTCCACTAGTGGCAAGAATTCTTTCCAACGCTTTTGTTGGTCCATCACGTACATGCAAAACATGTCCTCCAAGGTCTAGTTCATTCGTTCGGTCTGCCCATCAGTCTCTGGGTGATATGCAGTACTAAAGTTAAGTTGGGTTCCCAACGCCTCTTGGAAACTTGTCCAAAATCGTCCAGTAAACATCGATCCTCGAATGGAGATAATCCTCTTAGGCACACCATGCATCCTCACAATCTCACTGATGAAAACTCTAGCTATTTCAGGTGCCTGATACATTGTATGCACAAGAATAAAGTGAGCATTCTTCATTAGAGTGTCTACTACTATGAAAATCGAGTCATGTATCCTTGCTGTCAGTGGAAATCCAACAATAAAATCCATCAAAATAACCTCCCATTTCGATTCTGGAATAGCATGTGTTTGTAGTAATCCTACTGGGTGTCTATGTTCAGCCTTTACCTGCTGAC
This sequence comes from Picea glauca, assembly GCA_000966675.3. Lineage (NCBI taxonomy): Eukaryota > Viridiplantae > Streptophyta > Pinopsida > Pinales > Pinaceae > Picea > Picea glauca. The sequence continues at coordinate 10,159 of JZKD02S0258829.1, read as the reverse complement.
ATTCTAGACATCTGGCGACATAGTTGACTATGTATGCCTTCATTCCCTTCCAGAAGAATAAGGTTTTAAGGTATGCCCTCATCTTTGTGACTCCCAAGTGAGCCATGTAAACTGCTCTATAAGCCTCGCTTAGGATCAACATCCTCAACTTGTCGTTCAACGATATGTAGATCCAATTTTTAAACCTCAATAAACCATCGCTATCAAATGAAAATCCTTCAAATCGTGGTATGATCATTTTGTTTTGTCTGATAAAACCCTCGACCTCTTTTTACTAGTCATCGTCACGCTATAAAGTTAAAATCTTTTCACTTAGATTCATCAGAAGAGGTAGCACCGAAAAGATGTGCGGTCTCTGAGTCAATGTGTCTGCCACTTGGTTCACTGTTCCTTTTAGGTAATTAATCTCGAAGTTGTACTCTCTAAGCAATTCCGAACAATGTCGTTGTCACGCATTCAGGTCGCTTTGCGTAAAGATGTGTTGTAGTCCACAGTGGTCAGTCTTTATTTCAAATTTTCATCCAACAAGGTAGTGTATCCAAACCTTCAAGGCATATATGATGGCTAACAACTCCAAATCATGCGTCGTGTAGTTCTCCTCATGCCTTCTCATTTTCCTCAAAATGTAAGCGATCACTCGTCCGTCTTGCATCAAGACTCTGCCTAAGCCTTCCTTGAATGCATCAGTGCATACTAAGAAGTCTGCGTCCATGTTTGGGACCTTTAGTATCAATGTTGTTGTCAACAACTCCTTGAGCCTCTGAAATGCTTCTGTGCATTTCTCGGTCTAAACAAACTTCTTGTTTTTCTTCTGCAATTCCGTTATCGGATTTGCTATCTTCAAAAATCCCTCGATGAACCGTCGATAATATCCTGCTACGCACTTCTAGGACATTCGTTGGTGCAGGCCATTCCATGATAGCCTCGACCTTTGATGGATCCACGACGATGCCTTCGTTGGAGATGACATGCCCTAAGTAGTGAATCTTTGATCGATAAAATGAGAATTTGGACAACTTCCCATATGATTTGTGCTCTCGTAGACACTGTAGTACCAAGCGTAAGTTCTCTTCATGCTCCTCCATCATCCGAGAGTAAATAAAAACATCGTCAATGAATACTTGGTTGAACTTGTCCAAGTACTCGCGGAACTCCCCGTTCATCAAACTCATAAATACCCTTGGGGCATTTGTCAGTCCAAACGGTAAAACAATAAACTCATAATGTCCAAACCTCGTCTTAAAGGCGATCTTAGGGATGCCATCTTCCTTAATCCGTAACTGGTGGTATCCTGATCGTAAGTCTATCTTTGAGAACACCGTTGCACCCTTCATTTGATCGAACAGATCATCAATCCTTGGCAATGGATACTAGTTCTTGATCGTGGCCTTGTTCAATTGACGATAGTCAATGCAGAGCCTCCACGACCCATCCTTCTTTTGTATGAAAATAACAGGTGCACCCCATGATGACACACTAGGATTTATCAGTCTCAGGTCCAACAAATCCTTCAGTTGCATTCTCAACTCCTGTAACTCCGGGGTTGAAATCCGATAAGGCATTCTAGCTATCGATTCGGTTCCCAGTTTTAGGTCTATAGTAAACTCCAATTCCCTCTTCGGCGACATCCCAGGTAACTCCTCCAGAAACATGTCCACAAATTCTCTCACCACCAAAATGTGTTCTAGACCTTATCTTACTCCCTTCTCGTTTAATGCAAGGATCGCATAAATCTTGCACCCCTTGCGCATGCTCTTCCGAAGTTGCAAGGAAGAGATGAACCTCAGGGAAACTCCTTGGTTATGGCCTATAATCACACATCTCTGTCCCTTGTCATCGACCAAGCTCAATCGTTTTGTCTTACAGTTGAGTATCGCCTCATTCTATTCCAACCAATCCATACCAATCACGATGTCATAAGATCCTAATATCATGACGTACAGGTTGGCCCTGGTGACAAACTCTCCCAGGTTAAAGGTACATCCCGTAACCTTTCCTCCAACCTTTTGTTTGGCCCCCAAAGCCATCTCTACAAAGCTAAAATCATCCTGTTCGACTGCCTTTACCTTAATCCTTTATAACACTGCACCAGAAATGAAACTCTTAGTAGCACCGAGATCTATCAAAATACTAAGGATTTGGTCAGCGATAGTACCTGTCATCTCAAGCACAGTCAATTGGTGCTCTTCCTGGTGGTTATTTACCTCGACATGAATCCAATGGGCCTTGCCCATATCTCCCACAGTAGTGGGTCCGACTGATTTGGATGCTCTAGTCCTCTCCACCGAGCAGTCGTGTTGGTAGTGTGGCTCCCCACACGTCCAACACCCCTTCTTCGACAAAGTAGTCCTGGTACTCGAAGTAGAAGATGATGGCCCACCGGCCTGGAATCCTAGTTTGTTCTGCTAAATAGGCCTAAAATGTTGCTGCTGTGGTCGACGCTATTGCGGATGCTGTGGTCCCCAATAAGGTGTTCGCTATTGAGGCGTTGGTCCCTGAGGTGTAGTGAAAGTGGATCCCCTCTGGAAGCTACAATATCCCAGCGTATGTCTGGCTAGTGTTTGATGCTGTTGTTCTCTAGATGACACCTTCCCTGTTGGTCTCGTTAGAGTCCTGGTCTGACCCCCACTGGTAAGCTCCTCCTTTGCTATGAGGGCCTTCTGGATGGCATCATGCAAGTTTTGAGGCATCAAAATCCTAACCTTTGCACGTATGTTGTCATTAAGGCCGAATGTGAACCAGTTGACCTTAAGTTTCTCAGTGTTAAGGTGTGGAGCATACCGGAGTAGCTCCATAAAATGAGCCTCGTACTCAGGTATTGTACGACCGCCCTGTCGTAAGGCATTGAACTCATTGAGCTGACGCTCAATGAATTCCTCTGAAAGGTACCTCTCTCGGAACCATTCCTTGAACAGTTCCCATGGTACGTCTTCGACAGCCAGGTTTAGATATGGTAGGAGTGTCTTCCACCATAGAAGAGCGCTCCCCTTCAGTTGAAATACCGCCATGCATACCTTCATGTTGGATGTATAATTATGAAGTGCAAAGCACATCGCCATATTCTCCAATCATGCCTCGATGTCTACGTCGTCTGGGGAACCAAAGAACTCGAGAAATTTGACCTTCTCGAGTTCACGGTGAATTCTACCAGTATCGACTAGAGCGCACGACAGAACCTTAGGGGGTGTTAGCGCCCTGGCCTCATCTCTGTCCAAATGGCCGATCAGTGCATCAGACATGCATTGAAAAGATCTCATCATTCTGACCACATCACCAATTTCTATCTGCTCCTGTTCGAAACCCTTCTCGTCTCCCTGGGGATTAGATCCCTCAGTCGTGTATGCTACTAGAGGAGACACACCTCCTCCCATAGCACCCTATCATATGCCTCTGCAGCGTCCTCTAAACATGATTACCTGCACAAATACAAGTCAACTGAATTAGTAACCTTATAATCAAATCATATCAACGAAATCTGTAATGATCCCAAGTCATGGGTTGAACCCGCTCTGATACCACATGTAACATCCCCATCCGGTACGACTCCTATGATGTACAACCAGTAAAAGCACCCCTAGATTTTTTTTTTGTTTATGTGTAGGAAGGTAATAATGACATTATACTCGACATTGCAACACGACGATGAACACAACGCATGAAACTCACGCAAAAACAACTTAATGACCCAACATAAAATCACATCAAGCACCTAGAAGTAAGGTACTACACTCAATCGACGAAGAATAAGAATGACTACCCTCCCATCCTACCCTGCAATGGTTAGGACCTCCAGGACACACAAGCAATGCTCAAACCCAGGTTCCCATCGATTTTGACCATTTAAGGTCTCAAGGCTGGCGACCGTTCTGAGGAGCAAGGAGGTGTCTACATCCCACCTGACACCAGCATACCAAGCCTGCTAAGCTAAGACAATCATCCTAATAACCCAATGCACCCAAAATTAATTACACCCATAACTAGAACCCTTACAGTGAGCAAACCAATCACATTAAACGTTTACATAACCAAGTACACATCACTTAATATAAACAACAACACCCTCAACGGGAGGCGCAAGCTAAAAATGCCTTCATCTACAACCCAACTGTTGATCAAGGCAAAAAGGTCAATATCTACGATTTAAGTAGGCTTCCATTACAGATCAATTAACCAATCTAAATTCCATTAGTCAACAATTTCCAACCGAACTTAACATGAAATACAACTCAATTGAGCGAGTCTGAGTTACCAATAGGCGATATTTATATATCAAACTAACATCAATTACATATCTAAATTAGCAAGTCTAATTTACAGCTATTCAACTATTGCAAATCTAAATTCAACCTTGAAAGCAAAACAAGTTTAGTAAGTTTAAATCATAGCTAGTCAACACATTACAATTCTAAATTGACCTTAAAATCCAACCAAATTAGCAATTCCTAAACACAATTTTAGACACTAATTACAAATATATACTAACATTAATAGGTTCTAACTTTAGCAATTGCCAATATATAAACAACATTCGCTATATCAAATTACAATGTCTAAGATTATAATGCTATTAATGAATTTAACATCCAACACGTCGTCTGCCCATTTTAAAGGTTGTTAGGCTTAACCAGCTTCCTATTCACATTAAGTTGTTGAGTAAAAGTAAGGTTAGCCATAACCAGAATTGACTTTTCATTGAAAACGCCCCTGCTGTCTAACCAAGCATGAATCACTGACAAATGAGAGGACGTGGTCTGACATGAATCAATTTTCTATTGAAATAAAGCTAAATCTATGCTTTCTTAAATATATAATGCCTTCCCAACATAAAATTACTGTCATTAAATTTACCGCCAAATCAATAACTATTAATTAATGAATTTACTGCCATAATTGCAAACTATCATTTAGTAGTTGTTGCCATTTCAACTATCATTTAATAATTTACTACTATTCAACCTGTCACTTAATTAATTTTTGTCATTTAAAAATTACTGCCATCACCAGGACGCCACGCAATTCACTGAAGGCATGTCGCTTATGCAAAGGAGTTACAATGCAGGTTGTTCAAGAATTTACTAACACTAAATCAAGACTATCCAAGGGAGTACTGAGACGCAGTTCACAAGGCGAATGCGTAGACCCTCCACTACAAGAATTCGCTACGAAAATCAAGGGGGAAATTGCAACACCAGGGTTCCATTCGAGGTCACAAGGAAAAGACAAGACTGAAGGCACAGATTCTTCTGGCAGTCTTACCCCAAAATTCGTGAAGGAGGACGTGATGGATGGTGCAGTGTCTTCCAAAAACTGTCCTTAATATCATAAAAGAGACATGATCGATCAATACAATATCTCTATCGCAACCTTAAGATATCTATTATAGCCGTGAGACATAAATCTCATACGACATAGATGCCATTCAAGCAGACAGGTTTCACGCAGATATCCCAGCTTACAACAAAAATCATCTTTTGAATCTTGTCAAGATTCGCCCTCACTTCCAAAATTCGTGGGCAGTCCAAAAATCATGGGGACAAGGGAAGGCACAAAGCCTTAACCCTCCTGAAAATGTTGTGGGAAATGAGACTGAGACAAAAGAAATCAAAATGCAGAGAGCATTGAAAATCATAGATGTAGTTACGATTCTCAGGAAAAATTTCAGAAGAAGGAAGTCGAGAACATCCTTGGAAAAACACAGAGAAGGGATACAACTGCATGGAATCCATGTAACAGAAAGGACAAAAACACTGAGAAAAACAAGAGGACGCACCGAGCAAGGAGTGTTCATCGAAACACAACAACAAAGTCAATCATTGAGGGGACAAGGGTAAACTTTAAGTAAGATGCAGAGGTAAAAAGGTCAAGAGTTAACCAAATCATCATGTGGCATCAAATCCAGCGTAGACAATGAGCCTAGGGAAATTCGCTGAGATTTCAATAACCAATCATGGTTATGATGGGTGATTTCAAACCTTTGCAAACCAGAGATAAAAGATAATTGTTTAAAAATCACAAGAACTGTAATGAATCGGTTGTTAGATCCAGAGATCAGATGTATTACATCGCGGGAAAGGAGTGAAGGCATAGAATAAAAACATAGAGAAACAATAATTCTGCCTCGTAGAAGAAAAATAGTAGGAGAGAAAATATGCAATGCATTCTAATCATAAGAAAGACGCAGAGTTAAAATTCTCCATCAATACATAAAATGCAAGGTTAAAATTTTATCCAATCATGCATAAAAATGCAGAGTTAAAATTTGGGGATAGTAATTATAACTGTGGCGGAAGAACTCAATATAGGCAGGCACAATGACCAACAATCAAGCAAGAGAAACCACTAGGTAGACATCAAACATATGTGCCCTTCGCTCATCATCCTTGCTCAGAAAAGCAGGGCATTGAGATCCATAGGTCTTTTAACGCCAAGGCAATGACCGTAGATCAGGCTCCTAGCCGACTTCTAAGGCAAGGACTGGCGAGCTAGGGACAAAATCTAAGCAACCATGAAGGACACAATCAATCATAGCCAAGTGTTCAAGACATGTGGGAAAACGAAGGCCATGAGAGACAACAACCATCGAGCTAGGCTAAGAAAAGTTTTCGTCATCAACTTGAAAAGACATCAGTTTACTTCTCCAATAAACAAGCAGATCCAAGCATAATTCCTAAAACAATCTACCAAAAAAAAATGAAGAGAGCGTATCATTTCCTGATCACCCACTCTGAATGACGTCTCGCACGCTCCGTGCCACTTCCGCTTGCCGACTGGCGAGACTTCACCAGTACCTCCCAGTCAATGCTAGGGGTACTCTTCTTCCCCCTTAGCCCCCCAAGCCATAAAGGGGCCACACACCCACTATCCAGAGATTTCAACTAGCTCCCAACTCGCCTCGCAAGGCTGAGCTACCACTCCTCATCGAGCTGGGTATCCCAACTCCCACAATTTAAATTAGTCAAGTAGATATTTATGCAGTGTAACGTTACGTCAACAGAAGATCCTCCAACCTCCATCACCTCCCTTCATTATATAGAGTTTTGTGGTTCCTTACTTTCCAAAAATTCTCTTTTNTCAACTATTGCAAATCTAAATTCAACCTTGAAAGCAAAACAAGTTTAGTAAGTTTAAATCATAGCTAGTCAACACATTACAATTCTAAATTGACCTTAAAATCCAACCAAATTAGCAATTCCTAAACACAATTTTAGACACTAATTACAAATATATACTAACATTAATAGGTTCTAACTTTAGCAATTGCCAATATATAAACAACATTCGCTATATCAAATTACAATGTCTAAGATTATAATGCTATTAATGAATTTAACATCCAACACGTCGTCTGCCCATTTTAAAGGTTGTTAGGCTTAACCAGCTTCCTATTCACATTAAGTTGTTGAGTAAAAGTAAGGTTAGCCATAACCAGAATTGACTTTTCATTGAAAACGCCCCTGCTGTCTAACCAAGCATGAATCACTGACAAATGAGAGGACGTGGTCTGACATGAATCAATTTTCTATTGAAATAAAGCTAAATCTATGCTTTCTTAAATATATAATGCCTTCCCAACATAAAATTACTGTCATTAAATTTACCGCCAAATCAATAACTATTAATTAATGAATTTACTGCCATAATTGCAAACTATCATTTAGTAGTTGTTGCCATTTCAACTATCATTTAATAATTTACTACTATTCAACCTGTCACTTAATTAATTTTTGTCATTTAAAAATTACTGCCATCACCAGGACGCCACGCAATTCACTGAAGGCATGTCGCTTATGCAAAGGAGTTACAATGCAGGTTGTTCAAGAATTTACTAACACTAAATCAAGACTATCCAAGGGAGTACTGAGACGCAGTTCACAAGGCGAATGCGTAGACCCTCCACTACAAGAATTCGCTACGAAAATCAAGGGGGAAATTGCAACACCAGGGTTCCATTCGAGGTCACAAGGAAAAGACAAGACTGAAGGCACAGATTCTTCTGGCAGTCTTACCCCAAAATTCGTGAAGGAGGACGTGATGGATGGTGCAGTGTCTTCCAAAAACTGTCCTTAATATCATAAAAGAGACATGATCGATCAATACAATATCTCTATCGCAACCTTAAGATATCTATTATAGCCGTGAGACATAAATCTCATACGACATAGATGCCATTCAAGCAGACAGGTTTCACGCAGATATCCCAGCTTACAACAAAAATCATCTTTTGAATCTTGTCAAGATTCGCCCTCACTTCCAAAATTCGTGGGCAGTCCAAAAATCATGGGGACAAGGGAAGGCACAAAGCCTTAACCCTCCTGAAAATGTTGTGGGAAATGAGACTGAGACAAAAGAAATCAAAATGCAGAGAGCATTGAAAATCATAGATGTAGTTACGATTCTCAGGAAAAATTTCAGAAGAAGGAAGTCGAGAACATCCTTGGAAAAACACAGAGAAGGGATACAACTGCATGGAATCCATGTAACAGAAAGGACAAAAACACTGAGAAAAACAAGAGGACGCACCGAGCAAGGAGTGTTCATCGAAACACAACAACAAAGTCAATCATTGAGGGGACAAGGGTAAACTTTAAGTAAGATGCAGAGGTAAAAAGGTCAAGAGTTAACCAAATCATCATGTGGCATCAAATCCAGCGTAGACAATGAGCCTAGGGAAATTCGCTGAGATTTCAATAACCAATCATGGTTATGATGGGTGATTTCAAACCTTTGCAAACCAGAGATAAAAGATAATTGTTTAAAAATCACAAGAACTGTAATGAATCGGTTGTTAGATCCAGAGATCAGATGTATTACATCGCGGGAAAGGAGTGAAGGCATAGAATAAAAACATAGAGAAACAATAATTCTGCCTCGTAGAAGAAAAATAGTAGGAGAGAAAATATGCAATGCATTCTAATCATAAGAAAGACGCAGAGTTAAAATTCTCCATCAATACATAAAATGCAAGGTTAAAATTTTATCCAATCATGCATAAAAATGCAGAGTTAAAATTTGGGGATAGTAATTATAACTGTGGCGGAAGAACTCAATATAGGCAGGCACAATGACCAACAATCAAGCAAGAGAAACCACTAGGTAGACATCAAACATATGTGCCCTTCGCTCATCATCCTTGCTCAGAAAAGCAGGGCATTGAGATCCATAGGTCTTTTAACGCCAAGGCAATGACCGTAGATCAGGCTCCTAGCCGACTTCTAAGGCAAGGACTGGCGAGCTAGGGACAAAATCTAAGCAACCATGAAGGACACAATCAATCATAGCCAGGTGTTCAAGACATGTGGGAAAACAAAAGCCATGAGAGACAACAACCATCGAGCTAGGCTAAGAAAAGTTTTCGTCATCAACTTGAAAAGACATCAGTTTACTTCTCCAATAAAGAAGCAGATCCAAGCATAATTCCTAATACAATATACCAAACAAAAATGAAGAGAGCGTATCATTGCCTGATCGCCCACTCTGAATGACATCTCGCACGCTCCGTGCCACTTCCGCTTGCCGACTGGCGAGACTTCACCAGTACCTCCCAGTCAATGCTAGGGGTACTCTTCTTCCCCGTTAGCCCCCCAAGCCATAAAGGGGCCACACACCCACTATCCAGAGATTTCAACTAGCTCCCAACTCGCCTCGCAAGGCTGATCTACCACTCCTCATCGAGCTGGGTATCCCAACTCCCACAAGTTAAATTATTCAAGTAGATATTTATGCAGTGTAACGTTACGTCAACAGAAGATCCTCCAACCTCCATCACCTCCCTTCATTATATAGAGTTTTGTGGTTCCTTACTTTCCAAAAATTCTCTTTTAGTTAAGTTTTATAATTAAATTCCTAAAAATTCCTCCCCATACAAGTGTCACCCATCCCCTTCATTCCTCCATAAACTAATTTCTTTAATTAATTAATTATCTTTATTTCCCTCACCCACCTAAAGTTACTCCTAGAATCACTCCTAGGTGTCCCCAAATTCTCTTACAGGTTTTAATAACTTTCTCTTTTATTAAATTGTTAGTTCAGTTTAAATTAGAAATCTCTTAAATGGTAGATGCTTTACTAAGTTTGACCTTCCACCTTTTTCCCTTATGTTCCCCTTTTTCCCCTTTTTATGTTTACCTCTTTCCTAGTTTCCTAAAAATTTTAGATTTTC
>JZKD02S0258818.1:7729-20868 GCA_000966675.3 Picea glauca | reverse complement strand
ATATGGCAATTACATTATTGCTTATCATTTTAATTTTACCCACATTGACATTCAGTTAAGAATATTACTATTGCAATTACACGATAATTTATCCTTGCTATTCTACCAAAAGTATCCTTCCAATACAATTATAACTATTACATGTAACTATAGCTTTTAAACTAATTCAATTTATAATATTACTGTTGCATTTAACTAGTACTCATCATGGCCGTTAAGCATATATTAAGACAACCTTATTAATGCAATTASMRRGACAATTTAAACACTGTTGATATTGTGAATAAAGCAAGTACCTTTAATGCAATAAATACTAGTGTTCCTTTGCAATTAAGCTATTAATTCCATTACTTAATAAAGCATAGTTTAATAAAAACGCCACTACTTACCTCGGTTTATCTCCCCAACGACAAAGATAAATGTAAACCAACCATTGCCACATGTGAATAATTATAAATTCTCAATAACGAAACTTCAAACTTAGAATGACCAGAATTAGGGTTTGTCCCCAATAGAAATACAGTTAATCCCGAACTCAACACGCACGCAACATAATCAATTTAGGTTTATTTTAGGGTTCGAGGTCATGCCTTAGCAATAGAAATGTTAAGGCATAAATATATTTCTTAAATCGATTTGTTAAAAACCAGTTCTTATCATACAATCGAACTAGACTAAATAAATGTAAGCTACAGATTTTTAAAGAATGAATTAAGGTTACTCAGTGGGACAACATCGATAACCTAAATTGTCAATGGCAGACTCAACCACGAATGAAATCGACCAGGTGTCTAGGATTTAGGGGGGAACGGCAGCGTTAACCCAATTTGGAGCAACGCATTAAACTGAAGAGTAAAATCGCACAGGGTTCGCCAGGGTTGGGTGGCAGAGATTGGTTATGCCTGCGGTTGAGAGTTGGTGGCCTCGTAACCCCCACACCATCATTTAACACTTACAACGTACTCCCAACTCACTATGCGACCATAATCGCTCAAGGACGATTTGGATTTCTTTAAAAAAAAWTCTTTAAGTCAGTATTAAAWTTTAATATTTTTCCATGCAAAATTTACTGCTTAAAGCAATGAAGGCATCCGGATGAAACACAAGGTCTAATCCTCTGCCAGAATCAACGCTATCCAACAGCAAAGTTAACTATCAGAAAATTCTGAATTTTAACACTGATACAAATTCGAATTAAAACGGTTTACCTCACGTTTATAAATCAGAAGGGCATTAATAGAGCTAACATCCCCCTAAGGAGGTATTTCTCAACGATCAGTAACAGGATATGCTTTTCACGCCACTGGCGGTGGACCAATAACTGTATCTACTAAAGATGTTACTCATGCTTCTGGCTACGCTAAGGGACGTTAGGAAGGAGGGCGAGACCAGAGGTAGGGTGCGGGACAGACATACCTTCTTTCTTAATTGGAAAAAGACGTGCATCAAGGAACGAGCGCTACACGCCAGGAAAGGAAAAGATACGACTCACACAACTGTACTAGGAAGGGCTTAAGTTAATATTTCTCAAGACGTCATCAACAAGACATTCCAGAATGCCTGGGAGTTGGTAATAAAGGTGTAAGAAAGAGGGAAGGGAGGTTCATAGTGTCTACAGGCAACAATTATGGCAAGAAATAACTATACCAGTTAAACTTCCTGTTTCCCTTATACAATCTTCTGGTGGAATTCACAGAGTCGTAAGAACTATAAATTACTACCAGTCAATAAACTCATTACCTGAGAAATGGGGCCATGTCTATATTATATGCGCTGCCGAAACTTACCATTAAGGCACAGTCACAGATAGGTCGTTGTCCTACCAGCGAATTTGGAATCGTTGTTCATTAAGGGATTAAGAAAAAAATAAAACATGTCTCACTGCCCTTGCATCCCGGATTTATCCCATTCGTTGCCTAAAAACCTAACCGTCTTGAATTCNTTAATGCAATTACCGAGACAATTTAAACACTGTTGATATTGTGAATAAAGCAAGTACCTTTAATGAAATAAATACTAGTGTTCCTTTGCAATTAAGCTATTAATTCCATTACTTAATAAAGCATAGTTTAATAACAACGCCACTACTTACCTTGGTTTATCTCCCCAACGACAAAGATAAAACGTAAACCAACCATTTCCACATTTGAATAATTATAAATTTCTCAATAACGAAACTTCAAACTTAGAATGACCGGAATTAGGGTTTGTCCCCAATAGCAATACAGTTAATCCTGAACTCAACACGCACGCATCATAATCAATTTAGGTTTATTTTAGGGTTCGAGGTCATGCCTTAGCAACAGAAATTTTAAGGCCTAAATATATTTCTTAAATCGATTTGTTAAAAACCAGTTCTTATCATACAACCGAACTGGACTAAATAAATGTAAGCTACAGATTTTGAATGAATGAATTAAGGTTACTCAGTGGGACAACATCGATAACCTAAGTTGTCAACGGCAGACTCAACCATGAATGAAATCGACCAGGTGTCTAGGATTTAGGGGGGGAACGACAGCGTTAACCCAATTTGGAACAGCGCATTAAATTCAAGAGTAAAATCGCACAGGGTTCGCCAGGGTTGGGTGGCAGAGATTGGTTATGCCTGCAGTTGAAAGCTAGTGGCCTTGTAACCCCCACACCATCATTTAACACTTACAACGTACTCCCAACTCACTATGCGACCATAATCGCTAAGGACGATTTGGATTTCTTTAAAAAAAAATCTTTAAGTCAGTATTAAATTTTAATATTTTTCCATGCAAAATTTACTGCTTAAACCAATGAAGGCATCCGGATGAAACACAAGGTCTAATCCTCTGCCAGAATCAACGCTGTCCAACAGCAAAGTTAACTATTAGAAAATTCCGAATTTACCTTTAACACTGATACAAATTCAAATTAAAACGGTTTACCTCACGTTTATAAATCAGAAGGGCATTAATAGAGCTAACATCCCCCTAAGATGGTATTTCTTAACGATCAGTAACAGGATAAGCTTTTCACGCCACTGGCGATGGACAAATAACTGTATCTACTAAAGATGTTACTCGTGCTTCTAGCTACGCTAAGGGACGTCAAGAAGGAGGGCGAGACCAGAGGTAGTGCGCGGGACAGACATACCTTCTTTCTTAACTGGAAAAAGATGTGTATCAAGGAACGAGCGCTACACGCCAGGAAAGGAAAAGATACGACTCACACAACTATACCAGGAAGGGATTAAGTTAATATTTCTCAAGACGTCATCAACAAGACATTCCAGAACGCCTGGGAGTTGGTAATAAAGGTGTAAGAAAGAGGGAAGGGAGGTTCATAGTGTCTACAGGCAATAATTATGGCAAGAAATAACTATACCAGTTAAACTTCCTGTTTCCCTTTTACAATCTTCCGGTGGAATTCACAGAGTCGTAAAAACTATAAATTACTACGAGTCAATAAACTCATTACCTGAGAAATGGGGCCGTGTCTATATTATATGCGCTGCCGAAACTTACCATTAAGGCACAGTCACAGATAGGTCGTTGTCCTACCAGCAAATTTGGAATCGTTGTTCATGAAGGGATTAAGAAAAAAAATAAAACATGTCTCACTGCCCTTGCATCCCGGATTTATCCCATTCGTTGCCTAAAAACCTAACCGTCTTGAATTCANTTTGTTAAAAACCAGTTCTTATCATACAACCGAACTGGACTAAATAAATGTAAGCTACAGATTTTTAATGAATGAATTAAGGTTACTCAGTGGGACAGCATCGATAACCTAAATTGTCAACGGCAGACTCAACCACGAATGAAATCGACCAGGTGTCTAGGATTTAGGGGGGAACGACAACGTTAACCCAATTTGGAGCAGCGCATTAAATTCAAGAGTAAAATCACACAGGGTTCGCCAGGGTTGGGTGGCAGAGATTGGTTATGCCTGCGGTTGAGAGCTGGTGGCCTCGTAACCCCCACACCATCATTTAACACTTACAACGTACTCCCAACTCACTAGGCGACCATAATCGCTCAAGGACGATTTGGATTTCTTAAAAAAAAATCTTTAAGTCAGTATTAAAATTTAATATTTTTCCATGCAAAATTTACTGCTTAAAGCAATGAAGGCATCCGGATGAAACACAAGGTCTAATCCTCTGCCAGAGTCAACGCTATCCAACAGCAAGGTTAACTATCAGAAAATTCCGAATTTACCTTTAACACTGATACAAATTCAAATTAAAACGGTTTACCTCACGTTTATAATTCAGAAGGGCATTAATAGAGCTAACATCCCCCTAAGACAGTATTTCTCAATGATCAGTAACAGGATATGCTTTTCACGCCACTGGCGATGGACCAATAACTGTATCTACTAAAGATGTTACTCGTGCTTCTGGCTACGCTAAGGGATGTCAGGAAGGAGGGCGAGACCAGAGGTAGTGCGCGGGACAGACATACCTTCTTTCTTAATTGGAAAAAGATTTGTATCAAGGAACGAGCGCTACACGCCAGGAAAGGAAAAGATACGACTCACACAACTATACCAGGAAGGGCTTAAGTTAATATTTCTCAAGACGTCATCAGTAAGACATTCCAGAACGCCTGGGAGTTGGTAATAAAGGTGTAAGAAAGAGGGAAGGGAGGTTCATAGTGTCTACAGGCAATAATTATGGCAAGAAATAACTATACCAGTTAAACTTCCTGTTTCCCTTTTACAATCTTCCGGTGGAATTCACAGAGTCGTAAAAACTATAAATTACTGCCAGTCAATAAACTCATTACCTGAGAAATGGGGCCGCGTCTATATTATATGCGCTGTCGAACTTACCATTAAGGCACAGTCACAGATAGGTCGTTGTCCTACCAACGAATTTGGAGTCATTGTTCATGAAGGGATTAAGACAAATAAAACATGTCTCACTGCCCTTGCATCCCGGATTTATCCCATTCGTTGCCTAAAAACCTAACCGTCTTGAATTCAGGTATCAACAATATCGCAAAAATTATCTATCATAAATNCGCCTTAGCAACAGAAATGTTAAGGCCTAAATATATTTCTTAAATCGATTTGTTAAAAACCAGTTCTTATCATACAACCGAACTGGACTAAATAAATGTAAGCTACAGATTTTTAGTGAATGAATTAAGGTTACTCAGTGGGACAGCAACGATAACCTAAGTTGTCAACGGCAGACTCAACCACGAATGAAATCGACCAGGTGTCTAGGATTTAGGGGGGGAACGGCAGCGTTAACCCAATTTTGAGCAGCGCATTAAATTCAAGAGTAAAATCGGACAGGGTTCGCCAGGGTTGGGTGGCAGAGATTGGTTATGCCTGCGGTTGAGAGTTGGTGGCCTCGTAACCCCCACACCATCATTTAACACTTACAACGTACTCCCAAATCACAATGCGACCATAATCACTAAGGACGATTTGGATTTCTTTAAAAAAAAATCTTTAAGTGAGTATTAAATTTTAATATTTTTCCATGCAAAATTTACTGCTTAAAGCAATGAAGGCATTCGGATGAAACACAAGGTCTAATCCTCTGCCAGAATCAACGCTATCCAACAGCAAAGTTAACTATCAGAAAATTCCGAATTTACCTTTAACACTGATACAAATTCAAATTAAAACGGTTTACCTCACGTTTATAAATCATAAGGGCATTAATAGAGCTAACATCCCCCTAAGACGATATTTCTCAATGATCAGTAACAGGATATGCTTTTCATGCCACTGGCGATGGACCAATAACTGTATCTACTAAAGATGTTACGCGTGCTTCTGGCTACGCTAAGGGACGTCACGAAGGAGGGGGAGACCAGAGGTAGGGCACGGGACAGACATACCTTCTTTCTTAATTGGAAAAAGATGTGTATCAAGGAATGAGCGCTACACGCCAGGAAAGGAAAAGATACGACTCACACAACTATACCAGGAAGGGCTTAAGTTAATATTTCTCAAGACATCATCAAAAAGAAATTCCAGAACACCTGGGAGTTGGTAATAAAGGTGTAAGAAAGAGGGAAGGGAGGTTCATAGTGTCTACAGGCAATAATTATGGCAAGAAATAACTAGACCTGTTAAACTTCCTGTTTCCCTTTTACAATCTTCCGGTGGAATTCACAGAGTCGTAAAAACTATAAATTACTGCCAGTCAATAAACTCATTACCTGAGAAATGGGGCYGTGTCTATATTATATGCGCTGCCGAAACTTACCATTAAGGCACAGTCACAGATAGGTCGTTGTCCTACCATCGAATTTGGAATCGTTGTTCATGAAGGGATTAAGAAAAAAAATAAAACATGTCTCACTCCCCTTGCATCCCGGATTTATCCCATTCGTTGCCTAAAAACCTAACCGTCTTGAATTCAGGTATCAATAATATCGCAAAAATTATCTATCATAAATAAATACAGGGATGATATAGTAGCTTAAGCACACTGTCAATAAAAGGGGTNGGCAGACTCAACCACGAATGAAATCGACCAGGTGTCTAGGATTTAGGGGGGGAACGACAGCGTTAACCCAATTTTGAGCAGCGCATTAAATTCAAGAGTAAAATCGCACAGGGTTTGCCAGGGTTTGAGAGCTGGTGGCCTCGTAACCCCCACACCATCATTTAACACTTACAATGTACTCCCAACTCACTATGTGACCATAATCGCTAAGGACGATTTGGATTTCTTTAAAAAAAAATATTTAAGTCAGTATTAAATTTTAATATTTTTCCATGCAAAATTTACTGCTTAAAGCAATGAAGGCATCCGGATGAAACACAAGGTCTAATCCTCTGCCAGAATCAACGCTATCCAACAGCAAAGTTAACTATCAGAAAATTCCGAATTTACCTTTAACACTGATACAAATTCAAATTAAAACGGTTTACCTCACCTTTATAAATGAGAAGGGCATTAATAGAGCTAACATCCCCCTAAGACGGTATTTCTCAACGATTAGTAACAGGATATGCTTTTCATGCCACTGGCGATGGACCAATAACTGTATCTACTAAAGATGTTACTCGTCCTTCTGGCTATGCTAAGGGACGTCAGGAAGGAGGGCGAGACCAGAGGTAGGGCGCGGGACAGACATACCTTCTTTCTTAACTGGAAAAAGATGTGTATCAAGGAACGAGCGCTACACGCTAGGAAAGGAAAAGATACGACTCACACAACTATACCAGGAAGGGCTTAAGTTAATATTTCTCAAGACGTCATCAACAAGACATTCCAGAATGCCTGGGAGTTCGTAATAAAGGTGTAAGAAAGAGGGAAGGGAGGTTCATAGTGTCTACAGGCAATAATTATGGCAAGAAATAACTATACCAGTTAAACTTCCTGTTTCCCTTTTACAATCTTCCGGTGGAATTCACAGAGTCGTAAAAACTATAAATTACTGCCAGTCAATAAAATCATTACCTGAGAAATGGGGCCGTGTCTATATTATATGCGCTTCCGAAACTTACCATTAAGGCACAGTCATAGATAGGTCGTTGTCCTACCAGCGAATTTGGAATCGTTGTTCATGAAGGGATTAAGAAAAAAAATAAAACATGTCTCACTACCCTTGCATCCCGGATTTATCCCATTCATTGCCTAAAAACCTAACCGTCTTGAATTCAGGTATCAACAATATCGCAAAAATGAACTATCATAAATAAATACAGGGATGATATAGTAGCTTAAGCACACTGTCAATAAAAGGGGTCGTCGGCATTATCAACGCACAGGAAGACCAATAAAGCAGTGGAAGGTTCACTGGTNTTTGTTAAAAACCAGTTCTTATCATACAACCGAACTGGACTAAATAAATGTAAGCTACAGATTTTTAATGAATGAATTAAGGTTACTCAGTGGGACAGCATCGATAACCTAAATTTTCAACGGCAGGTGTCTAGGATTTAGGGGGGGAACGACAGCGTTAACCCAATTTGGAGCAGCGCATTAAATTCAAGAGTAAAATCGCACAGGGTTCGCCAGGGTTGGGTGGCAGAGATTGGTTATGCCTGCGGTTGACAGCTGGTGGCCTTGTAACCCCCACACCATCATTTAACACTTACAACGTACACCCAACTCACTATGTAACCATAATCGCTAAGGACGATTTGGATTTCTTTAAAAAAAAATCTTTAAGTCAATATTAAAATTTAATATTTTTCCATGCAAATATTTACTGCTTAAAGCAATGAAGGCATCCGGATGAAACACAAGGTCTAATCCTCTGCCAGAATCAACGCTATCCAACAGCAAAGTTAACTATCATAAAATTCCGAATTTACCTTTAACACTGATACAAATTCAAATTAAAACGGTTTATCTCACGTTTATAAATCAGAAGGGCATTAATAGAGCTAACATCCCCCTAAGATGGTATTTCTCAATGATCAGTAACAGGATATGCTTTTCACGCCACTGGCGGTGGACCAATAACTGTATCTACTAAAGATGTTACTCGTGCTTCTAGCTACGCTAAGGGACGTCAGGAAGGAGGGCGAGACCAGAGGTAGGGCACGGGACAGACATACCTTCTTTCTTAATTGGAAAAAGATGTGTATCAAGGAACGAGCGCTACACGCTAGGAAAGGAAAAGATACGACTCACACAACTATACCTGGAAGGGCTTAAGTTAATATTTCTCAAGACGTCATCAACAAGACATTCCAGAACGCCTGGGAGTTGGTAATAAAGGTGTAAGAAAGAGGGAAGGGAGGTTCATAGTGTCTACAGGCAATAATTATGGCAAGAAATAACTATACCAGWTAAACTTCCTGTTTCCCTTTTACAATCTTCCGGTGGAATTCACAGAGTCGTAAAAAACTATAAATTACTGCCAGTCAATAAACTCATTACCTGAGAAATGGGGCCGTGTCTATATTATATGCGCTGACGAAACTTACCATTAAGGCACAGTCACAGATAGGTCGTTGTCCTACCAGCGAATTTGGAATCGTTGTTCATGAAGGGATTAAGAAAAAAATAAAACATGTCTCACTGCCCTTGCATCCCAGATTTATCCCATTCGTTGCCTAAAAACCTAACCGTCTTGAATTCAGGTATCAACAATATCGCAAAAATTATCTATCATAAATAAATACAGGGATGATATAGTAGCTTAAGCACACTGTCAATAAAAGGGTTCGTCGCCATTATCAACGCACAGGAAGACCAATAAAGCAGTGGAAGGTTCATTGGTCATTGCATCCATTAACCAGGATGGTAAACCCAAGCGCTGGGACATACCCGCAGATGGAAAAAACGCCCAATAACCTAATTCACAACAAGTCAAGGAAAACGCGGGTCTTAATCGTAGGTAAAGGCAAACATTAACCCAGTCCGCACACAGAACATTTGACAGCCCGTGGCTATGGAAACGCTCAGCTTACCCCACGCAGAGCAAGACCCCAAAAAAAAGACGCAGGGACTCTCTCACCATGAAAACTTGGTGGATTTAACAAGGAAAAAGCTGGAGATTAAACTAAGAACACGCAGGGAAGGAGCAACATTCAATAATAAATTTTTCCAAGGTCTAGGGCAAAAATAATGGGAATTTGCACAGTCAAATCATGAGCNTTGTGAATAAAGCAAGTACCTTTAATGCAATAAATACTAGTGTTCCTTTGCAATTAAGCTATTAATTCCATTACTTAATAAAGCATAGTTTAATAACAACGCCACTACTTACCTCAGTTTATCCCCCCAACGACAAAGATAAAACGTAAACCAACCATTGCCACATGTGAATAATTATAAATTTCTCAATAACGAAAATTCAAACTTAGAATGACCGGAATTAGGGTTTGTCCCCAATAGCAATACAGTTAATCCCGAACTCAACACGCACGTATCATAATCAATTTAGGTTTATTTTAGGGTTCGAGGTCACGCCTTAGCAACAGAAATGTTAAGGCCTAAATATATTTCTTAAATCGATTTGTTAAAAACCAGTTCTTATCATACAACCGAACTGGACTAAATAAATGTAAGCTACAGATTTTTAATGAATGAATTAAGTTTACTCAGTGCGACAACATCGATAACCTAAATTGTCAACGGCAGACTAAACCACGAATGAAATCGACCAGGTGTCTAGGATTTAGGGGGGGAACGACAGCGTTAACCCAATTTGGAGCAGCGCATTAAATTCAAGAGTAAAATCGCATAGGGTTCGACAGGGTTGGGTGGCAGAGATTGGTTATGCATGCGGTTGAGAGATGGTGGCCTCGTAACCCCCACACCATCATTTAACACTTACAATGTACACCCAACTCACTATGCGACCATAATCGCTAAGGACGATTTGGATTTCTTTAAAAAAAATCTTTAAGTCAGTATTAAAATTTAATATTTTTCCATGCAAAAATTTACTGCTTAAAGCAATGAAGGCATCCGGATGAAACACAAGGTCTAATCCTCTGCCAGAATCAACGCTATCCAACAGCAAAGTTAACTATCAGAAAATTCTGAATTTACCTTTAACACTGATACAAATTCAAATTAAAACGGTTTACCTCACGTTTAACAATCAGAAGGGCATTAATAGAGTTAACATCCCCCTAAGACGATATTTCTCAATGATCAGTAACAGGATATGCTTTTCACGCCACTGGCGATGGACCAATAACTGTATCTACTAAAGATGTTACTCATGCTTCTGGCTACGCTAAGGGACATCAGGAAGAAGGGCGAGACCATAGGTAGGGCACGGGACAGACATACCTTCTTTCTTAATTGGAAAAAGATGTGTATCAAGGAACGAGCGCTACACGCCAGGAAAGTAAAAGATACGACTCACACAACTATACCTGGAAGGGCTTAAGTTAATATTTCTCAAGATGTCATCAACAAGACATTCCAGAATGCCTGGGAGTTGGTAATAAAGGTGTAAGAAAGAGGGAAGGGAGGTTCATAGTGTCTACAGGCAATAATTATGGCAAGAAATAACTATACCAGTTAAACTTCCTGTTTCCCTTTTACAATCTTCCGGTGGAATTCACAGAGTCGTAAAAAACTATAAATTATTGCCAGTCAATAAACTCATTACCTGAGAAATGGGGCCGTGTCTATATTATATGCGCTACCGAAACTTACCATTAAGGCACAGTCACAGATAGTTCGTTGTCCTACCAGCGAATTTGGAATCGTTGTTCATGAAGGGATTAAGAAAAAAATAAAACATGTCTCACTGCCCTTGCATCCCGGATTTATCCCATTCGTTGCCTAAAAACCTAACCATCTTGAATTTAGGTATCAACAATATCGCAAAAATTATCTATCATAAATAAATACAGGGATGATATAGTAGCTTAAGCACACTGTCAATAAAAGGGTTCGTCGACATTATCAACGCACAGGAAGACCAATAAAGCAGTGGAAGGTTCACTAGTCATTGCATCCATTAACCAGGATGGTAAACCCAAGCGCTGGGACATACCCGCAGACGACAAAAACGCCCAATAACCCAATGCACAGCAAGTCAAGGAAAACGCGGGTCTTAACCGTAGGTAAAGGCAAACATTAACCCAGTCCGCACACAGAACATTTGACAGCCCGTGGCTACGGAAATGCTCAGCTTACCCCACGCAGAGCAAGACCCCCAAAAAAAGATGCAGGGACTCTCTCAGCATGAAAACTTGGTGGATTTAACCAGGAAAAAGCTGGAGATTAAACTAAGAACACGCAGGGAAGGAGCAACATTCAATAATAAATTTTTCCAAGGTCTAGGGAAAAAATAATGGGAATTTGCACAGTCAAATCATTAGCAGTAAATATTTTCTTTTACACAGTCCACCGGAACCCTAATAAAAATTTCGTCGTCCAGAGAAACAATAAAACTTACGCAATCCTTTCATACATTACTATGCATTCTAACTACNCATACCTTCTTTCTTAATTGGAAAAAGATGTGTATCAAGGAACGAGCGCTACACACCAGGAAAGGAAAAGATACGACTCACACAACTATACCAGGAAGGGCTTAAGTTAATATTTTTCAAGACGTCATCAACAAGACATTCCAGAACGCCTAGGAGTTGGTAATAAAGGTGTAAGAAAGAGGGAAGGGAGGCTCATAGTGTCTACAGGCAATAATTATGGCAAGAAATAACTATACCTGTTAAACTTCCTGTTTCCCTTTTACAATCTTCCGGTGGAATTCACAGAGTCGTAAAAACTATAAATTACTGCCAGTCAATAAACTCATTACCTGAGAAATGGGGCCGTGTCTATATTATATGCGCTGCCGAAACTTACCATTAAGGCACAGTCATAGATAGGTCGTTGTCCTACCAGCAAATTTGGAATCGTTGTTCATGAAGGGATTAAGAAAAAAAATAAAACATGTCTCACTGCCCCTGCATCCCGGATTTATCCCATTCGTTGCCTAAAAACCTAACCGTCTTGAATTTAGGTATCAACAATATCGCAAAAATTATCTATCATAAATAAATACAGGGATGATATAATAGCTTAAGCACACTGTCAATAAAAGGGGTCGTCGGCATTATCAACGCACAGGAAGACCAATAAAGCCCTGGAAGGTTCGTTGGTCATTGCATCCATTAACCAGGATGGTAAACCCAAGCGTTGGGACATACCTGCAGATGGAAAAAATGCCCAATAACCCAATGCACAACAAGTCAAGGAAAACGTGGGTCTTAACCATAGGTAAAGGCAAACATTAACCCAGTCCGCACACAGAACATTTGACAGCCCGTGGCTACGGAAACGCTCAGCTTACCCCACGCAGAGCAAGACCCCAAGAAAAAGGACGCAGGGACTCTCTCACCATGAAAACTTGGTGGATTTAACCGGGAAAAAGCTGGAGATTAAACTAAGAACACGCAGGGAAGGAGAAACATTCAATAATAAATTTTTCCAAGGTCTAGGGCAAAAATAAAGGGGAATTTGCACAGTCAAATCATGAGCAGTAAATATTTTCTTTTACACAGTCCACCGGAACCCTAATAAAAATTTCGTCGTCCAGAGAAACAATAAAATTATGCAATCCTTTCATACATTACTATGCATTCTAACTACTTAGTTCAGGACATACCTTTGCCTTGTTTTGCTTTCCGCGACGATTCCTTGCTCCTGCCGCTCCTGCTCCTGCTTGCTGACCTCAACGAGCTCACCGGTACCTCCCAGCCAAACG
>JZKD02S0258807.1:0-10185 GCA_000966675.3 Picea glauca | reverse complement strand
GGTATGGAACTATTTGAAAAGGTTGATTCTGTAGCTCATTATAATTATCAAGATTCTAATGGGGGCCCTTTAAATTTTGTAAAAATTTAGGGGGAGTTGTTGGGGCCCAACACCTACTCTGGTGCGATGTATGCAGAAATAGGCATCACCCAGGTGAGTACTACTACATGCATAAGTATGTTCAGATGCCCACAAATTTATATTGTACATTTTGCAAATCAGTGGGGAATGATGATCGAGATTGTATAGCTTATGATCTCATGCATTAAAGGTTGAGAGACATATACAAGATTCAAGGTGAAGTACAACAAGAAGGAAACACCCCGTAGTACAACTCTCCGGGGAGAGGAAACTTCAATTCTCTCAATGGGTACAGAGGATGAGGAGGAGAAGGAGGTATGGGTCGAGGCCGAGGACAAATAATCTATTACAACTGTGTGCAAACATGACATTTGGAAAGGGATTGTCATAATCCTTGTACGACCTGTAGTTACTGTAACTCATTTGAGCATGTCATAGAGGAATGCCCTGTGTTGATGACTAAAATTCAGGAAAGATGAGGACCTCAGTAGAACCCACAAGTAAAACTAATATATGATGAACCTAGTGGAGAAGGCACTATAGTCGCTATTATCACTTGAGGAGGCGCTGCTATAGGAGAAGACAAAGCAGCCCAAGGAAGGATTGAAACCGACCACGGATTCAGGAAAGCTACAGAAAACACCCCGATGTTCGATGCTCAGAAAGAAGGACAGATATTCGAGGAGGCAAGAAAAGAGTTTAGAAGAGGCCAAGGATATTCATCAAAGAAATAACCAGAGATCAAAGAATATGGCATGCCTCAGGAGTTTGATCCATATGCATCGCCAACAGAAGGGAAAGAGGTAAGAAAACTCATGGAATTTTTGTACACTTATGTTTAGTTAATTCAAGATAAAGGCGCTGTACAAGAATTACAAGATTTAATCAAGTAGTATGAGCTAAGAAAGATAGAACCCTTACTAAATAGGGCAATGAACCAAATTATAAAAAGGAGAAGGACAAATAAATAATTACACTTGAATGCTCAGATATGAGAGTATGTGATAGACTATGTGGTCCTCAACATAGGGTCGGAGGTCAATGTCATGACCAAGCAGACTTAGGCATTGATGGGAAAAACCAAGTTGATATATTCCCCTATCAGGCTTCGCATGGCTAATCAACAAGCCATCAACCCATTTGGACGATTAGAGCATGTCCCAATGGACATCGATGGAGTAAGAACCTTTGCAGATTTTGAGGTAATTGAAATTGTTGATGATAGCTGCCCTTACCTCGCATTGTTAGGAATTGATTGGGCCTTTGAAAATTCCACTGTTGTTGATCTAAAGAAAAGATGCATGACATTTGAGAAAGCTATCCTTAGAGTCATTTCACCTTTAGATACAGATGAGGGTCGCCGATATATAGAGCCTGTCAGAGAAGAAGACCACACATTTGAACTAGAAAACATCTACAAATTAACAGCCAGACAACAAGATTATATCAACCCTACAATTGACGGAAATTTGAGCTGGTGAAGTGACAACACATGTTCATCTAACTCAGAAGAAGCACTGGAGAACTGGTAGAACCAGATGTATGAAGTATCTACAAGAAGATGTGCTAGGCTAACTAGAGAAGTTTGTTGGATTGGAACAATAGTGAGTAATCTACCCACATTTGATGGGTTGAACTATTTAGAGAACTTCTTATTAGAATTTGAGACAAATGTACCAACACAATAGAGGATATTGGAAATGGATGAGGCCATGAAGGCCATGCCAACAAGATGGTGGGGAATGCACAAGGGAAACATGACAGATTGGACATAATGTCGAACTTTGATGACAACGCAGTTTTCAGCACAAGTAGGAAGCTGCGAAGTAAGATACATAGGTCAAAGCTGCCCAAAGGACCATGTACAGAGCTGTGAAGAGGCCTGGAGTGACGTTCCTCGAGAACAATGGGTACACAGATTCGTCAATACACTGGATACCACCCTGATCAACTGGTACCTTCAAGAAGAACTACGCCTCGTCACTTCAGAATGGGAAGGTATGATCCATAATTTTATAACCAAATTTTTATTTGAAAGTGAATTTCCTTCAGTAGATCAAGCACTACAAATGGTGAGAAAGAAAGTATTTAAGGAGGCATCTGGCCTCCCTTTAGAGAAATAAGAGGATGAATGGACTGCACCCCTCTAGAAACTACAGATCTGCTACAACATCAATGTCGATAAAGACGATGACCCAAGGAAGGTGAATATTGTGGAAATAGAAGGCCAAATAGATGTGGAAGGACCAGGAGTTGAACTGCCATTCATTGGACAACCAATAAAGATAAAGAAAGTCAATATTAGGATAGAGGAGACACTAAATCTCGCCAATGTCAGAGATTAATGGGACGTTGTTGATCTGAATTTTATGGGAAGAATGAAATGACTACAGATTATTACCATATGCTTAACACAAAATAACAAATATACAATAAAACTAGTTTTCTATTCAATAAGGAAATAACCTGAAACTGTAAAATGCAGCGAAAAACAAGCTTCCTGGAATGGTGGCAGCTTATCTCTAAGAAGAGATGTGACGACTATGCTTATTCACAAGAATATCATTACAATGAGGCTCTCAAGCCTTTTTAGAATAAACAGGAGCTTCAAAAACCCTAAACATCCAAAAACCTAACTCTAGGAGATGAAGTGACAAAACACATGTGGGCCCCGTTTGGGTAAGTTAGTACATCAACTTCTTGGGGTCGTAACTTTTGCATATGATCTCCGTTTTAGGAATATGATAGCCCATTGGAAGGATATATACGAGGACTACAACAGTTACCCAAAATTTCATGATGAAATTTTTCAACCGCAACTTACCCCAAAAAACGTTGTTTAGGGCTTCAAAACGGCTTCAGAAGTTCAGGACCTGAAAAACTGCTAAAAATAGTAAATTATCAAAGTTGCGAGAAAGTTGTTTTTTAGCCAGCTGGAAAAGGTGGGTGGCCACCGATATACACCTGGATCAATACTCCTTCCTTAGGAAGAAATGGTCTCCATTGCATTGAGTTCCCCCATCAGATGAGGAAATGTTTGTTGAATTTGGCCCTGGGTGAGCCACTTGCCTTGGTGCAGGAGCTGCCCTGCTTTGACGACTCAATAAATATGGATCGTTTGTTGTCGAGTTCCCTTGATCTCTGTGTCCACAATATGATCATTGGATGCCTGTTGTATGTAGTTGGGGATGAGTTCTATTGGTGTCAGCTATTTTGCTACATCTGAGGTCTCCAATAATGGTGGGAAATAAGGACAAAGGAGGTCCACGTTGAACACTGGGTGCAGGCCAAGGAAAGGAGGAATGTTGAGTGCAAAATCATTATCCCCCACAACCTTGGTGATGGTTTACGACCCATAACGGAGTGGGCGAAGCTTCTGATGGGGTCCTATAGGGCGTTCTTTCTACAAGTAAAACCAAACTTTGTCGCCCAACTGAAGCTAATGTGGAACCCGATGTTGATCATGGCACTACTTGTACTTATCATTGGACTTCTATAGGATATCCTGAACTTGTTGGAGGATGTGATGGATCCTCTCAATAAACTGGGTGGCTTTGTCAACCTCAGTTGGAGCAGGAGAGGACTCGATTGAGGTGACCGCAAGGGGAAGTGAAACATCTATGGGACCCAATGGTTGGAATCCCAACCCCACCTGAAAGGGGCTATGGCCAGTTAAGCTATGCAGGGCTCAGTTGTATCTTTTCTAGACATAGGGAAGACTCTCATCCCATGTGCGAGGGTGATTGGAATTATACATGCGAAGGATATACATGATCATTCGATTTACAACCTCGGTTTGGCAGTCTGTTTGGGGGTAGAAGGCTGTGGATTTGGTGAGCTTGGTGTCCAGCAGTGACCAGAGGATCAACCAGAATGTGTTGAGAAATCGACTGTCCTAATCTGAGACAATGGTTTGTGGGATTCCAAAATGTACCTAGACCTGTTCAAAGAAGATCTTGGCAGTGGCTTCTGTTGTGATGCTCTTCTTGCAAGCAACCATAATCGCCATCTTAGAAAAGTAATCAACAACCACAAAAACATAGTCATTTCCCCGCTTGGTGGATGAGATGCCCGACATGTAGTCCATTGAGATGGATTCTCAAGGCCTGACAGGAGTAGGAAGAGGGGTGTACAAACCCTGTTTCTTAGTGGTTGGTTTAGAAATAGCGCAGGCAGTGCAAGACCTGATATACTTGCCGACCTCCTATCAAAGTTTGTGTTTTTGTAGCATTGCCACTGTCTTTTCGACGCTGAAATGTCCTGCCACCCGATTGTAGTGGGCTTCCTAGATCAACTTCGCTCACTCACTTGATGGAACACATATATGGTGCATTCGACACAACAACCCATCATGAATATGGAAATTATCGACAACTACCTTTGCACCCAAAATTTGGTAGGTGGTGGCAAAGTCCAAGTCTGTCTCATAGAGTTGGGGCCATCCAGAGGTCTCATG
Source organism: Picea glauca (assembly GCA_000966675.3). Classification (NCBI taxonomy): domain Eukaryota; kingdom Viridiplantae; phylum Streptophyta; class Pinopsida; order Pinales; family Pinaceae; genus Picea; species Picea glauca. The sequence continues at coordinate 5,648 of JZKD02S0258807.1, read as the reverse complement.
GCCATAGGAGTCTATCACTATGGTGAGTGCTGCAATGGGTGGTCTGCTGAGGCAATCAACAACATGGTTGGGGCTTCCTATTTTATAATTGATGTTGAGGTGGAATTGCTGCAAATATGTGGACCACTTTTGATGGCAGCCATTCTACAATTTTCCTTGTGTCTGCATGAACTATAGTGGCTTATGATCAGTGTGGATGACTATCTCCCTCCCAAGAATGTAATGTCTCCACTAGCGACAGGATTGCATAATGGAGTACATTTCTTTGTCGTAATTAGGGTACTTACAGACAACAACTGATAGTGTCACACTATGATAGGCCATGGGGTGGTCGTGCTACATGAGAACGACACCCATAGCATAGTTTGAAGCATCAGTATCAATCTCAAAGGGTTGTTGTAGGTCTGGTAGCGAAATTACTGGCACTGCTTCAAATAATCAAACACTTATTGTTGGGGCTGGCCCCATGCAAATTTCATCTTACCACCACCCTTGGTTATTTGGCTGAGGGCCCATGCAATATTGGAGAATCCCAACACAAACTTACAGTAGAAATTGTCAAGGCCCAAGAAGCTTTGAAGCTCAGTGAGTGTGGTTGGGGCTAGCCAGTCACGGATGACTTGGATCTTGGCTGGATCCACATGTACGCCATGTTGATCAATGATGTAGCCTAGGTAATGGACCTTGTCAATACCGAAGGAGCATTTTTCCAAGTTGGTGTATAGCTTGTGCTACCGCATGGTGTGTAGAACCTGCTGAATATGCTGCAAGTGTTCGGCCCAAGTTTTGTTGTAAATGAGAATGTCATCCAGATACACCACTACAAAAGTATTGGTGAATGGTCATAGGATATCATCCATCATCCTCATGAAAGTGGTTGGAGAATTTTTCAGACCAAAGGGCATGACTAACCATTCAAAAATGCCTTCCTTTGAATTGAAGGCAGTCTTCCATACATTACTCTATTCTATTGAGACCCGGTGGTAGCCAGACTTCAAATCAATCTTACTGAAGTATTTTCCCCCCATGAATTTATCAAGGAGGTCATCAATTCGGGGAATCGGGTACCAGTTTTTTACTGTGATTTTATTCAGATCTCGATAATCAATTTAAAGTCTCCAAGTTCCATCTTTCTTCTGTACTAGCACAATTGGGCTCACGCAAGGTGATGAGATGGGACAGATGTGCCCCTTGTGGAGAAATTCTTGGATCTATCACTTGATCTCTTCATTCTCTAATAAAGAGTGATGATAGACTGTCCCATTGGGCAGCGGTGCACTGGGGGTCAGATCGATGGGGTGCTTGACCTGGTAGTGAAGAGGTACCCCGGTAGGTGAGGAGAAGATATCCGAGTATTCTTCCATGACCTTATCTACTTGCTTCTGCTGTGTGGAGAGGTTGTCCGTAGAGACCCTGGATGTGGTTGTGATTTTTCTCTCATTCTGAGAGAAAATCACGAAGAAGACAAACTTCCCTGTCTGAGAGATGACCTTCCTACATTTCTTAGCAGAGATCAAGGAAATAGCACTAGGTGGGATAGCCTCGGGTATCCTGTACAATTTCCTNGAAGTGAAACATCTATGGGACCCAATGGTTGGAATCCCAACCCCACCTGAAAGGGGCTATGGCCAGTTAAGCTATGCAGGGCTCAGTTATAGCTTTTCTGGACATAGGGAAGACTCTCATCCCATGTGTGAGGGTGCTTGGAATTATACATGCGAAGGATATGCATGATCATTTGATTTACAACCTCGGTTTGGCCATCTGTTTGGGGGTAGAAGGCTGTGGATTTGGTGAGCTTGGTGTCCAGCAGTGACCAGAGGCTCAACCAGAATGTGTTGAGAAATCGACTGTCCTAATCTGAGACAATGGTTTGTGGGATTCCAAAATGTACCTAGACCTGTTCAAAGAAGAGCTTGGCAGTGGCTTCTGTTGTGATGCTCTTCTTGCAAGCAACCATAATCGCCATCTTAGAAAAGCAATCAACAACCACAAAAACATAGTCATTTCCCCGCTTGGTGGATGAGATGCCCGACATGTAGTCCATTGAGATGGATTCCTAAGGCCTGACAGGAGTAGGAAGAGGGGTGTACAAACCCTGTTTCTTAGTGGTTGGTTTGGAAATAGCGCAGGCAGTGCAAGACCTGATATACTTGCCGACCTCCTATCAAAGTTTGTGTTTTTGTAGCATTGCCACTGTCTTTTCGACGCTGAAATGTCCTGCCACCCGATTGTAGTGGGCTTCCTAGATCAACTTCGCTCACTCACTTGATGGAACACATATATGGTGCATTCGACACAACAACCCATCATGAATATGGAAATTATCGACAACTACCTTTGCACCCAAAATTTGGTAGGTGGTGGCAAAGTCCAAGTCTGTCTCATAGAGTTGGGGCCATCCAGAGGTCTCATGGCCATAGGAGTCTATCACTATGGTGAGTGCTGCAATGGGTGGTCTGCTGAGGCAATCAACAACATGGTTGGGGCTTCCTATTTTATAATTGATGTTGAGGTGGAATTGCTGCAAATATGTGGACCACTTTTGATGGCAGCCATTCTACAATTTTCCTTGTGTCTGCATGAACTATAGTGGCTTATGATCAGTGTGGATGACTATCTCCCTCCCAAGAATGTAATGTCTCCACTAGCGACAGGATTGCATAATGGAGTACATTTCTTTGTCGTAATTAGGGTACTTACAGACAACAACTGATAGTGTCACACTATGATAGGCCATGGGGTGGTCGTGCTACATGAGAACGACACCCATAGCATAGTTTGAAGCATCAGTATCAATCTCAAAGGGTTGTTGTAGGTCTGGTAGCGAAATTACTGGCACTGCTTCAAATAATCAAACACTTATTGTTGGGGCTGGCCCCATGCAAATTTCATCTTACCACCACCCTTGGTTATTTGGCTGAGGGCCCATGCAATATTGGAGAATCCCAACACAAACTTACAGTAGAAATTGTCAAGGCCCAAGAAGCTTTGAAGCTCAGTGAGTGTGGTTGGGGCTAGCCAGTCACGGATGACTTGGATCTTGGCTGGATCCACATGTACGCCATGTTGATCAATGATGTAGCCTAGGTAATGGACCTTGTCAATACCGAAGGAGCATTTTTCCAAGTTGGTGTATAGCTTGTGCTACCGCATGGTGTGTAGAACCTGCTGAATATGCTGCAAGTGTTCGGCCCAAGTTTTGTTGTAAATGAGAATGTCATCCAGATACACCACTACAAAAGTATTGGTGAATGGTCATAGGATATCATCCATCATCCTCATGAAAGTGGTTGGAGAATTTTTCAGACCAAAGGGCATGACTAACCATTCAAAAATGCCTTCCTTTGAATTGAAGGCAGTCTTCCATACATTACTCTATTCTATTGAGACCCGGTGGTAGCCAGACTTCAAATCAATCTTACTGAAGTATTTTCCCCCCATGAATTTATCAAGGAGGTCATCAATTCGGGGAATCGGGTACCAGTTTTTTACTGTGATTTTATTCAGATCTCGATAATCAATTTAAAGTCTCCAAGTTCCATCTTTCTTCTGTACTAGCACAATTGGGCTCACGCAAGGTGATGAGATGGGACAGATGTGCCCCTTGTGGAGAAATTCTTGGATCTATCACTTGATCTCTTCATTCTCTAATAAAGAGTGATGATAGACTGTCCCATTGGGCAGCGGTGCACTGGGGGTCAGATCGATGGGGTGCTTGACCTGGTAGTGAAGAGGTACCCCGGTAGGTGAGGAGAAGATATCCGAGTATTCTTCCATGACCTTATCTACTTGCTTCTGCTGTGTGGAGAGGTTGTCCGTAGAGACCCTGGATGTGGTTGTGATTTTTCTCTCATTCTGAGAGAAAATCACGAAGAAGACAAACTTCCCTGTCTGAGAGATGACCTTCCTACATTTCTTAGCAGAGATCAAGGAAATAGCACTAGGTGGGATAGCCTCGGGTATCCTGTACAATTTCCTATTCAAAGTAATAATAACACTATGAGGCCTAGACTCATATACAACATGAAATTTCCATAAATAAGGTTGGACCAAAAGAGCATCACAAACTTCGAGAGGAGAAACATCACACAATACCTCATCTTTGAAGGGCTTGATGCCATATGATAGTTGAAACTGTTGGCTGGTGCAGAGATCGCTTCCTTGGCGGAGCCATCCAATGGTGTAGGGTTGTGGGTGCGGCATTGTTGGCAGGGCCAACCACTTGACAACCTCTACTGAGATAAGGTTCTTTTGGCTACCACTATCAATGATGAATTGCAACGGGGTGCCTTTTACCCACATCTATGAATGGAAGAGGTGCTCTCCTTCTTCTGGCTCGTCTGGTTCACCATGCTGGAGCTTGGTGGTAGCAACAATGGCACTGGGTTCCGNTTTCTTAGCAGAGATCAAGGAAATAGCACTAGGTGGGATAGCCTCGGGTATCCTGTACAATTTCCTGTTCAAAGTAATAATAACACTATGAGGCCTAGACTCATATACAACATGAAATTTCCATAAATAAGGTTGGACCAAAAGAGCATCATAAACTTCGAGAGGAGCAACATCACACAATACCTCATCTTTGAAGGGCTTGATGCCATACGATAGTTGAAACTGTTGGCTGGTGCAGAGATCACTTCTTTGGCGGAGCCATCCAATGGTGTAGGGTTGTGGGTGCAGCGTTGTTGGCAGGGCCAACCACTTGACAACCTCTACTGAGATAAGGTTCTTTTGGCTACCACTATCAATGATGAAGTGCAACGGGGTGCCTTTTACCCACATCTATGAATGGAAGAGGTGCTCTCCTTCTTCTGGCTCGTCTGGTTCACCATGCTGGAGCTTGGTGGTAGCAACAATGGCACTGGGTTCCGCGTCAATGATCTGTCTTCCCCTTTCTGTTTTTGGGTCAGAGTCAGAACCTGCATCTGATTCAGAGGCTTTCACTTCATCCACTAGTGTCTTCTTTGAGTGGCAGTTAGCAGTGTTATGCCAAGGGCTCTTATAGAATTCACACCACTTCCTGGTATCTTTCTTTGTCTTTCTAGTGTCCTTATTTTCTTGCGGCTTGGACTGGTTGTCTTGACACTGTCCATCTTTGCTCTGTCCTTTGTTCTATGCGTTGGGGCCACCCTTTCCTAGATTTTGTTGTGCGGGGTTCCTTGGCCCAAATTGTCACATCTTTTGTTTGAGCTTTTGCTCGATTTTGACGACATATCGGTAGGCCGCACTCAAGGATGAGATGTTAAGAAATTCCATTTCAGTCTGGATGTATCTATGCAAAGCACCATGATACTTGAGCACCAGATGTCGCTTTGAATCTTTGATACCCAGCTTGGTGCGCAAGGTATGGAAGATATTTGTGAAATCTGGCACTGCTTGGTTTCTTTCTTACCGCAGTGTGGTCCATTTGGTATACAAGTCATCATAACTTCTGACAGGGTAGTATTGTTCCTTAATAACAACCCTGAAGGATTCCTAGGTGGTCGTGACTATAAATAATGAGGGTTCTTTTATTTCCTTTTTCTCACAGAAATTTTCCCACCAATCTTTGACATGGGGAATGGCTTTGAGGAGCACAAAAGTAATATTTTCTCTATTTGAAAAGTTATGGACAGAAAAATACCCTTCTAGTAGATTCAACCACT
>JZKD02S0258774.1:9616-20870 GCA_000966675.3 Picea glauca | reverse complement strand
TATATCAAACAGAATGGAATTTTGAACATCATTCCCATCTTGAAACATTTAAATTCCAACATGAAGAAAACCCATTTAAATGTAATTCGCACAACCATAATATCCACATACATCCTTTATAATCTTTAGAAAGAAAACACACTCTACAAGAAAACCTAAGAGCCAACATCATGATTTTATTCGCAGTAGAGCTACAGTTCATGAATGGAAAGGTAAAATCCAACATACATGTAAGGAGAATGCCAGAAATCCAATGAGCACCAGTATTCCTTCAAAGGCCGAGAAAAACAGAGGCAACACTAGCCAAAGAAACCAACACATGCGCAAACAAAGTGAAGGTGGCAAGACTGAGATAGGGTAAGAATGACGTGCAGTAATTGCACATTGTTTCCCGCATTAATTGGCACCCACCACTTCCAAGTATGGAGCGCACCCAAACCACCATAACATTTTCACAAAGCACATAGTTAACCATACTTATCGAATTCGCCACCAACATATTATTTCCATTTTCCAAATTTAATCGACCTCCTATAACCATTATTTAGCACCAAAACAATCATGTCCCATATTCCTTGCTAGTGAAGGATTATAATTGCACATAACATATCAATTTTTCATAACATATACAAGTATACCATAAGTGAAATACACCATAACTTGTGATGTGGCGCGTGCTTGAAGTTTGGACAACATGCCAAAATATATGTGTAGCAAGAATAAACCAAGATGCTTATAAAAAAAACATTTTCATCCTCTCTATATTTTCAAATTAAATTGCTAGCACACTCATCATTCATCCATTTCACATGGAAGCTGGCTTGAATTTCTGTGTTTATTCTCAAACTGTAGAATCTTTTTTTGCAAGGTAGTCATGAGTGAAAATCAAAGAAGTATCTTTCATCATTATTAATCATAAGGGGGTCCCACCTATTTATTTTATTATTAAATATATATAAGTAATAAGGAATTGCAACCCATTTGCTGGCAGGGATTCCATGTTGCACTTTTGGGTAGCAACAATGACCTTCTCAAAGGAAATCTTAAAGAATCAGAAAATGTAGCCATTATTGGAGATCCACTGAACACTTACAGTGGTGATGATCCTGTTGAAGAAATGAAATTATTTGCATTTTAAGAGTCCCACAATTTGAACATAGGGAGTGATGTAGTGGATGATAGATAGTTGTTCAATAGTTTGAGATGTTTGTGGATTAGAGAAACTATATCTCATTGGGGTCATGAGACATGCATGTGGGGATCAGTGTTCTATAGTTCAAGGGATATATGGGATCTAGAATTTTGGTATCATACATTTAAGAGGGTTAAGAGGAATTTCATGTGCAAATGGTGTCCAGTGATGCTAGGCATTTGGATAACAACTAGGATACTATGCCTTTCAGAGGAATAGGGAGCAACTTGAAGGAGTTTTATTGGTTCAAGCATTGTTTTCAAAGAAGAAGCATCTAAAGAATGTTTGATTATGTTGTTTTAGTATTCAATAAATGTATTTTCTTTCAGTAAGTTTTGTTTTTAATATTGTAAGCCTTAAGAGAGGGTGTTAGACTATAAGGCTTAGATGTGTAGTAAAGTCACCTTAGTGACTTTAGGGTTTTCGATGATTAGTAACTTTTAGGGTTTTGCACAAATATCACCTCTCAAACTCTATATAAGAGAGGTGAATCCCATTGTAATCATGTGAAGTGTTTTCTTAATAATATTGTGTTAATGTGTGTATCTTTGTCTCAAGCCTATCTAGGATATCGACATTTAATGACCTAACTTATTTTTTTAATAATTGGGAACAATCTAGGTTGATTTATCGATCAAGTGAAGCCAAAAGGAAAATTTTACTCTTATGCATTTGTGTAGAGGTGGACCCAAAGAAGGGTCTCTCGAAGGTGTTGCAGATCAATATGGACTAATGGAGCCACCAGTAAACCCTAGATTATGAGTATCTTCCTTTTAAGTACAATGTATGTCATGTTTATGGACATTTTGCCAAAAATTGTCCAAAATTTCAAGAGGAACAACCTCCTCCAAAGAAACCATTGAATAAATAATATTAGTTCAAGACAACACCTAGTAGGCATATAAATGTTCAATGCAAGGGGAAACAACAATCAAAGTTATCTTAAGAGGTTCCATCTAAAACAAGCAATAAAAAAATTGAATTCTTTGGAAATCTAGAAGGTTCAAAGAAGGAAATTGAAAAGGAATAGGAATTGTTGAAAGATCACATATCTGGAACATATCATCTAGAAGGTGGTGTGGATACACCCATGTCCCATGTGGATCCAAAGCTCAATTTCCTATAGGATTAAAAGAGAAGGAAGTAGAAGATGTAGAAGAAGAGGAGGAAGAGGAGGAGAAAGAGAAAAGAAAGGGTGTAAACCCTCCCGTTGTTCCATTATTCTTGTTCATCCATCTAAGACATCTAAATATCTTTATTTTTGCAGAGTTCTAATTAAATCCCAGCATCTCTCCCCTCCTTTCACAAGGAGAAGGAAGTCGGGTCGAGAACAAACAAAAAATGAGGTAGAATTTATTATACTCTTGGGCCAACAATTAACCTTGGACTCTCTATTGTTTAAAGGGGGAATAACTATCAACAATCAATAATTTTGTATTTGTTTTACATCTCATTACATAAGAAATTTGTAAAATGTATCCTTGTGCTAAAAAATATGAAATAAAAAGTTTATGTAGGAAAGTTCATTTGCTTCCCTCCTCCCAAGTCTTCATGTTAAAATTTTGGTATGATCTTTTCACCATAGACAATGTTACACCATTGTCACCCAACCATAGGCACTTACACGTACCAACCCTGAGCACAGTAACCTTTTCTTAGATATATTTTGTACACGAAACAAGTCCTATCAGATAAATCCTAACCGGAAATACCAACACGACTACAACAACAGGACAATACCAATAGAGCGTACATTTATCGAGAAAATCACACAAGAGAGAGATACCAGAAAGATTCAGCAAGGAGAGACTTGCGCCTCCTTTCCTTCGGTGAACTGTTGCAATTGTTTCTCCTTCTAGACTTGCGCCCTTGATTGCAGAGTGAGAGTGTGTGTATCAAATGAGCTAGTGCATGCCTTTATTTATACTAGTTTGTCCAAGTGATTTTTCATGTGGGGTCGACTTCTCATTCTGGAGCCTTCTAATTCTTTATTATTATTCTCCTTGGGTCGACTTCTCTTTCTAGAGCCTTCTAATTCTTTATTATTATTCTCCTTGGGCCGACTTCTCTTCTAGGGTATTTCCATGTCTGTTTAATGGTTCTCTTGCTTCCAGAATATTCTTCTCTAAGCACAAAGGTTTTCCTAGAAGTTAATACCTCCCATAGCTACCAAAACATGAACAATGCAAGGAGGAAAAATTTGCAAGTTGTGATCTTTCTTCTTCATGTTTGTATTAACACACTATCTGGTTCTAGTGCAACCTCTTTTTAATACAAATTTCAACCATTACAGTTTTTAAAAAATGATCAAGAATGAACTTGGTGGTTCAAGATTGATCATGCTATTGCAAACTTCTTTAAAACATTTAGATAATAACAATTATTTTCAAAATTCTTATTAAATTAAACAAGGATTTTCAAAATCTAGTTCACTATTTGTGTTATCTTGCTTGGGATAATGTTTTTAAAAAAGTATTTATCAAACAATATAATGAATGTAATCCAAACAATCATTAGATGATAACATTCTTGTTATTAGTCAATTATTTTCAAACTTTTGGTTATCTTTTCATGCAAGTGTTAGCTAACTATAAACAACATAAGGTAACTATAAATTAACAATAGAGATTAAGAATCTTCTTGTATTACATTTACAAGTATAAAAGTGCATAAAGAAATGACAATATAATCTATGGAGGCAATGAACATCAACATTTGCAGTTAGTTGGTCCAAGGGAGCTGACACATCTCTTGTAACCTATTCTGGGAAGTGGTATTTGATTGTGTGACTTACTTTGTATACCAAATCTCATATGCTTTGCAGTGGAAGAAAGTACTAAAAGTTGAGGAAATCATAAGGGTGCACAACCTTTCCTTTTGGCAGAGCTTTTTAAGCTTGTTTTTATAGAGCTCCTTAGGTTCTTGCAAGTATACCAATTCCAATGTTATCTCTTTTCATAATACTTAAACATTCCAAACCACAAGTTGAAATACCCCCCAACAACTTCGTTGTTACTGCACACTTGGCCATTTCTAACTTAAACATAGTGATCTTGCATTTCCTATAAATATAATAATTGAAGCCTTGTTGAAATCCTCAAATACCTATTGCTTTGTAGATTGATCTATGAGATTATGGATTTCCTCTTCATCCCCTTCGCTAACAAGTGTACTTTTTCACTCATCTCCAAGAGAGTTGTGATGGGGTAATAATGGTGACAAAATTGCATAGTGGGGTAATAACATCAACGCTACCACAAAGAGGGGTAATAAAGTTGGACTTGCTACAAAAGCCTCATGTGGAACACTAGGAGGAATGCAAAGGGACAAGCCTTTAATGTACATATATGCATTCACATGTTTCCATATACTTTTCCTCTTCGCATCCAAGCATTTGAAAAACTCCATCCTCGATCTGAGATTGCTCACAATGTAGAGCATATATGGATGTCTCGTTTGTGACTTGATGCTCAAAATGTCTAGGTGGGTAGGGTCATAAAGGACGCCAATGTCTGATATGTTAAGTGCACTCTCCCATGTAGTGTTGTGTATGTGGTCCACCACTAAATTCTAAGAAAAATCATTTTCTTTCACCAACATAGAAAACCAATAGGAGTGTGCTTGCATTGTAAGTTCAGAATATGTCAATCCATTATGCATGAAGAAAACTTGTGGCTCTAATTGACATCAAATCATTAATGTTGTCTTACTCTTTATATAACATTAGAGTTAATAAAGAAAACAAATTATGAGTTTTACATAACATCGACATTGACATATCAATGTTACAAATTTAATACAATATCAATTCATTAATATTGTCTTACTCTTTATATAACACTAGTATTAACAAAGAAAATTGTTTATTTTCATTTTACATAACGTTGACATTGACAGATAAATTTTACACATGAAGAAAAAATTGTACCACCATCGAACACCCACCTCCAAGGGATTGTAGTTTGATATGGTCATAGTAAAACTCAATGGAAGCATGTGCTCCCCATTTTGAATTACAAATGTCCATATGTACTTTGACTCATATACTTTTAACATTTCGAATAACATATCAGAATAATTGTTTGATATAACTCCAAGGGGGGCATATATGGGCTAAATATATATGATATGAGCCCAAGAGGGACATATATTGGGTTAAATGTACATGTAATGGGATAAATGTATATGTGATAGTTGTTGGCCTAATAAAGGGGTCACATGTGCAATGTGTGAATAGTTATGTATAGAAATCATGTAGTCATTATTGAGGGGACATGTGATTTGGATGTATGAATGTATTAGGTATTTAGATGTTATTCTATTATTTAAGGAGCCATTGTGTAACTCGTCTCTATTATATATCTTGGAATTGTGCTCCACACTTAAATTTGGTGTACATGGTGTGTATTTTGGTTTATTGTGCCATCTTAAGGTTTTGGTACATAACATTTGGTTTCAAAGCATACAATCCTTGCCTCTAGCTCCTTCAAATGAGTCATCTTGGCATTTTCCCTGTAATTTTTTTCTAAAAAGTTTCAAACATTGAAATTTTTGGGAGCCTAAGGAAACATTTCATAGTACCTTTGATAAAACAAATTGTTTCTAGTTCACTATACTTTCAGAAATATAGACTGTGGAAATTAGGGTTTTTTACTAAACCTAAAACTAGTCTCAAACAGCAGTTCTTGGTAAAACAGTCCTGACTTTTTTTGCGACATCACAAATAACAATTTTTTTATGACCTGAGGAGACATCATAGAACCCATGGTGAAAATTTTAGATTCTAATCCGCTATAATTTTCAAGTTGTGGGTTGTGGAAGTTAAGGTTTCTAACAGTCCTAAAACTAGTTTCAAACACGTGTTTTGGGTAAAACAATCATATCTTATTCTAGAAATATCCAAATTGAGTGCCACCAATTTCATTGGAAAGAGGACGAACCATAGTGTTTCAAGTCCAAATTTTATAACCATAATAGAAAAATTGGACACATGGAATGTCGTACAAGTTCACTCTCTAGAAAGGGGAAAGAATCAACAAGTTTTGGGAAAGTTGTCGTAACTTTCACTTGGCACATCAAAATTTGGTCAAATATGTGGCAATGCAGAGAAGACATGTCATGATACGACAAGCCAAAATTTCATACTAAGAAGTTCCAAAATTTCAGAGACACAAGAAGAGGAAAGTCGGTCAGCGAGACAACTTCCAAATCAAGGTTTTAAAAGTTATGTTATCTTAAAATTATCATAACTTTTGATTGGAATGTCTGATTGAGGTGATTCAAAATCCATTGGAAATAAAATTCACATGAGATTATATTGAAAAAAAATAATAATAACTATATTGGATAATTATTGCTAATATATTCAAATTGGGATTTGAGGATTGTGGTTAGACATCACTTAAGAATCAATGGAAATACCTGCATTTGCAAAAGATGAAGCTATAGATGAAATCAATCCTATGGAATGGTTGAGGATGTAAAGGAATCTGATATGAATCTTTTTGGGGCAAGTTTTTGTCTTTTTGGTGGAGCTTCTAAGTGGTGGAAAATCCTTGATGAAGATACTAGATTATACGACACATGGAAAATTTTGAAAAACTCTTCTCAAATAAATGGATTAAGGATGTCAATTGGGTTTAATTTGGGTGGTTGGGAGGAATGATTGTTATCCTCCCCACGAAGGGTCAACTCCCGCAAGTGACATGTTGAAATATTAATGAGTATATCATTGTAATGGCTTTGATCCCTATTGTTGACTAACTTTGTGCCCTGAAGATTCTATGGTTTACATTGGGGACCATCCTCAAAATGAGTGGAATTACTCAGGGGTTTTCCCCGAAGGAAATATATAAAATTCAAGATGAGTTAAAAGAAGAAAAATAACAGACCAAGAAGAAGGGTGGTGAAATATCTAAGATACGAGACCGTAATGAAGCACTCATTGAGGAGGTTCAAAAACTAAAATAGAGAAAGAGTAGCAAAGGGAAGTGGAAAAAGGACGAATCAATGGAAGAGTTGAAAAATAAAGATGAAGAAATGAAAAGGTTGTGTAAGCATAATCAAGAAATTTTGAATGAGATTAAGAATATGAAAGGCATTTGCAAGAGACAATATCAAAGATCATTAGTGAATAAATGAGTAAAATTATTGAAGAAGCCCTAGATGTTGATGATATCATAGAAGAAATGCAAGAAAGAATTGAAGAAGGAAGAAATAAATTGATGGAAAATATCACCATTCAACTTCAGAGGGAGAAGGAAGACAAGATTCAAGAAGGTCATCAAAAAATAATTGAAAAGGTTGAGCTTCAAATTGAAAATGTTGAAGTCAAATATGATGGAATTATCTCAAAAATAAGTATTATTAAAGACCAAGCACTAAGGATAAAGGATGTCATTGTCCCTAAAAATAATACAAATGACATAGTTGTGCAAAATGAAGGAAAATCATCACATGTGAAACCATATCGACACCCTCATTACCAAGGAAGTTTTCAAGAAATACAAGAATATTGGCATTGATATTATTAAGGAAAAAAATGGAATAATCAACAATATTCATAAAACATGACATCACACAACTATTATTCAATGGGATATTATTAGAGACCAACAACTACTACAAATTGGAGAAGTTACAACCAAAATACATAGAATCAAAGGAACGAAAATTATGCAGCAAGCAGCCATCAAGGATTAAAACTGAAAAGAAATGAGTTTGGATGGATGGATCATCATCAATGGAAAGAAAAAAGAAGGAACATAAGAAAATCATATTACTTGGTTTCATCACAGGTTAAACCTTTAACTATAAAGCTTTGAAGAGAAAAAGAATTTAAGGAAGGTACTATGATATGACTCCAAGGGGAGCATATATGGAGCTAAATGTATATGAAATGAGCTCAATAAGGGCATATATGGGTTAAATGTATATGTAACATTAGCCTCCCTAATAAAGAGACTGCATGTGCAATGTGTGAATAGGTATATATAGAGAGATTGTGTAATCATTATTGAGGGAACATGTGATTTGGATATATGAATATATTGGGGTATTTGGAGGAGGTTCTCATATTCTTTAAGGAGTTATTGTGTAACTCATCCCTATTATCTATCATGGAGTTGTGTTTCATGCTTACATTTGAAGTACATGGTGTGTACTCTAGTTTATCATGATATCTTAAGGTTATGGTACATAACATTCCTACTGCTATATGTAAATCAATAACGCCAGCTAAATCACCAAAAATCATTGTGATAAATTTATACACTTAGTTGCAACTCCCATTGATCTTTGATATCATTTATGAAATAAATTTTCTCAGAGAATTTTTAATAGAATTTGAGCAATTTATTCATGGCATCCTCCACTAACAATAAGAAATACATTATGTTCCTCAGAAACTTGTGTTAGCACCAATTCTTGCAAGCGGGGTGTTTTTCCCCGATTTCAAACCCTTGACGTAAAATGCAAAGAAATGGGGTTTGAAAACCCATCAAATGCGTTCTAGTCCAAGGTCACAGCCAAGAGCGCAATAAGAAATGCACAAAAATCCATTTCGGAAGGAAAATGCAAGCAAGCGAGAGAGCAGTCTGATTTCAACAGCAAGGATCAATTGGCAAAGCAGATCGACGATCGGTGGGGAATACCAGTTAACAGAGTTGCATCAGGATTAGCGCAATGGATAGCACCTATATTACAAATATGGGTCGTTCGATCCAGTCAGGACAGGTGGCAACCAGTCGGCATTTCGGGGATCGACGTTTCGGGAGACAAGGGACCTCCCATTCACTGCAGCTGAAATTTTCGATCGGCGAAATGTCGAAGGCACCTTTGGAGCTGAGCCCACGGTCCTAGCACTAGGTCACGTCAAGCGAGCCTGGGAATGAAGGCAGCCCCCTTTTAAATAACAAATTCTATCTCGGTCGCTCACCTGAAGGACACACGGCGCACATCCGTTCTTTCGCAGTTTAGTCGATCGGGATTTCAAGGAAGAAGCGCATCGTGCACTCTCGGTGCAAGATATCCCGAAAGGATTAGGACCATTGATCAGGAGGACATGCGGCGCATGATCTAAGCCATGGGTGGGGCCCTTCAGGATTTTCATAGTGTCAACGTCGAAGACGTAATCTTAGTTGTCCATCCAAAAGGACGTGTGGTGCATGATCACATCGGCATGTCGGCATTCGGGAGTTATAAGGGTAAGGGCTTCATATCTCAAAGCCCCGAACCCCGAAGCGCCGAAAGCTCCTTTGAGGATAAGCATAGGGTCACGGCCCATGGTCACTGGAGGGAGTAGAAAAGGTTGTACATAGGGGGCCAAAAGTGTTGAGTTGAGTTTCAGAAGGGGAGCATTGTGTTCTCCAGATGCTGGTTCGACTTGATCTCAATCCTGATACCTACTTGGAACGAATGAAGAAGAGAGGGGGTGGTTAAATCCTCACCTCACCCATTAATTCCAAGGTATGGAGGTCCTAGAAGGAAGTCCGCCCGAGGTGGTCCTCTATACTGGTTTTTTCCCACAGAAGCCATTGTTAGGCTCCAATTTACCTAAGTAAATTAGAGTGCAAATGATTGTCAATCCGATGTTTGTAAGACTTAGAGGCATGTCCAAAGTATATGGATTTAGAGATAGTTTTTATCTTTAATGGAGATAAACCAAAACCTATTCTAAGGCTGAATATGAAAGAGATGCTAAGCTTCTATTCAAAAGTCATCTTCATAGATCTCAAAACAGTAATCAGCACTTGTTTTTCTAAAGAGTAAAAACAGTAAGCATTCAAGAGATGTTTGAACTAGCTTTAATACCTATCAAATGTTAGAAGAACAAAACTCTTATTCAATAGATGCATTCATTGTCTTCTTTCATTCATTAATTAACAACTATCATCAAATCAAATCAAAGTACGTGAAAGCATAAAAAGAATTCATAATTATCTTAATGCTTGAAGTCAAACTACACATTGAATTCTCATTCAAGAAATCATTCACAATATGAGTAAGGCTTGAAAACATTAAGCATGTAACTAAGCTATGAAATTCATCTAACTACAGCAAGATAAAACTCATCTACAACAAGATCTGATCTAAAACATGTACTTGAAAAAGAACACAAAGAAAGAGTGTACTAGTTTGGCAATGGGGGCCCTCCAATGCTTCACTGGTACACTTGAGTTGACTCAGCTAAGAAAGAGCTCCAACAGAATTCAAATCATCATAAGCATTCATAGGAACAAAACACAGAGTTGATCTTCAAGAGTGCAAATTCCAAATCTTCTTCATTCACATAAGATTGTCTTGCTAGTTTAAGCTTAAGAGTATTTATACAAGAGTCTTGAAACTAAAAATGCTAATAAGTCTCCTAAATATCATGATCAGATCCATAATATCCTAGGAGGGTCGAATTCCTCCTCCAGATCTACAATATATGGTCAAATCCCACGAAAATCCAAAACTGTCCAAGATTTAAGGCTAAAACAGGGCATTTTCTGCTGAAGTGGCCTTGTTTGACCAGCGTTGACCGAACATCTGGAAGGCTCATATTTCGAATATAATATATCATTATCCATCCTTGTACATTAGGGAACATTACCCAAGTCTCAAATTTCTCCCAGGTGTCCTGCAAGTATACAAACCACGGAGCTTTTACGGGATTTGGTTAAATCCTGTAATTTCTGATAAATTTTCAATTTTAATGCTAAAATTTGGAAAAATCAATTCTTAAGCTAAAGAATGAAAAATATACCTTGAATAGGCTATTTCATGGAAAATATGGAATGAAATGAAGGCAAAATGGATGGATAAAGAGGCAAAAGTATGGTTTATAGAGCAAAATGGAAGCATAAAAATGGACTCAACATCTCCCCCAAGAGGAAGTCTTTGCATGTCCTCATGCACAAAAAATGTCCCTGACCTCTGTCACTGATCTTCTGCCACCTCTTCTTCTTGCAATAAAGTTTCCACATTTTCCTGAGCTGTATGAAGTGATTTCATCTTTTGATACTTCTCTTTATATGCCTTTTTCTGTTGGAACCACTTATAAGCTTGTTTGGAAATTAA
>JZKD02S0258763.1:0-15672 GCA_000966675.3 Picea glauca | reverse complement strand
GAACCTGAAGGATGATTTTCTCTGGACGATTGACTCTCTCTCTAGGCTTGCTGACTCCCTCTGAAGTCAGGCTCCTTATGAGTCTGCACAACCTTTGGAGCTATCTGCTCCTTGACCTATGTCACTCTGCTACTGTTGGCCATAGATCGCATAGGCTGGCCCTTTAGCCTATACAGGTTGCTCTCTCTAACTCGAAGAATCATTGCTGTGTCTGAGCTAGATCCTCTAGGCATGAATAACACCTGTCCATCTTAGAACAATACGTAATAGCCCTTCTTCTCAATCGCAGATACTAAGAGCACACTCCTCCTGAGTTCAGGCACCCATAGCACATTTGTCACCCTCAACACACCTCTTGACTCCATCCAGAATGACATTGTTCCAGATCCTCGCATGACATGCTTGGTACCCATATCAAGTTCCACACATAAATTTGTGTCAATCTTTGTGAAGCTATCGAACAACTCCTGTGCTCCTGTCATATGGCATGAGGCTCCACTATCCACCAACCAAGTCCCATCACCGGAAACTGTACCAGAAAGGGAGGAGACTAATAGGAACTCCCTCTGAAGCTTGTCTACAACCTCATCAACCTCTGTTGCTGATGCCTGCTGCTTCCTTCCCCCTCTCTTCCGTTGTGGACACTATGAAGCATAATGACCATAGTTGTGATAAGCAAAACACTTGACCTTGCTAAGGTCCTTCTTCTTCCTTGGCTTTGGAGATGCCTCTCTCTCGAGAGAACCACCTTTTCTACCCTTCCTAGTATGAGCAACTAGGGCTTGGTTCTCATCATTCCTGCCTTTCTGCTTACCATTCCTTGACTCTATCTGAGCCTCCTGGATGTAATCGGTTCACCGTCTGTTAAATGGTGGCAATGTTTCCCGTGCATAAATCCCTTGCACAAATGGTTCCCAAGATCTTGGAAAATTGTTCAATGCCACATTCACCAACTCTATGTCATCAACTGTCTCACCAATGGCTGCAAGTTGATCACGAATCTGAGTGATCCTCATGAGGTAGCTAGCAACTATGTTCGAATTGGACATCTCAACTGCTCTGAGTTGGTGCCTCAAGATCAACTTCCGGCTTGTATTTCCGCTTTGGTAGAAGCCTACCAAAGCATCATACATCTCTTTTGTTTTCTTCTTCTCGGAAATGTGAGGAATCAGGTGATCCTTCACGGAGTCCAACAACACCCTCCTGGCCTTCACTTCCTTTTTCTTATGAGCTGCCAACTCCTGCAGATCATCAGGACTTGGAACCACCGTCTCAGCGTACTCTTTGAGATCATTCTCCTGCAAGAGAAGGAGAATCTGTCCTTCCAAGCCCGGAAGTTTGTTGCCCCTTCCAACCTGTCCTCAGCTCTAAGAGTGTTCACCATTGTGACCTGCCCAAAACAAAAACAAAAATCTGCAGCAACCTGTGTCTCAAGAGATGATTCTTCCTTCTCTCTTCAAAGCCTCGGCGTTGATACCATGTCATTTTTTTATGCATCTAATTTCAGATTTGAAAATTACTTCCAAGTGACCCAAACAGTAAACCCTAGGGATGTTATCACTAAATAATTTTACATTGAAATTATGACAGAAAATTACAGCAACGAAAACATAAATATCAGAGAGAAATTATTCATGCACATGAGACAAATTTTTGTTCTGTAAACTTTCCAAATTCAGAATTTCTGAGGGCAAAATCAGTCCTCTCAGCGACCCACAATATCAGCAAAACTGAGGACAAAAACAGTTCTCTTGCAAATTACAAATTCAACAAATTATTCCGGGAAAATTCCCCAACTTACAAATCTGTTCTAGCACCTGTACGTCTTCCTGACGTCAGCTGTAGGGATTGTACGGACTGTTGACGTCATCCTGTACGGACTTGCAACTGCCCATAAATTCCACACGTGCAACCTGCTTTTTTGCCCTCACATGTGTGACCTGATTTTTCTCACACGTGCGACCTGTATGGATTGATTTCCACACGTGCATCTGTATGGCCTATTCACACGTGCGGCCTATACTTTCCTCTCACACGTGCGGCTGTTTTCTCTCTCCTCTCACACGTGTGGTCTTCCTCGGCTTAAAACAAAAAAATAGAAAGTCCAAGAAACCCTATGCCAGATTTGTCAAATTGCAAAATTTCCCTTGCTGAAATTNCCAAGATCTTGGAAAATTGTTCAATGCCACATTCACCAACTCTATGTCATCAACTGTCTCACCAATGGCTGCAAGTTGATCACGAATCTGAGTGATCCTCATGAGGTAGCTAGCAACTATGTTCGAATTGGACATCTCAACTGCTCTGAGTTGGTGCCTCAAGATCAACTTCCGGCTTGTATTTCCGCTTTGGTAGAAGCCTACCAAAGCATCATACATCTCTTTTGTTTTCTTCTTCTCGGAAATGTGAGGAATCAGGTGATCCTTCACGGAGTCCAACAACACCCTCCTGGCCTTCACTTCCTTTTTCTTATGAGCTGCCAACTCCTGCAGATCATCAGGACTTGGAACCACCGTCTCAGCGTACTCTTTGAGATCATTCTCCTGCAAGAGAAGGAGAATCTGTCCTTCCAAGCCCGGAAGTTTGTTGCCCCTTCCAACCTGTCCTCAGCTCTAAGAGTGTTCACCATTGTGACCTGCCCAAAACAAAAACAAAAATCTGCAGCAACCTGTGTCT
The DNA here is from genome assembly GCA_000966675.3 of Picea glauca. Taxonomy (NCBI): domain Eukaryota; kingdom Viridiplantae; phylum Streptophyta; class Pinopsida; order Pinales; family Pinaceae; genus Picea; species Picea glauca. The sequence goes on along the minus strand of JZKD02S0258763.1, from coordinate 12,996 downwards.
CAAGAGATGATTCTTCCTTCTCTCTTCAAAGCCTCGGCGTTGATACCATGTCATTTTTTTATGCATCTAATTTCAGATTTGAAAATTACTTCCAAGTGACCCAAACAGTAAACCCTAGGGATGTTATCACTAAATAATTTTACATTGAAATTATGACAGAAAATTACAGCAACGAAAACATAAATATCAGAGAGAAATTATTCATGCACATGAGACAAATTTTTATTCTGTAAACTTTCCAAATTCAGAATTTCTGAGGGCAAAATCAGTCCTCTCAGCGACCCACAATTTCAGCAAAACTGAGGACAAAAACAGTTCTCTTGCAAATTACAAATTCAACAAATTATTCCGGGAAAATTCCCCAACTTACAAATCTGTTCCAGCACACCTGTACATCTTCCTGACATCAGCTGTAGGGATTGTACGGACTGTTGACGTCATCCTGTACGGACTTGCAACTGCCCATAAATTCCACACGTGCGGCCTGCTTTTTTGCCCTCACATGTGCGACCTGATTTTTCCCACACGTGCGACCTGTATGGATTGATTTCCACACGTGCGACCTGTATGGATTGATTTCCACACGTGCATCTGTATGGCCTATTCACACGTGCGGCCTATACTTTCCTCACACGTGCGGCTGTTTTCTCTCTCCTCTCACACGTGTGGTCTTCCTCGGCTGAAAACAAAAAAATAGAAAGTCCAAGAAACCCTATGCCAGATTTGTCAAATTGCAAAATTTCCCTTGCTGAAATTTCCAAGCCCCTTAGCACAAGTGCTTACTCACTTATGCTAACTCCATAATGTCACCATGAGATTGTCACAATGTCTCCTCTCCTTTTATAGGAGTCCAAAGTGAGTTTAGAAGCCCTTAGCTTACTCTAAGGAGCCCTTCACTAAACTCAACATTAAATTAGAATTGTTTATTCACACATGTGGGTGTGATACCCCAACACAAGCCCCCAAAGCCCATCAACAAGCCCATAAAACCCCAAGCTTCAGTCCAAGAGGGTTTTCACCAAAATGAAAGTATAATGTGGGTTTCAACGAAGATTCTCACATGCCCGGTACCAAGGCCATGTGATAATACCTACCCGAAGCTACAAAACATCAACTATAGTCTAGGCCTTTCTTATTCTAGTTAGGATCAAACAATTGGAGAGAAGCCTTGCACCTCACCAACCCTGTTTTTCTGGCCTTGTAACCATAGATCTAGAATTACCCGCTCTGTCACTGTACTAGTCAACCATATTAAAGTCCCCTCCTATAATCCATTCAACATTTGGTAATGAGGAGGTAAGCTAGTCCTAGAGCAAACCGTGATCGATGCTAGTGTGAGGTGCATAAACTGAAAAAAAGTTGACAAGCCTGTCCTTGAACATCAAAGTTACCTAGACACACTTGTTATGGGGATCAGAGCTATGATCTACTGCAAAATTTGGAGGGACCAAGAGAGAGCCAAGGCAATCCCACCTCCCCCTTCATCGTGATTTGTGGTCCAAAAGGCATTGTTCCAACAATAGTTATACGACATCTTAATTCAAAACCAACTAACTTCACCTCTTGAAGAAATATCACATCCGGCTTGGTATCCTTCAAAACCCCTATCACAAACTGCTTCCAACTAGGGATAGTCAACCCTTTCACATTCCATGAAACTATCATAATCAAACATGTTGTTAGAAACAAAGTCACCTAGTATTAAATTTCTTTTCCAGGAGATCTCTTGGCAACATCCTTCTAGGATTCAAGACACTCACTAAGGCTGCCCTGCTTACTAGTATGATCAACCCAAGAGGGGCACCTAGATCCCATCCTTTTATTACTCTTGACTTTTGACCTGCCATCCTACTTCAATATCCATAAGTCTTGCACTAGTTGGGTGTATTGCTTAGGTGGGTGTAGCAAGGGGCTTCCCTATATTGAGGTCATCTAGACAGTCTCTTTTGAAGAATGAGAAGCCTATTTAGGATAAGGTGGTATATTGGGGGCTTTCTGGTCAGAATCCAGAGGGATATATGCACCCTTCTACACTAGATCTTTATCTGGCTTTGGATTTGGTTTTGGTCTTCTATGAGTGCAATCCTAAATGAGGTGATTTTGTGCTTGACATGCAAAGCACGCATTAGGTAGAGCACACTTTTTTTTGGTGAACTCCTTCAGTAGTGAACACTAAATTGTGTGGAGGGAGCTTTTGATGCAAATCTGCAGATTAGTTCTGAAGGAATTTCTGCGACCATATGGGATTAATAGTTTACCAAAGCACTGAGCGAACAAATCAATGAAGGGCCTAAGATTTGCTGCAAAGCTAGGGAATTCAATCCATAGAGGGTAGTATGGTTGACTTTTGTTGTCTGGGTTAAATCCTCTCTCCAAGATTGCAATTATGTTAATGAGCCTGCAATGTTTGAGGTTCTGTATTGTAGCACATAGCGGGCAGTAGCATAGACGTTGGATAACAAACACAAATAATGGGATCCAAGGCTTCAATAACAATTCATCGAAATTCTTTTTGTTTCTCAGTTCAGGATACACCATTTTTTATGGCATCTTCATTCGACATCTTCCATAGGAAGAAAAGAATAACCTCTCGGCACCCCAAGTTTTTCCTTCCTTCATCATGTTCTTTGATTTGGTTAAAAAAAGTTGAGATCAATGGACATGTCTTTAGGAGTTGTAGGATCACCATTATTACCTGGAATGTGCTCAACTATGGACTCAGATGCTAGCAGTAGAGTGGTTGAGTTGAGATCTGCATCCCTAGAGGTGGCTACCTTGCTGGGATCTGCAGATTCACCCTCATGCATGGACTGATTGACCTCAGGAACTGTGAAATCATTGGCTATTGCATTGACCCCCTCCAAATCTCCCTCTATTTGGATAGGAATCACTTTCTTCACCAAACTTAGGTGAGCTGGAGGACGACATGGCTGGGGACCAGGGTGTTGATCAACTCTTCTAGTTGAGAGGGCATCCTGATCTGCTCAAATGGATTACGAGTTGTGTTCGGATTCGTTAGGGGAAGTAGGGTTGAGGACACTTGCAATGCCAATTGGGAATCAAGAGAATGCACAACCATATTATTAATATCTTCCTCAGTCAGTTCCTGAAACATAATAAACTCATGAAGGGGATTTCGCTCATGGGATTCGTTGTGCCTTGAATAGATGATCCTTTCACCGAAGATCAAATTTTCCCTCACCCGCTCTCAATCATACACTCGATTGGCTGATCTGGATGACTTGGGCGAGCTACGGTCCAGAGCTGGACTCCTGTGGGTTCATCCTTCTCCTCTTCATCTCATCGCGCTCAGAAAATACTCCTCAGCGCCCTACTTTTTGTTGTAGGTCAATCCTCCATGAAGCTATTTTTTCTGCTTGGATTATAATTCTTGTTTTTTCCTGAATGCAAGTATGATGGGTTTACATGACTAAATATAAAGCTGATGGTTTGCTGGATGAATACAAAGGCGGGGTTGGTTACAAAGGGATTTTCACAATCATAGGGGCTACAATTGGTTAGTTCTAGCCATGGTTGCTCATTTTGGATCTGAGCTATTACAAATGGATGTAAAGAGTGCTTTTCTCCATGGAGATTTAGCAGAGGAAGTTTATATGTATCAGCCACAGGGATTCTAGTTCTTGGGTGAAAAGTCTCTAGTGTGTTGGTTGGTGAATGCTCTTTATGGGTTAAAGCAAGCTTCAAGTGCCTGGTATATTAATATTGACAAACATCTTATAGGAACTAGATTCAAAAGAAGTCATTTTGATCCAAATCTGTAAGTCAAAATCACATGTAACATTATAGCGATTTTGGTGGTGTATGTGGACAATATTACCATCACAGGTAATGAGGTCGATGCAATTCAAGAGGTAAAATCTGATGTGTTCAGCTTTTGACATGACTGATTTAAGCCTCTTGCGTTATTGCCTAGGTGTAGGATTTGGCCAACTGATGGATCCATGTCTGTTTCACAAATTAAATATGCTAAAAGTTTGTTGGAGAGGTCTTTGATGGCAGATTGCAAGGCGACTTCTACACCTTTTGAAGTTGGGCTGAAATTATCAGCCAAGATTGACTCAAAACTGGCTAATGGGTCAATAGACAGAGAATTGTTGGACCGCTTGATATATCTTACAACAGCGGTGGATCTAAGGTTTGTAGTCGGCTATATTTCCAGGTTTATGACAACTCCATAGGATGAAGATTGGAGTGAAACCAAGAGGGTTTTGAGGTATGTACAGCTTGTGAGGCAGTGTAGTTGCAAAGAATACTTGCTGATTTGCAACTAGAACAAACTAGCACAACTTTACTTTATTGTGATAACCAAAGTGTGTTGAAGTTGATGAGAAATCAAGTGTTTCATGAGTGGACAAAGCACGTGTAGGTTCATTATCATTGAGTTTGACAACCAGTGAAGAGTGTAGAAATAGAGCTGCAATATTATGCATCTAGATTCTCAAGAGCAGTTTGCAAACATTTTCACCAAGCCTTTCAATCTATATAAGTTTGTAAAGTCTAGAGATAAGATTGGTGTAATTTCAAGTATGACCATTATGGGAGGGTGATGGAGTCTATTTAGTGTAATGATCATACTATAATGTACTTTTTAGATCATGGTACTTTTATGTTTTAACTTTTAAGTAACGTAACTTTGGTTTCCACCGATGTCTCTCTCATGAGACATCACTTTTCTATCTTATTACACGTATTGGATAATACAATCTTCTCTTCTCTCTTAGAAATTCTACATATTATTGTGTGTGTGTATTTTATAGTGTTCATAGCTCTTAGATAAATGTTCTGTTACATTAGTGTTTACACTACCAAGAATGAGCTATATGGTATTACTTTCTATTCTACAGTCTGAGATTGATAAGATATGGCAATGGCGATGTTTCTGTTTGAGTTGTGCTTCTCTTTGAATATATATATATATATATATATATATGATCCTGATTTATATTTTACAAGAGGGCTCTTGTTTATGCTGAGTACATATTTCTGACCTGAATATTCTCTGGACGAAAATGTTCTCCTTATATTTCTTGCGAGTAATGTTTGGCACCCTCAGAATATTCCAACTTAAATGTGTCTTAGTCATCTCATTCACTCATGATGTTGGCTGACCACTTTCTGCAGGAATGCAAGGAAGTTGTCTATGAATGGACTGGGAAATGCAGGAGTTGTCAGGGAACTGGATATGCCAGTTTCTACGGGAAAAAAGGCCGTGAAGTCATTAGCAAGTGCATCCCTTGTCTTGGAATAGGTTTGTCATACGCATATCTTTTGATTACTTTCTTTTGTTAAGAATCCTGTAAAAAGAATCCTACTTTTGTTCTGTGTGGAACTAAAGTAACAAATTTGCGTTGATGGGAAATGACATAATTTCTCTCTTATTTTAGACAGCTGTAAATTTTAAAGATTTCTCTATTTTTCAGGTGCTCAAGTACATATTTGATTTGGCAGCTAGTTCAGCAGGATATCCATCTTTACATGTCTCAGTTTTTCTGTCTTTTATTTTATTTAAGTAGGATTGAGTTGCCTTTTACACTCCCCTTGCTCAGTGCTGGTGATGCTTGAAATAAATTAGTCCCGTTGATTGTCTTTGGCCATAAGTGAACATTGATATAATTTCATTTCATATTAACAAGAAAATGGCCATATGTAGATAGTCTGAAATTTGAATGACTTTCATAATGTTATTTTAGTAAGATTTGTTTCGCATGTAGAAGCAAGCTTAGTCATCTTCCATGAATGGTAGGTGGTCAGTCTCCAACGATGCAAGTATTAATAATTGTGTCTATAATGCCTTGAGTTCCAATTAGAGCCAGCTCTTTAAGGTTGTGATCTAGTTCCTGTATTTGCAGTTTACATATATGCTATCATGTTTCTGTTGTTTATGCTGCAAATGCAGGGGAAGCAACATTGAGAATATTCAATTAGCTAATCATTAAAATAACTTGTAATGATATTCAAATTTCTACTCATGAATTGATCTGGCTTTGTCTCGACTTCTAGTTAAAAATTGCACAATTTCTGAGTTTGAATGATCATCTGTTTTTCGACATGCATTTCTGCCAAAATAATATTTAAATTATCAATTGTGCCCTTTTCAAATCCAATTATTGATTTTCAATGGCAAAATCAGATCAGCAATTTATAGTTGCAACCTACATTAACAAACATGCAGGCAACCCCAACTTATGGCAAAATTATGGCATTTTAAAGTGTGGAAAGTATGCAAAACACAGTAACGTACATTTTTTTTAACATGTCAACAAGTGTCGACTTTGGAATAAGCTCATGATATTCAGCGAACAATATATCTTAATGCTAATACAAGAAAAAAGGAATGCTTGGAAACACCTTCCCAAGAGTAATAAGTTTATTGAAGTAATTGTTATTCAGATACTGGTTTCATGACACTGGTTCATCATATGTTTGTGATTACTGTATTGAAAAATAAAATTTCAATGGTATCAATTTGGCCTTTCCTGAAATTTGAAGATGTCAAATTCATCAGAACGCTTTGTTATTACTCTTATACCCTAGAAACTGTCACCTGGAAGTATCACCTGTGAATATAACTCTATTGTTTTTAGGCTTCGGCCCAGGAAATATCCTCATTACTTTTGCTACGAGTGCATGAAATTCTATCCATATCCTTTCCTCATTGAATTTTTTCCATTCTTATCTCTTTGGTAAATTTGATGGAATGGACATGAAGAAATATGGATACATGCCATATTAACTTTTCTATCTTGGGGAGATATCATTGAACTTGTATGGAATTAATGCCATAAAATATCTATGTTGCATGGTTTTCTAGGACAGGGACGAGGGGGACAGTGGGCTGGGTTTCCTGGATGGCTGGAAGGTACCCCCAAACTTCTAGGGGATAGGGGATGATAAATAAATATATATAGAAATTGAAAATATGATTTTTTTTTTAAAGAATATTCAAAGATCCCACAAAAAATACATAGGATTTGTAAAAATTAAACGCGATACATGATATATACATGATAAATTGATCATTGACTAAAGTACTCAGCAATTCCACATGAAACAGAAAATAAACCAATATCATTCATGATTATATAAATGTTAAAAACTAAAAACTATAATGATAACTTAGCTAACAAAAGTGAGCAAGGACATAATCCAAAATGGTAGATTCCCAAAATAGTATATAGTTAAAAGTGACAAAATGCCCAAAATATGTGCTCAGAGATGTAAATTACGATCTGCCTTAAGGCATGCATGAAGGATTTTATTTCTTTGTTCAGTTGAACAGGTGCATGCCTTCACTGCATGCTCAGGGATGCTTAAAAATGATGAGCTCTTCCAGTTTAGCTACCCTTAATGGCTACAACGATTACATATCCATCCCTTGGAACCGCCACCATTGACTATTCTCACAAATTGCAGCAAGGATTTTTCAAATTTTCTCTTCAGATTGAGAAATTTGCATCTATCCCTCCATTTTGAATTGTCTCAAAAATATGAGATTGTAGATGGAAAGGAACAAAAGGCTGCAAATCAAAATGAAAATAACTTAAAATAACTTAAAATAACAAGAAGTTAAATTATGCATCATACATATATGACAAATTGAACATTGACTACATTTGAACAATTCCACATGAAAGAAAAAACATAAGCCGATACATAATGATACCACTCTTGAATCCATAAAATTTAAAAGCTAAATAGTAAATTGTTAACCACAGTTACTAGACTCTTCCGACTCTGAGTTGACTCTCAAATTTGACTCCACTCTTGAGAAAATTGAGTCGAGTCAACTTGAGTTTACTCTCAAGTTTGACTTCACTCTTTGAGGAAATTGAGTTGAGTCAACTCTTTTGACTCTAAGTTGGCCTTGAGTCATACTCGTGATTTTTGATTTGCATGTCAAACACAAGTCAGATTAACACAGTGAGTTTGCCTCACGAGTCAAATTGACCTGATGAGTTCGTGAGTCTCACAGGTCAGATTTGATTCTGTCTATAGAACACTGAAAACCTAATGGAGCTTTCATTTTGCTTGTTTTTTGATCTGATTCACAATAGACAACCGGTAGGCTTGTCCCCTATCTAGAATTCATGTCGTTTTATAGCCTTTAGCATCATTGATGTACTTTTAACTGAGTTTACATCATATGGAAATTTTAAATTTTCATATTAATGAAAAATAAATTTTCACTAAAATTTAGTGTATTTTAATTTCACAAGTCAACTTGTGAGTTTTTCATGAGTTTGAGTCAACTTTACTCTTCATCCTTGCCAAGTCATTCTATGAGAAGAGTCTGGTAACTTTGTTGTCAACTGATAACATATTTGATAAAAATGATCAAATAAATAGTCCAAACTGGAAAAATGCCTACAATATGTACTACTACTCACTATCCAATGCTCACACTAGATAGAAATACTTAATAGCTTAAAGTTGCTATTAATTATGATCTTTTGCTTCAAGGCTATCCAAAAATGCCCAAGCTTCACTAGGTTTTGTTGCATCATCATCATCATCATCAATGTCATCTAATGGTATGCTAACCAAGCATGCATGTGGTGCTGAAGTACCCTCATCGATTTGTGAAGCATCCTTGGCACCTATATCCCACCATGTTGTAGGTCTCTGTAAATAGTCAGGTGTCTTCCTCGAATAAAGGTCAAGATTGTTGTGCACACAAACAAGCTTTTCCACTCTTGGAGGAAGGCTTGTTCCCTTTAAGGGAGAGGATAAAATTGTAAGTGGACTGGTTCATTTCAGTGGTTGAAGAACTACAACCTGAGATGACAAATGCAAGTCTGTGGATCTCTAGAGCTTTGTCCTTGTACATCCTCCACCATCCAATGGCATTCTTTGTGTGATAAATTTCCTATCCTCGCGTGGAATAATATGGCAAGTGGTGCTATTGAGTATAGCAAAACTAATAAACTGTTGTCGAATTAGGATTACTTCTTCAAGAATATGGATCTTCGTTATAGCATCAACAAACCCTTGTTTCACCTTTAGATCATCTATTGGCACAACTCTGCCTGGCCTCTACTTATACCACTTTGGATCATAAGCAGCCATATGAAGAGGGGTGTTCAACCTTTTCCATCTCTTCTCTATCAACTTTTTAGAGTTATTGACAAACTCCAAAGAGGGTCTCTTTGATGGATGATGGACATTGTCTTGCCAACCATGTGTCAATTGCCTTATATATTTCCCCAAGATGAGGGGAAGCTGAATCTGCATACTTGATCTTCTCCACCATTGGAGATGTGAAAGATACAATTTATTTGCATTCAGCGCACTAATCATTATTCAAAATCACTTGCTTCACTTCCTTGCCCAGCTCTTTTTTGGCTTCCTTCCCATCTCGACCATTCATCATTTACAACAATAGCTAAGGCCACTTGCACCTCAAGTATACTAGTTCACTAGTGATTGCATCAATGTTACTTAGGACAATATACCGCCACTCTTCTGCTTCATTCTTTAAAGATAATAACATGGAGATTTCGGTCCTCTTCGACATTAATACCCCATAAAATAGGTCATTAACTCTCACACGACTCCATCCCTCAAGTTTCAACCATATAGCTACAGACACAGGATTACCATCCTTTGTGCCTTGGAGCTCATTAAGGAGCGACAATCTATCCGGCAGGGATATGTCCATTGCAGTGGAGACAAAGTCATAAGACCATTTCATTGTTGACATCTATTTATGATTTTTATTGACTATCATGATTCATTGAATAGATATTCTGACACTGAAGTAATGCAGTTCAGCTTTTTTGGATTCATTGAATAGAAGTAATGAGTTCTGCCATAGAAGTGAATGAGTTTCTTTAGTCTATACAATATGCGTTCTGCCATAGAAGTAATGCAGTTATGATTTCACTTGACAATTTCTTTAGTTTATACAATAAATGAGTTTTGATTTGATGCTGTTTGTTGCAGGATATGTGCAGAAAATAACAAATCGGAAAAATATTGATGTCATGGAGGATCTTGATAATGAGAAACCTCCATGAGCGTGAAATCATTGCGATGGAAAAGTCCTTTGCACTCTATACCAGAAGGGCAATTATTCGTTATGCTTCAGAAATTCTATCTGAAGAGGGGCTATGCTGTATTTCATATTCTTGGACAGTAAAATCAATTTGCAGGTCTTCTATTGGTATTTGCCAGAAGAAGGTTTGACCATTAATCTGTTCGGTAATTTGGGCAAGTATCGCGTTTGAATTGTGAAGGCTTCCTTGCTTCCTAAATTGTCACGCTATACAATTATTTCCTTATACCCAACATTGGATATCAAAATCTTTTTCTTCTTACTCGTAGAGATAGTTTCATGGGGATGAAGTAGATGTGCAACTGACACAAGAAATGGTCTATTGCATTTTCATGTCACCCTTACAATCTTGTCAGAAAGCCATGGCTTTTTGTTACATTCTTTAAATTGGTATCATTGTTTACATTACTGAGGATCAAAAGGGCAAAGCAATTGTTTTCTTGCTATAGCATTGGCTGTTTGTTGCATTCTATAAGTGGGTATCAATGTTTACATTAATGGGATTAAAAGGGCAAAGCGATTGTTTTGCTATAGCATAGGTCGAGATCTGTAACATACATAAGAGCTTTACAATTTGATAACTCGATGCTTTGATCAGTAGCATCATTGTTTCTGCTATTTGTATTTGGAGAAAGTTTGCTGCCATGTCAAAGTCATATAAGACATGTATTTAGCAACAAGGCATATTCTTTGATAACTGGATGCTTTGATAAGTAGCATCATTGTCTCTGCTATTTGTATTTGGAGAAAGTTCGTTGCCATGTCAAAGTCATCATATTTTTTGTTTTGACTTTCATTTTAGTATGTTTCTAAGCACATCTTAGAAAGCTTGCTTTCTGGCCTTCATTTTTTAATCACTTGAAAGTTTAAGCTGAAATTTGTAATGTAATCCATTTCTCTAAAATAATCTAGGAGTTGAGCATCAGTTTTTCCAAAACACAAAATCAACAATACTTGGGTGGAAAGAATGAAAGCGGACCAGGACAAGACTATGCCCTCTTGGCCCGCCAACAACCCAAAGTTGCAAATGGAATCTAAATTTTTTTGGGATGGCGTTTATTCATTTTTATTAACTGTCTCTGGGAGGAAAATAGTGTAATCGATTTGCTTCGTTTTGCTATTAGCCTACGTAGTCTTGGCGAGTTCATTTATTTTTAATACATTATGCATGTACTCTGGTTGAAATTTGGGATTTTTTCATGATTTTCGAGAATCATAAATACACTGCGAAAAACAATCAATGTCATAAATACCAGTAAATAATAAATATCATCAAGCTCCCATCTACGCCGTCGGCCCACCGCCATCATAAACCTGCATAGCGGCAATAGCTGCCGCAATTGAAGTTTTAAAGTGACTGTGATGTTGATGGTCAGACCGGTCAAAAAAGTCATCCATTTTTTATTTTTGTTGTCTAAATTGAATTTTTGATCTCCAAAACTCTTTAGAATGCTCGGCCCGGATTATATGCCCAGATTATACAGACTCAACCTCAACCCTTTAAGTATCTAACAATTTATGACCGGATTCTGTAAAAAATCGACAAAAAAAAAGAGTCTAAAAACCTTTAGACTAATCCCCAAGGGAATATCATGCAAGGTGTGAAATTATTTAATCAAATGTCTTTGGACTGGAGTTGATGGAATTATTTAATGAGATTTTTGGAGGAAGAGAATATCATTCAAGGTCTGAAATTATTTAATCAAATCTCTTTGGACTGGAGTTGATGGAATTATTTAATGAGATTTTTGGAGGATTCGACAGGAATATTGTTTATTAACCCAAGTGGGATTGTGCGATTGAATTCTGCTTCTTAACACTTAAAAGATCTCCTCATTAAGGGCTGAGAATATTCTCAAATCTCTACACACGTGGCTCTGCGTTAGAGCCGTTCTGTCATACTATGCCGTACGGTATTATGGCATTTACATTCCATTTTAATAATAAAAGGGCTTTGGCTAAATGGCTAAACGTTTTAATTTTTTTTAGTAGGAATTGGTCAGAATGTGGAGATGTAAATTTGGACAAAATCTTTATTTTCTGTTGTTTAAATTGCATGTATAAATAGATTCAGTATGCTGAAAAACTTCTAAGTTGAAAAACTTTCAAGACACTTAGATTATACAAACTTAACCACTCAAATTTGCAAATCCAATTATTCATCATCAAATTTAGGATAAAATAAAGCGAAAAAATTTACCAAAAAACAACTAAAAATAGAATGTTTAGACTATTAATAAATGTAACGAAATATATAGGAAACTATTGAACTGGATATTGAACTGCACAACATCCAGCACGGAAAGACGCCATCCACGTATATGTTGTAATTTGTAAGTGCGGAAACACAAATTACCATAAGACAATCAATACAAATGCAAACAAAGAAGAACACAACGATTTACGTGGTTCACCCAAATGTTGGGCTATGTCCACCAAGCATAGGTATCGGTCATCTTATTATTCAGCTAATGGAGATTACAGTCAGGTCTCACTCCTCACTCTGACACTCACAGCCTCTACGTGCATACAAATTTATAGCAATATATGAGAAACTGATTAATAATTGTGATCTCATCCATATTCTAACTTAGGTGCATTGGTTACAACCAATCCTGGTTTATAGGATCTAAAATCCTATTCACGGATGAGTTGTTGTCACCGTTTCCAACAATCTCCACCTTGACAACAATTACCCTGATACCTTGCTCCAGCTATTGTTCATCACCTTTTCTGCAAGCCAAGAGAAGCCAAGCACCATTGTAGCTTCTCTAATAGTACTGGTTTTGTGAACATGTCTGCACAATTCTCTTTTGTATGCACTTTTTCAAGAGAGACTCCACCTTCATCGATGACCCGTCTTACAAAATGGTACTTGATAGGTATATGTTTTGTTTTACTGTGATAGGCTGGATTCTTAG
>JZKD02S0258741.1:0-17076 GCA_000966675.3 Picea glauca | reverse complement strand
GTATGTGTGTGCTTCTTTATGTGTGTGCAATATGCCAATCTACTACATGATTAGCTAGAGTATCCGTGATTTGATTCAATCTCCTAAGAACATGGATATACGTAATGTAATGAAAGAATTGTTCTAAGAGATGTACCCTAAGGATTCATTGGTGTATATTAGGATCATAAATGTGGTAAACCCCATTTAACTAGGATGCAACCAACTGTGCATCTAAGTAGACCCAGAGGTGAGAGATACCATGCGACAAAGACTCACGAAGAAACTCTATCACTACGCTATATTTAGAGACATTATTTGTGGTGTCACCTAGAAATATACCTCCATAATATAGAAATTGTCCTTGAGGTGTAAAGATCACCCAAGCTGCGGAAGCAAGCCTCTGAGTGTGTCAGCTAGTATCATACACAAACCCAATGAAAAATTTTTATTCACTTGACATATGCCACAACAAAAAACATGACATAAAAAATGACACATCCATAAAACAAAAAGACAAAAAACTAAACTGTATAAGAACTATACATATGTACAAGAAGTCACCCAAGGCGACCCACCTATGAGTAATACTTCTTGAGGTAGAGCCCATTTCTAGGCTCCGCCAAATATTTCCCTTCAAACTCAACTAGATGATAAGCACCCTTATTTAATACCTCCTTCATGATGAAAGGTCTGAAGCACATGGATTTGAAATTGCTTGTCCCAGGGGGATCTTTATCTTGGTCATAGACCAGGACAAGGTTTCCTTCGGAGAAAATCCGAGGACGAATGGATCGATCATATTGACACTTGAATTTTTTTGTGTGAGCCTCGTTAGTCGAGGCTGCGTCACGATGTTTCTCATTGAGCTTCTCGAGATATAATAAGTGTTCCTCAAGAGGTGAAGTGTCTGGAAATAACTGTACTACCAACTTTAGAGATGGGATCTGGCACTTTATTGGCAATACTGCTTCCATCCCGTAAACGATTTGAAAAGGTCAGAAACTGGTTGCAGTATTTACATATGTTCGGTAGGCCCACAATGCCGAGTAAAAAATCAAATGCCAATTTGACTTGGACAAATTGATCGTTCGTTGCATAATAGTCTTGAGAGACTTATTCACAGCTTCCACCTGACCATGTGCTTGTGGGTAGTAAGGTGATGAATGTTCCTACCTAAACCCTATATTTGATGTTAACTCATACATCATTTTTTTCTGGAAGTGACTACCATGTTCAGTGACAATCTCCTTCGATATGCCTAACATTTCTATTATCCGATTAAACAAAAGGAGAGTTGTTGTCTCGCCATCATCTTTGAACCTTAGCATAGATTTGACCCACTTTTTGAGGTAGTCTACTACTATGATGATATAACTGTTCCCCATGGATGAAGGGGGGTGGCATGTAGTATAATCAATCCCCCACTTGGTAAAGGGGCCAACTGTAATGACGGGAAACATAGGAGCAGGGTGCACCCTCATCTTCAGAGAGAAGATCTAACATGGGTGGCACTTCTTGACCGATTCAACATAATCCTTAATTAACGTCGGCCAAAATTAACTATCTCGTAGAATATTTTGGGTTGTTTCCAACCCAGAAAAATGACCACCACATGCTCTAGTGTCACAGTCGTTAAGAATGAGTTATGTTTCTTCATGAGTGAGACACCGACGAAGGATGCCATATACACCTCGATGATACAAAGTGTCCTCAAGTATGAGATATATTTTTTCTTGATGGAATATACGTCGACGCTCATCGCAAGACATAGAGGTGGGGCACTTCAAAGTATGGAGATAGACTAGTATATCTCCATACCAGGGGTCCGAAGATGAAATCAGAAAAATATCTCCTTTAATCGGTTATTCTTCGGGCATCACATCACCTGAATCGACTGGAAGTTTCGAGATAAGTTCTGCAAAGACCAATGGCTTCTTAGTTTTTGCAGAAACAAAATCCAAGTCAAATTCCTAGAGGACAACAATCCATCTACTGATCTTTCCACCGATTACACGTCGTTTCAACACATATTGGAACAAATTCACAACGATAATGACAGTGGTCATGAAAAACATGATAGTTGATTTCTGGTCCAACCATGTCTCGTCTCAGGTAATAAATCGCATGTTCTTCAAGTAGATCATCCTCTTGAACCAAGACCATATCGATGGTCAACTCTACCATGACCAAATACAATAAGAAATATTTATTATCATTGGGTGGCCGAAGTAGAGGGGCAGACATGAGGGCACATTTCAACGCTTCGAATGAGCACTGAGCGGATTTGTCCCAATGGAAAGGGACACCCTTCTTTAGTAAATGCATAAACTCTTTAGTGATCTCAGTATAGTTTGCAATAAAACATCGAAGAAATTGGCTTTTCCCTGTAAACTCTGAAGCTAAGGGACTATGCACGGGGGAGGCAATTGAAATATTGCCTCAACCTTTAGAGGATCGACCATGATCCCTGTTTTCAAAACTATAAAACCTAAAATATGACCTGACGTCATGAAAAAACTACACTTTTTAGGATTCAAGTGAATCCTATAGTAGTGAAATTGCTCAAAGATAAGTCGGAGGTGCTTGGGATGATCAACTCTCTTACAAGATCGTGATGCTAAATCATCGAGATAGGCCTCGACTATGTGTTTGATATCGTGGAAATAAAAATACATGGCCCATTGAAAGGTGGCTCCAACATTCTTCAGGCCAAAAGACATCTTTTGATAAGAAAATGTACCCCAAGGACAGATAAAAGTATTGTGTTCTTTGGGCTTCATCTGTATCTGATTGTATCCTAAAAAACCATCCATGAAAGAAAAGACCTCACAACTTTCACATTAATAGATGATCTGGTCAATGAATGGGGTGGGGAAATTATCCTTTGGATAGGCCTTATTAAAATCATGGAATTTCATACATACGCGAATCGTTCCCTGCTTTGTGTTGACTGGAATGGGATTTGACACCCATTCTGTCAACTGAACGGGGTAGATGAAACCAACTTTGAGTAATTTCTCTACTTCATCCTTAACAATTGCTTTTTTCAGAGGATTAACCAGATGAAGCTTCTATCGGACCGGCTTGGTGTCAGGGTAATTTGTTATTTCATGTTCGGCGATTCTTGGATCAATGCATGGAATTTCCTCATAAGACCAGGAAAAAATGTCAGAGGATTATTTAAATAAATCTGTGTAGATTCGAATCTCCTCGGGTGAGAAGTACTCTCTGACAAAGACATTCTCCATGACTCCATGGGTTCTAGATATATCAATAGGTATCATTTTAGCGACATTTTACATATTACCTTCGATGTAAATTACATGTGTAGACAAAGCATTGATAGGACAAGACCTATCTCCAGTCATAGTCAACATGAATTCACCCACCTCAATTCTTCCTAACTTTGGGAGAAAATAAGAAATGTGATGGATATCATCCCAGGGTTTTTCTGGACTAGTCAATGACTCTATAATCACCTCATCAAAGGGTAAGACCAAGTCTAAGGAATTGGTAGTGGCGAGGGAACCTTGAGCCCAGGTAGGCTCGAAAACTAGATATAACTCCTATGCGAAAGTTGAATCAGGGTCGACAGAAGCTTGCTGGAATATAGAGTATGAAACCTCTGTCGCAGACAAAGGCATGACCATGCGATGATGCCCTGTCCCTTCCATCATGGATAATGGGGAAGGAAGAGTCCATGGATCATTAAAGTAATTTGTATGGAATGAAAACACTTGAAATATTTCAGCCTTAGGCTAGTCAAGGACAACCAATATGAACTCGACATTGCCGGACAGAGGCGGGTAATTGAAAGTAACCATCAAAGGTGAGAAAAAACCAACCCCTGTATTGACGATGTCGAGCTATGGGTTATCAATCATCGGGACTGTGGATGCCCCCGATGAAGGGTCAGGATGAGAAAAATATAATTGATAAATGGACACGATCCAATGCTCATGTTGAAACAACAAGACTCGGAAAACTATGGAAACCAATACATGCATAGTCCAACTCCTTCCTAACAAGATATTGTATTCGAGAGGTGCATCGACCACTTCAACTTAGATGCACATAGTCTTTCCTCCTAGATGCACGGTGAAATAAGGAATGATTCCATGCAATTTGAATGAACGACCATCGAAAGCGGTAATAAGAGTAGCTGATAGAGACAAAACAAGTTGGACAATGGCCTTCCAAAACACAAATGACATCACGCATGTCGAGGCACCCTCATCAATCACCTTGCGAAAAATTTTCCAGGTAAAATATTTCATGGTGTAAGCCACTACTATCTAAAATTTGACATGGTATGGGAGATGAGGTTTCAATTTAATCATATCAAGAATGATCATTCCCGTATTACAAGTCTCAACAGATCCTAAGTAAGCTAACAAAGCCTTTCTCTACGAAGGGAAGCTCTGGAGGACCTCCAAAGAAGACATTGCGCAAGGGTTTTATGAAATATTATCCACCACAAAGTAGTTCTGGGAGGCCCTTGCATTTGGATTGTGGGAAGCTTTCTTGAACACCACTTTCGGGATGCGTATCATTATTTCTCCCAACTTCTTCTCGATCTCGAGAGGAACAAATGGGTTTTTGGCTTCTTTACCCTTCTCAAAAGTGTTTGTCATTTCGTAATCATGTGTCCTAGTGGCTATGTGGGAATCACCTTTCAACATATAAACATTTGAGGCCAAGGGATTACTAGACGATGAAGGGGGTCCCTAACTTCCCCCATCCGCGTTCGTAGAGGCTTGAGTTAAATTTTTCCCATGTGGAAATGGGTTTGTTAACATAACATGATGTTGTTACGCCAGTAAATTTTGGGCATCTGGAAGCCGAGGGCTCAACTGATTTGGATTTTATTTCGTGCAAATGTTACACATATACTTTGAATTTATTTTCTCTATGTTGCCCCTGCCAAAATTATTGGTGGGTTTATTATCCCCCTTACCATTCTTTCGTTGTTTCTTCTTTTCGTCAGCCTGCTAGTTGGCCTTCGGGTTTGTTGATTTCACATTGTGTACATCTGATGTTTGAGTAGGGGGAGTAGACAAACTAGTGCTTTGGCTGGATGCTATCTTCTATATCGACAACTGTTGCGATTGGTTCGACAGTTGATCAGCGGGCCTCGCTTGTGCTTAACCAACAATACCATCGGCATGTGGTCCAGACTTCTATCTGGTCTTGTCAAGAATGGACCGTGGCGCGTCTGGAAAAACTTCGTAAATTAAAATAGACTGAGAGTATGTCATTTATAGTTGTTGAGCTCTCATTATTGCTTCTTCCTTGGAAATCACTCCTGACGTTTCTACGTATTTGGATAATTGGGGTACCAAAGACTTAAGGAACTACTCGAGCAGGTATGCTGGTGGAACTGGTACTTTTATAAAAATCTTTCGACATCGCCATTCTCGGATGTGATCTGAGATATGGCTGGCCTTTGTTTTCTAAAAGTTGGCCAACAACTCGGTGTTGGCATCGTATCTCATAGGTAATTGAAAATGGTTTAGAAAAACCATTCTCAATTCGCCAAAAGTAGAGTATCTTGAGTGGTCGAGCTCGATGTACCATTTCATGACACTCCTGATAAGAGTGCATTGAAACAGACGCAACTGGATTGAGCCGTCTCTCAATGAGTTGAATGAGACAAATAGGTGAAAAGTGGTCACATGATCGCCCAAATCTTCATTAGGCTTACCTTCTAACTTTGGAATGTCTGAGGGAAACTTGGTCGACATAGGGGGCCAATGTGGATCGTGATAGATTGTGTCATTTAATAATCTTAACAAGTTTGGAAAATGTAACGTTGCTAGAAAAGGTAGCTTAGGTTGTTGAGTATGTACAGGAGGAAAGGAGATTGGAATTTGGCTGGCACCAGGTTGCCAGGAAAAGTTAGGCTACTGACCAAGATTTTGGTAAAAAACATGGGCATGGCTAGCGTATGGATACTGCGCTTGTTGAGATGTCATCGACTAAATCCCATAATTGGACATTTAGGGTTGAGAAGGGATTTCTCCCGATGTTGTGTTCCAAAGGTTCTATAAAGGGTTCCAAAGGTTCTATAAAGGGTTTCCCCCTGCTGATATGATGAACATAGGTACTAAGCCTTGCCCAAGGTTCCATTGACCATGGAAGGGGTTTCCCCCAGTCGGCATCCCTGACGAGGGGATTGATCCCTGCCATGGATTCCAAGGCCCTTGAGAGGTATTTTCCCCCTATGCAGGAATAGTACCTTTCACAGGATTTTGTGATCCAAAACCAGGGTTTCCCCCAGTCGAGACGATAGATAATGAGAATGTGTTGTTACCAAATGTGTCGAACAAAGAGAATGAAAAAGAACCCACCGACGTGGTGTTGGAAGAAAGTCATTGACTACCTACTCCTAACAAGTTGTAGTTCATGTTCAGCCAAGTGGAATGCTGGGGAGCACCGCCTAGCGAGGGGGACGATGGAGGTATATGAACCTTACCATAAGTGAAAGCATTATAGGGGGTTGAGGTGCCCCCCATGGACCCTTATAGAGGAGCATTAGATCTCCCTACCACCAGACCCAAGGTCTGTAGGGTCGAGTAGGACAGGACAAAATTTGTATAAAATCCAGACATCTTGTATGATAATGGAGGGTCTGTCACACTATGGGTGAACGGACCAGTGATCTCCACTATAGACAAAATCGGACCACTTCCCGAATGAGATGCGGTCGAGACCATGGTGGTCCAGACTGACGAAGGTGGGTTAGGAGGTGGAATGCCCCCTGTAGTGGTAGTCGTAGAGGGAGTGTGAGGACTCCCTAATGAAGTAGTGGTGTTTCCTTTCATCGCTTCTTGCAAGACTATTTAGTGCTTGTGATGAGTTTCCCTTGGAGGGACAAGTTGTACCATGACGGGTGTCAAAAAGTTAATGATTGGAGAGTTATATGGCCCAAGAGCTTCCGCTCCAAGGTAAAAAATGGTAGGCACCTCCGGATTCAAATGTTCTCCTCTTGGGGGTGGCTCGGGTACAGTTTCCTGCCACCCAGTCA
Source organism: Picea glauca (assembly GCA_000966675.3). NCBI lineage: Eukaryota > Viridiplantae > Streptophyta > Pinopsida > Pinales > Pinaceae > Picea > Picea glauca. The sequence continues at coordinate 10,067 of JZKD02S0258741.1, read as the reverse complement.
CCTCAAATGACCCTCGCTGGTCAAGTCTTTGCCTTCACGGTGGCGGGGATGGATCCAATTCAACCGACGATAGTCCATGAAGCCTTCGCGACCAATGGAGCTCTTGATATTCCACTTTGTTAGAAGATAAATGACACACTAAGGATTTTACTAACGTTGAAAACCATCACACACTAGAAAGAATTCCTATGAGATAAATCAATCAAACCACTAGCTAGTTGGAAGAACAGTTACACCACCCAACACTAGAGCAACTTACCAGTGCAATTTCAAATTGAATATGAAAGAACCCTCTGGGTATAATATACAAAGTGTGGCCCGATGTATGTCCTAGGTACCACATTATACCCTCACAGTAACCTATGTAAGTCACTAAAATAAAGGCAACTAATTTTCCAATGTGCGAACAATCACCAGGCGGGTATAGTCGACAGTCGGGTGGACCGTAATGAGCAAGGTATCAAGCCTGAAAATTATCGAGGGTATTGAAATAAAGTGTTCTTGAAGACGAACGAGGACCTCGAACAGATTCAATACCCATGAAGATCTGTGGCAAATGCGATCAACAAAATCCCAAGACAAGTCCTCTATATGTGTTCCCCATTACGCTTGGTTCGGCTTTGGAGGGGTTATCTCCACTACCTTTTTGTATGTGACCTTTTGTTTATCCCCTGTGTTAGAGGGGTTTCCTAGATAACTTTCATGTTTACTAGATTTTTTACACTCCCTATCAAAGACTCATATTTTTTTTTGTATATCCTTGAAGAGTTTCGTCTCCAACCTAAATCAAGGCTTTAGCCTAGACTAGTAGATGGACCCTACAAACATAAAGTCTTATAAAATTTTAATTAAGCGTTAATTTTAAGTGGTTTGTCTTAAAGCCAAGGAAATGGAAATGAAACTAATGGTGTATTTTAAGAGACAAAAGAGAAGAGCATTAAATTAAAATGAAAACAAACTACTTCTTTTGATAAATAAAGATTTGCAAATTTACACTCTTTAACCAACTTTTCGTAACTACTTTTTCTAATATCTTTTAAAAGAAAAACCCAAAACAAGATTTTGCTCAACTACGAGATACTTATGTGTTCTAAGAATTCAGTAAAGAACTTAAGAAAACACTCTTTCTCCTAATAAGCAAAGACAACTATCCTAACTACATAACCAAAAAAAAAATGATTTTTTATTTTTATTTTTATGCTTCAAAATAAGAATCTTGAAATAACTTATTTTTCTTTTCTTCTAAAGAAAGTAAAAGGGAAAAAGTGAAGACAATGTAAGACCAAGAACTGACTTCAGGTCTACTACGGATCGCAGGGAGTCACTAACAATGCTAAACAGACTGATCAGAAAAGACTCACAAACTTGTCTCAAATCCTTTCTAAGAAAACACAAGAAATCTGGATAAAGACATAAGCTAACTGACGTCAAACCCAGGCTAAATACTGTAACAATAGAGACCAGGAATAGATCAAGAAAAACCCCTGAGAAGTATGACATCAGTCAGGGAATAGGTTGACTTCATTTTCTTGAATAAATACTTTCTTAACATAGGCACGCTACTGACACTTAAGCAGCCTGCGTCTGTACACGGGTTGTCCAAAGGCAGGGCATGTATGTATGCGTCCAGACCCACTGCAGGCCGCATACACCTCTGTAACTTCTCAAAAATAAAACTAACAGTCAAGACTGACAAGGCAAGGAGTACTAGTATGGCAGACCAGAATCCCTTAAAGACTCAGGAACTTACATAAAACTCAAAAAATGTAATCAAACCAATTGAAGTGCCCAAAAACTATCCCCTAAAAAACCCTAGAGGCTTCCTCAGTATGGTTGCCAATTATGCTATAGTGGGAAAATCCCCCATGTACTAGACTAGGGTTCAACATGTAGGCAAATCTAACTATATAAAGTCTCCTACTCTTTAACAACTAGCCCAAATACACCACACATTCATGCATAAAACATAAGGTAAAAAGATCTGGTAACTCTACCTTAAAATCCGCATCCGGTGTCGATCCTTTTGCCTTCCGTTGTTCCTCGACTACAAGTCTCCTCCCAATGTCGACCTGAATTCATAAATAGACAAACAAATAAATACTAAAATGAATCTCATATATGAATTAGTGGGTTAGATGTCATAATCAAATATAAATCAAACATAAATATTGAACACATCATATTCGAGACAAAAAAAGTATTAATTTTTATTAATCTCACAAAGTTACTTACAATGAGATCGGCGACTGCTCCTCGAACCTGGTCCAGGCTCCTCTTCACCAAGATCCAACTACGCTTCCACATATATTTATCCTCTTTAGCTCTCTCTAGGGAATGGATTAGGCTTGAAATGGAGGAAAAAGACAATAATAGAGAATTCTGGCTCAAAACTCACAATGTGGCTGCAAATTCTTAGGGTAAGGGGGGAAAGTGAAATGGGCAGAGTTTCATTGTTCTTATTCTTATATTTTGAATGAGAACCCAACACCTCTTTTTATATGACAAAAGGATGGTTATTCGGTTGGGTGATGGGCTATAGGTGGTGGGACAGTTGGAAAACTACCCAATAGCCCGTAATCTCAATGAATTCCTTGTAAAATTTTAATTTTTACAACTTTTGTGAGTATACGCAGGATTTAATGGTGCAGATAGCATACATATGTGAGTTGTAGTGGTGCAACAAGCATTTGTACGCAGGCATTAATGGTGCAGGGTGAGTACATAGTCAAAAATATGGTTTTTAAGAAGAGTTGCTCAGCGATGGCTTGGAAAAAATAGCAACTAAGATGGCATGATGCCAGGTATGCCTGTATGGTGCAGCTTAGGGTTATAAAATCTACCAAGGATTGATGATCTCTTCGATCAGTTGAAGGATGCAAGGATATTTTCAAAGATAGATATCAAGTCAATATACCATCATGTAAGGATTTGTTAGCGATATTTCTTGCATAGGGGGGTAGAATGAAAAAGAACGGGTAAAAACCCACTTGTCCAAAGTTTCGGGCGACAATGCGCCCGTGGTAAGAAGCAAGCAAGTCCGGGTGGTCCAGATTTACGTGCCCAGATCGACGACACATATTGGATTCCGGACCCCCATTGCTTTCTGACCTTTAAGTAGGGGGGGGGGGTCCGGAATCGGGGGCGCACCTCTCCAACGGTCCAGATGAGCACGTCCGGATCAACGATGATGAAGACCATTCCGGACCCCCCCCGCCTTTCTACCTTTAAGCGGAGGGGGGGGTCTGGAATCGTGGATACAGATTTTCGACGGCTATGATCGAGGAGCCCGGATCAACGGCTCAGGCACGGCCCTGACTTTCTCAGTTGCCCTGTCTTTAACCCCGTGTGGGCCCTTCTCCCGTCATGACACCCTCCTTTCCACCTCTCCCTTGCTGCCGTGTGTCATCCATCCACCTCCCCATCTTCGCCCAGGTGGCCCATCCTCCGTCTCACTATCCACTCACTACCTGTCGCGTGTCCTACTCCTTTTCCATGCTAGCCCCTCACCAAAGAGCGAGTCCACTATCCCTCATCTTCCTCCTCTTCTGCCTGTTTTATTCCACCATGTGCCCTCCTTTGTCACTCTTCCCATGCCACGCCATTCCCTTCGCGACCTTATAATCTGACGCCATCACTCCTATCATTCGCCCCATTCTCCGTGTTGGCCTTCCATGCCTGCCCCTCAAGATATTCAGTTATTCTAGGTGGCAGCGTGAGGGGTCTTCCATATCCCGAAGTGCTGAGTTGGTCGGGCCATTCTCGATCCCAAGAAGTAGTTATTGAAGTGGTTGGTGGTGGTTAGACATCGTCTCCGCCATAATGGGAAAGTCCTGCATTGGATTAAAGGCACGTCGATTCGCCGATTAAACTGTCAGAAGATCGATCGCGTCTGCCATAAGTTGCATGACCATTCAGAGATCACAGCCCCGTATTGTCAGAAGCCATGCAGACCCAAAGCCTTCAATGCAATTTCTTGGTTCTGCTGCTGTTGTTGTTTTGAGTATATGTAGGCATTTTTGCCATTTTTGTATCTATCGATGGTAGAGCTAAGCTCCCAACTATAAAGTTTCAGTGAACATTCTGGTTTCCTGGTTATGCCTCTGAGTTTGAGATTTCTTGGTTTGAAACAAACAGTTTTCTTTTCCCATCTATGTTTCGTCTCATTCTAGGGAGTCCACAGTCGAAAGATTCACGTGGATTTAACAATCTTGTTATGATAAAGGATTTGTTGTGACATTGATGTGCCCTCTGGTATTATGCGTTTGAATATAAGAAGATCTTATGTTTGAATGGTTTCTTTTTTAGTTGGTTGTGAACCTGACGTTTATGACAGACCCTTGCACTCTTCTCATGAAGTCTTCCCCCTACTCACCCTTTATTGCAACTCACTGTTTGAAGTTTATCAGGACCTCACTCATTCATGCATGCCTGGTCTAGTTTCTGAGTTGAGGCTACTGTTTTGAGTTCGCCTCCATTCTATCACCCCCCTTTCAAACAAATCATGACATTAAACTGATGGGCATCGGGCTCTACTCCTGCTAGCAGTCCAGGAGTGACATACGGCTCCAACATTTATGGCGCCGTTGCCGGGGACGATGTTGAATATTTTTCCCCGGGATTGAACGACAAAGATCATCTGATTCTGAAGGTGCATCAGATATCAGAACTTGAAGATTGCTACTGTGCACCTGGCGACTGCACTGTGACGACTCCGCTGGGAAGAACCTGCTCTATCAACTATGGATTCGAGAGGCAGACACACGAGGTCTAATCCACATTTGCCTTTAGCTACACCAGAAGCTGATGCAGAAGCAGTCCGCAGAAATGGAAAGAGAGCTGCAAAAGAATTTTTCGTCACTGAAACAGGTAATACGCCCTCCCCTTCTGTGAGAACTCCATTTTCAGATTCTCAGTTTCCTTGTCATCCTTCCTCTGAAGTTTCCTATTTTCTGAACTTTGGGAGTGTTCCTGCTGAGTTTTCTCCTCCTGGTCTGGTAGCAGAAGGAGATATCCTTGTCACTCCCCCTTCCCTGGAGGTCTTGCCTCATCATAGACCTTATCCTCCTCAAGGTTTCACCACCCCTCCTATTACTGCTGCACAGAAAGAAGCACCTGCACACTCAAGTCCCTTGCCTTTCTCTCTGTTTTCTCCGTTGTCTCCTACAAGAATCTTTGTTCCTACATCTCCCGTTCATACTCCTTCTCCTCCGAGTTCTCCTCTATCTAATATCCCTATGGCTGGTGTTAATCCCCCTCTGAATAGAATGGATGCTATAGTTTCTACCAGATATGCTCCTTTGATTCTACCCCAGCCTCTGAATCCTCTCCCTGCTGGACACTATTTGAAATACATGCCCAAGTTCAGTGGAGAGGGAGACATAACTGTCGAAGAGCACCTATCTTCCTTTTACAACTATGCTGATAACTTGAATATCGAGAGTGAAGATGTTTGGATGAGGGTCTTTGTCCAGAGCCTAGATGGAGAAGTGAGGAAGTGGTTCTGAGGCCTGGCCCCTGGGTCTATTGCTGGCATTGAAGCCTTGGATAACATTTTCCTGAGGTAGTGGGGAGACAGAAAATATTATATGTATTACATGAAACAGTTTGGGTCTCTGAGGAATATGGAAGGAGAGTCTATCTCAGACTTCTCCAAAAGGTTTAATAATATGTACAACAAGATTCCTGCAGAGATTAAACCCTCGGAAGCCTCTGCTCAAATTTCCTATGCTAGTGCATTTGACCCTAATTTTTGTCTCGTGTTAAGAGAAAGAAGAGCCACCTCTTTGGCTCAGATGAAAGATGTACCTGTAGAGGTGGAATCCAACATACTGGCAGCTGACAGACTAAGAAGCCAGGCCAACACAGACAGAAGAAAGGACAAGTCGGAAGCCTCAGCGTCCGGCACATCACTACCTCACTCTCAAGTAAATGAGCTGACCTGAGTTATGAACCTCCTTAAGGAAGAGGTGGAGAGATTGAAGGTGGAAAGGAAACAAATGTATAAGGGCCCTTAGACCACTAAGAATAGAGGAGGTTTCAGAAGAAAAAATAATTTTGCTCCTCCAACCATGCACAAAGAGAAGGAAAGAGACAGAGATGACCAAAAAATTCAGGCTCCCTTCCAGAAAAATTTCGTGGCTGATGAAGAAGAAGGAGAAACAGATGAGCCTGAGCCTAAAATCCACTCTTTAGAAGTCACTCCTCCTTTCCCTCATCTGACCCAATCAGCATATGAAGAGTCTCTCATGGATGGTCAGCTGAACGAATTAAGCAAAGGAGACAAAGCTGGTGGTGGTCGAGGAAGATACAATCTGAGGTCTGACAAAAGGGCAGCTGCACCTGATGTTCCTGAGCCATCCACTAGAGAACAGAGGCCTACTAATGAGATGGCAGATGCTTACAAAGGTAAGAAGTCCCAACCCCTCTCTCCCATTGTCAAAATTCATGTTTCTGAAATTAGAGAAATTCCAAAGCCTATGTCTTCTTTCAATTTCGAAAATGAAATTCAAAAGATCAGAATTCCTGTGCCACTCACTGAGTTAATTAAACATGGGGAATTCAAAAAATTCTTCTCTAAGCTTTTGAATTCCGAAGCCTCATACCCTCCCACAGACTCCATAAACCTCCAAGATGAAAGGCCTGCAGTTGTCCTAGGTCCCATGGTAGAAGACATAGATGATTCATCCCCTCCCTTCTACACATCCCTGAACATACATGACAAAGTACTGCATAATTGCCTTATGGATTCAGGGGCCTCCCACAACCTCATGCCTAAAGCCGTCATGGAAGAATTAGGTCTAGAAGTCACCCGAGCCTATCATGACCTCTATTCTTTTGACTCCAGGAGGGTGCAGTGCTTGGGAGTCATCAATGACCTAGTAGTTTCCCTGTTCCAGCTACCCATGAAGAGCATCGTCATGGATATTGTGGTAGCTGATGTACCCCCTAAGTTTGGCATGCTATTGTCGAGATCCTGGATCAAGAGACTGGGGGGAACCTTGCAGATGGACCTCACATATGCCACCATTCCAGTCTTTGGGGGGGAACATAGGAGATTATACAGAGAAGCCCATCTCGCCTACATTGTCGGTGACGAAGCCAACCCTACCAATCATCCCATCTATGCTTTGGACACTGATTTAGGCTCCAGCTTACTACAGCTCACCAACATCCCTGAGGCCCCTTTACAGATCAAAAAGCATCCTGTTCTTAGTCAGGAGACCTCCCCTCCAACCACCTCTGTTTGGAATATGTTCTTTGATGGAGCTTCCTCCAGTATGGGTGCAGGTGCCGGAGTAATATTCATATCACCCTGTCAACAGACCATATCTCTGTCATACAAGATGGAATTCGAAGTCACCAATAATGTGGCGAAGTATGAAGCTTTGGTTCTGGGATTAAGAGCTGCCAAGGAAATGGAAATTAAAGAGATGGCTATGTTTGGAGATGCAGAACTGATTGTCCAGCAGGTAAAAAACGTTTATCAAGCTAAGAATCCTCGACTCAAGAATTACATAAACGAGGTATGGGATCTAGTCAATAATTTCTTCCTGGCCTTCAATATCTCCTTCATTCCAAGGGAAGAAAACGCTCCAGCCATCTTCTTAGCCTTCACAGCAAGTGTGCTCGAGGTTCCTGTGTTTCCCACTGTTGAATCTGATGTCGAGATAAAGTATAGACCCTCTGTACCCGACAATGTCAAGCATTGGAAGGTATTTGAGGATGATCAGGAGATTGAAAAGTTCCTCCAGTCCATTGATGACTTTTCTGCATTGCACATAGATGAGGAGCCCGACACTGCAGAAGAGCTTGACCATCACCCCGAGGAGTTTGTGAATAGAATTGATGATCATCAGATCATTCAGCGACCGAGCAATCACATCCCAAAATGTCTAATCCCATTAGAAAGATTGTTCGACTGGAATGATGTGGCAATAAAGGGAAAGGTTTCAGACAATGATGACGACACAGCTGAATGCAACATAGGCACACCTGAGGAGCCAAAATTGGTCAAGCTGTCGAAGAGTCTGACTGGGGAGAAAAGGGCTGAATATACTAAGTTGCTGAGGCAGTTTGCTGATGTGTTTGCATGGACCTACGAAGACCTCAAAACGTATGATACATCAGTCATCGAACACAAGATCCAGCTGAAAGAGGATGCTAAGCCATTTAAGCAGAAGCTGAGACAGATAAACCCCATGCTGCTACCTGTCATGGAGAAGGAAGTGAAGAAGCTGTTGGATGCCCAGATCATCGTCCCCTTGAGATACTCTGAATGGGTGGCCAATTTGGTCTTGGTGAGAAAGAAAAGTGGGGAAATCAGACTCTGCGTCGATTTCAGGAACCTGAACAGAATCTCCCGAAAGGACAATTATCCCCTGCCTAACATGGAACACATTCTTCAGAGGGTAACTGGTGCATCAAGGATATCCATGATTGATGGTTTCTCTGGATACAATCAGATATCAGTCATGCCTGAGGACAGAGAGAAAACAACCTTCATCACTCCTTGGGGCACATTCATGTATGCAAAAATTCCTTTCGAACTGATGAATGCAGGAGCAACGTTTCAGCAAGCCATGGACATAGCCTTCATCGGGGAAAAGGACTAGTTTGTGGTGATATACCTGGATGACATCACAGTCTTCTCTAAGACTGATAAAGAACACTGTTGTCACTTAAAAAGAGTCTTCCTGAAATGTCGAAGGTATGGACTATCATTAAATCCCAAGAAGTCAGTGTTTTCTATGCAGGAAGGGAAGCTATTAGGTCACATAGTGTCAGTAGAAGGAGTAAGGATTGACCCGGGCAGGGTAGAAGCGATTCAGGCCCTGTCACTTCCCCGTTCCAAGAAAGAAGTTCAGGCATTTTTGGGGAAGATTAATTTTATGAGGATATTCGTCTCAAACTTCGCTGAGCTAGTAAAGCATATCACAACCATGCTCAGGAAGGGCCATGAAATAAAGTGGACTGCTGAGTCTAGGGGATCTTTTGCCCAGATAAAGAAAGCATTGACTGAGGCACTTGTGTTGATCAGTCCCGATTATTATAAAGATTTCCTGATTTTCTCATTTTCTTCTGATGACTCAATAGCAACAGTCCTATTGCAAAGAAACGATCAAGGGCAAGAGCAGCCCATTGCCTTCTTCAGCAAGGCACTGAGAGATGCTGAGCTGAAATATGAGATCATGGAAAAGCAGGCCTATGCATTGTTGAAAGCTCTCAAAGCTTTCAGGATCTATGTCTTGCACTCGAATATAATTTCATATGTCCCTTCCGCTTCTGTGAAGGACATTCTCATACAGCCTGACATAGATGGTAAGAGGGGCAAATGGATAGCTAAGATCCTGGAATTTGACCTCGAGATTAAGCCCACCAAATTGGTAAGGGGGCAAGGATTGGCCAAGTTGTTGGCTGAATCCAATTACAAAGCTCTGGAGATTAACTGCATCAATGAGAAAGCTGAGTCATCTAGCATTAATTCCCATATCACCATACCACTAGCAGCATGCCCCTGGTACAGGGACATTTTGTACTTCCTGTAGGAATTAAAGCCCCCTGATGGATTGGGAAAGAGTAGAGCTAGAGCTTTGAAGCTCAAAGCGGTCAAATATTGCCTCATTGACCGAGCCTTATACTGGAGAGACCCTTTGGGGATACTATTAAGATGTTTGGACCCGCTGCAAGCCCAGAAAGTAATGTTTGATTTTCATAGCAGTCTCTGTGGAGGTCATCATTTTTGGAAGACCACAGCCCACAAAATCCTCCGGGTTGGGTATTACTGGCCTACTTTGTTTACTGATGTCTGCAAAGAAGTCAGGGATTTCTTTAAATGCCAGAATTTCTCAGGTAAACAGCAACTCAAGTCTCTGCCATTAAAACCTGTAGTAGCTTCGGCACCTTTTCAGCAGTGGGGATTGGATTTCATTGGAGAAATTAATCCTCCCTCAAGCGGCCAACACAGATGGATCCTCACTGCGACTGATTATTTCACTAAATGGATAGAGGCTATCCCCACTAGAAGCATTTCTCACAAAGTAATCATCAACTTCTTGGAGGACATTATA
>JZKD02S0258730.1:9811-20870 GCA_000966675.3 Picea glauca | reverse complement strand
CTAAAATCCTTGAAGAGATATTTTCTCCCTAAAAATATTGGAGATCCCTTTTTAGTGGATCTTATGAGTGATCTTCTCCATGGAGGTTAAGCCTCCAAATCCTATATAATGAGGGATTTCCATGGAGAAGGGGAGAATAGAGAAATATTTTGGATATCAAACTTATGATCTTGGGAGCATCATGCAAGGGTTGGATGAGGAGGACTTAGGTAAGTTGTTGAAACACCATCCATGATTGTAAGTATCTCTTTAAAGTTCTCATCAATATTACTTGGCCTATTCCCTTAAATATTGTGTATTTTTGCGTATGATTGTCGATCTTGATAGATGAATTTGATTAGTCTAATATTGTAGAGTAGAATAGGAGTTCTTTGTATTTTTTTTTTCCATTTAATTGGAGGTATCTAGTGGTGCTGAAGAGTTTGGATATCAAGATCATATCAAAGGTATCGAGGACGAACCACCGAATAGGTTCATCACACTTTATTCCTTCTCTTTCTCTTTTTGATTAGGTAATTGAATTCAAAGGTATGTTAGTGTTCATTTGTATGTTTTTTTCTTAGTATTAGGGTTATATAATCCAATAGGATATTCACATGTCTCCAAAGGAATTTTCCTATAACAGTTCCCAATCCAAAAATAATTCAATATTTAGTTGACATGAAAGGTAAATAAAAAGGAGTTGGAGGTCAAAGTAGCTTGGAAATAAAAGGATGAAGATATGATGAAACACCACAATGTTATCCAACTAATTGGAGCCATAAATGTCCTAGAGGATACATTGATCAAAGAATGGAAAGCTACTTGGGCCAGAAGAAGTTCATCAATGTCAAATATTTGGTTTGGCATAAAATAATCATTGAATTCCGTAAGATTAGGACACATATAAAAAAATAATTTATAATATAATGATAAGTACCAATATATTAATATATTTTTAAATAACTCAAGTGCATCCATCAATGCTTGTTTTATGAAATTGGATGCAATGGATATGGACTATTTTAGGTCCTTAGGTCAAGAGAGATTACAAAACACTGCAGACTAAGAAGAGAACCTTGAACATTATGGAACCCATGATGAAGTCCTCATGGAATGAAATATATATATATGTGTATCAGTATATTTGAATTGATGGTGGAATGGATCCTCCCTTTTCCATGGAACAAATATGGCACACTAATCCCTAAAGGATATATTATTAACACAATGTAGTAAACAATAATGGTGGTAAAGGAAATTGAGGAATTGAAGTCACCACCCACATATTAGTTGGTTTTGATCATGAGATAACCTTGCATATTGATTTTATCCAAGGTACATACTCTAAATTCCACATATAAATAAGTTTACTGTCATAATATGAACGAGTTGTATTTGACCACAATATCTATTTTTAAAACTTATAGTCAAGATGGAGTCAAATTTGAGAATATGTTGAAGATAGTACCTTAGTTCAAAGAGAAACTTCAACCACCACAACAATTTGATGCATCTTTCTCCTCACATAGGATAAATATTGAACCACCTCATCCTCCACAAGAATAGTAACATCAGCTCAAAAGTTAAAGACATAGATATACACAAGTGAGTTGGCTAAATGAGAAAGATAATTGTTTGTTATAACCAATTTTGGGTTGTTGTAACTAATTTCCTTAACCTCCATATATTCCAAAGTTTATAAAACAAAGGTAGTTATAGGAGTAATGTATAAATAATTATGTAGAGACCTTTATTGTAAATAAAATAGCTAATTTTCTTGAATAATTTTGTGAGTAATTTTGACATGTTAGTGAGGATTCATTCGTTCTAATCATATGATTTGAAATCGATTGGTCCATAATAATGTTCTACATGAAAACACAATGAAATTGATTTGTGTTCATAAATGGACGATGAAACGATATGAGATTGAATTTGTACATCGCCGAGAAGAAATTTTCCCTGCACAAGGAAACAATCTAACCTCTCAAAGATGTGCCTTGGTCCCAACCTTTTTTTACTCCAAGTATACTTTCCTCTCTTTGACTTGGGATCGAATATATCCTATTCTACAATAATACCATCTACTTGTCCTCAAAAAGGATATCAAATGAAGGTTTCTCTTCACTTCTCAAGTTGGGATAGAACAAAATTTAAATTAGCTACCAATATTGTATTGATGTTAAGCATCATGTCCCAAAAAATATGAATGGGTCTCTAACATTCATTCTTCTCCTTCTGATGCACTAGCACATAAATTTTGAACATTTGAATATGTTGGCCTATATATTTATCTATAAGTAATGTCAACAACCAATGTTTCATTCTTGTAGAATGAATAATCTCAAACATCATCAGATCCTATAGTGTCCATATGTCCCTTGGGGCTATCAAAGAGCTGATTGTTTTTCTTTGACTATATTTCCAAACTTTTTTGATATCCTCTAAAATTACTTCCTCGTATAACTTTGTTTATTAGAGAAGTATGACACTTAGTTTTGTATATGAATCAAATATCATAATGTCTCTTGATTTGATGTACTCGAGCTCCTGCGATTCTAGGAGAGGAGTTCCATTATTTTGATTGCAGGGTTTTACTTTTGCTACCTTCACGTAAGGAATTTTTTAGTATTCGAGATATAAAGTAGTACGCAGAACATAAACATTTAGCTAGAAGTGGCAGAACAACAATGATATAACCATAAAAATACCAAAATAATACCAGAATAACACCAGAAAGAGCACCTTGATTAATGATAACAATGTTCACTTGCCTCTTCAAGGGGGAAACCTCCAGCAAAGAAGATCTCTATTATAATAATATCCAAGACAAAAATTCTCCTACCCTCTACTCTTATTTGTACTAAATATATCTATCCAAAAGAATAATCTAGAGGAATATCCTTCTAGAAGTGGAAGCTTCTATTAGCTATTCTTACAATTGACTTATTCCTCCTTACTGTTAGGCCTTATTAATACTGACCTTTATTACATGGAAATATATTATACTACCCACTTGATGGGTTAGGTATGTTAGGTCCCTAACATTCCCTCCCCATTAAAATCATCCTTGTTCTCAAGGATTGAGATGAGGACATTGTTGCAGAATGGTAATTGGCTCCCAGGTGGCATCTGCGAGAGTGGTATCTTTCCACTGGACTAACACTTCCTTTATGGTGCACTGATGAAGATGATGCTCATGCTGGTACAAAACTTCTTGTGGCTGCAACCAAATGGATCCTTCTTCATCCAAATTGGAAAGGTTGGTTTGAGTTTGACACTTAGTTCTAATCACCTTCTTTAAGAAGGAGACATTAAAACCAAGATGTAGCTTAGAAGAACTAGTAAAATATAATTGATAGGCCACCTATCCCATGCACTTGAGAACTGTATAATTACCATAAAATTTGGGCGTTAGTTTCTAACAATGTTCGGCCTTGAGTGAAGTTTGTTTATAAGGTTCTAGTCAAAAAAGTACCTAGTCTCCTTCAACAAATTGACGTTTTGAGCAACCTTGATCGGCATGTTTCTGTATGCGATTATGATACATGAACAAATATTCTTTGAGGGTATGGAAAATAGCTTCTAGAATTGTAAGTATTTGGTCAACTACCTCAACCTTCGAGACACCCAACATGTTGGAGATAACAGAAGGTGGATTTTATCCATATACCGCTTCAAAAGGAGTCATGCGAGTAGTTGTATGGTAAGAAGTGTGTTACAGAATAATTCCCTTGCGGACAGGTGAATATTCCCTTGCATTCTAGACCCATAATACTAAGACATAAAAACAAAAATGGACACTCACATCTCTTTGAATTTAGTTTAACTAATCAAAAAGAGAGAGAGGGAGAAGAAGTGCGATGCACTTTGTTTCTAAGTTTGTCCTCGCTGCTTCCAATTCGAGTTCGATATTCAAACTCCTTAGCACAAATTGACACCTACAATGAAATGGAAAACAAAGAGAAATACAAAACTCCTACTCTATAAGATTAGATTAAACAAATCCATCTAGAACAATAAATAAGCATATGCAAGAATACACAAGCTTTAAGGGAACATACCAAGTATATTGATGAGAACTTTAAGAGATAATTACAATAATGGATGGTGTTGCAGCAACCTCTCTAAGTCCTCCTCATCCAACTCATTGCTGATTATTTTTCTCCTTTGTTCACCATGAGAATGCCTCCATTTATACACGTTGAGAGGCCCAACCACCTTGGTTGTATTTTGGATTAGTTGAGGATATGACTCCATCAGTTGTGATATCTCCCTTAGATGAATCCTAGGAGTTATATTTGAGCCAAACCAACTCGATCCATCCATATTTGTCTTAAGAGAAAAAGGAGATTTCCTCCCAAGATTTTCTCAACCACTTCGATGCTCCCTTAAAATTGGAAATATAGCACTACAACACTCCCTGTAAGATGGGAAAGGAGCGATAGCACTCCTTGCATATGAGTTAGGGAGTGTTGATCTTCCAAAAGTTTCCAAAATGACCAATTCTCATAGAAAACACTTTTTTTCGACTATCAAATGATGGGGCTTCTTCTTTAGACAAGTTTTATGGGTTGTATCAAGTGTTTTTATGGTGTCGTTCATGATCCGACACTTATTTGATAAGAATGCGACACTTGTGACATGTGAAAAAAGTGAGACACTTACGACACTTATGAGAATGGGAATATGAAATTATTGAAGTGAGGAATTTTGATGTGTAACAGATTTTCCCCCAAAGTGTGAATCCAGAAGATGAAAGATGATGGTCGAAACACTTTGTAGATCCTTCTAAGTAAGGGTATGGAGTCAAAGAACCTAGTATAAGTTGTAGACAACCATAAAAAAATGTTAATATTTGTTTCATTCCTGAGGCAGACATACCTATGCTTAGAGTACAAGTGACTCAATGTATGGCCGCCAAACAATACACTGTGGATCCATGATGATATTGACTAAGGGTATGGCCACTAGAGATACAACGTGGATCCATACTTCTATGACATGAACTAATTGTAGCCATGAAAAATACACAGTGGAGCTGCGAGAGATGATAAATCATATCCATAGACCAATACAACGTCGATCTATGTGAACACATATGTATCAGTGTGCTCAAAAACTTCCTTCGTAGTCTGGGAAGAGTGGATAATAGAGTGAATGATAAACCCAGGGTCTTCGTCCCAATCCTCATGTGGTACGAATCTATCCATGCAAATAGATGATTTGATGTAGGACATGGTAGAAACCACTTGATTACCGATCATTGAGTTAAACCATTAACAAGTGTGAGGGAAATCACCAATGATGTCAATGACTCCCAAGGTATGCTAGTACATTCAAACGAATGTGAATAAATGATTTGAGTTCTAAATTTCTTTGAATCATTCGATCAGAGTTCAATGATGTAAACATATTGTCGGATGTGAGGAGGCCTACCATAGAGGCATGTAGGTCCTAAGGTACTAACTGGTTTCTAAGCCTAATTCCTAGATAATGTGTTGAATTCGACAGGAAAAGACTCATCGAAGGAGGGACTTGTTGTATCCCCCATCATCGACATGAAAATGGCATAGGAAAGTGATGTAATATGGTGAATCAAATGAGTATGGACTGACACAGGAAATGGAAACTAGAAATATTTTAGATGGATGGTTTGAAGTGAAACTTCCCTTGAACATTATGAGGCACAACAACTGACTTGGCAGCATTAACTCGACAAGTACCAAAAATGTAATGTGATGACAATAAGAGAAGTCTTCAACTATATGAAAAAGTAGGGAAACACAAGGAATTTGTATGACTCAGAGACAAGTGGATTACCCAACTATAAGACAAGACACAAATGGGTGCCATGTTCAAGGGAAACAATAACTACCATCAAGGATTCTCAAAAACTTGACCCACTTCCTTCATTTTTTCCCCCACCCAGATAGATGAGTACCTCTTTTTCATTTAATGAGCTCGAGGAGGGTAACACATGCTCGATATAACTCACCTTCAGTAAGTTACTCTTCCTTTATTTAACGAACTGGAAGAAGTAAGGGTTCATCAATGTTATCACATAGAATTGAAAGGATAAAAAAATCTTTTAGTTTTCTATTTTGAGTCATAGGTGTTCATTAAGTTTTAGGTTTTATGTCCCTTTTCCATGGTAATTTTTCAATTTTGGGTATAAATAACTAAGGTTAGTTTTGGTTTTGGTCTAAAGAGTCATTGGGTCATTCCTTTCTATCATAATGGTTGGGTAAAACCTTCATGAGTCACATATTTCCATTCCTCCATCATCACCTTGACATGTCACCTCCTTCATGATGTACATTGACCGCTCCTTTTGTCACCTTTACCCTTTAAGATGTCAAATCAAATATGATCTGTATGTTTCCAACTCACTAGGAGAGTTCGCAACGAATTCAAAGGTACACCATGCATTCATATCCATCATTGCATTTATGGGTCATGTAGACTAAACATATCCTTGTTTTCAGAGATAATTCTTTAAACCAATATCCAAGTGTACAAATCATTTTTCATCTTGGCTCTACGAACTAGTGCTTCAGATAGGCGCTATGAACTCAGTGTTGCGAACTAGATGAAGAAGATGTGTTTGAGGTTGGACAACTTGCAATATCCCCTGTGAAAATTCAAAGATACCAGCTTTCAATTCAAGGCCACTAGGTATTCCATTAGAATTTTCACCTTATTTGAAGTTCAGGAAAGGGTTGTTTAGTTGTTTTTCCTTTTGGGCATTGGGAACTAGTGGTAGGCATTGCAAACCATCTTATTTACTTGCTAACAAGTTCCCAAACCCATTTTTATGTACTCTGAAACTTTCTCATTGAACCTTAAGTAT
Source organism: Picea glauca (assembly GCA_000966675.3). NCBI lineage: Eukaryota > Viridiplantae > Streptophyta > Pinopsida > Pinales > Pinaceae > Picea > Picea glauca. Next base: position 14,035 of record JZKD02S0258730.1, on the reverse strand, counting down.
CCCTAGGTTTAGGCCACCTTTCCCTCCAATCCATTTCGCCTACTTTGAATATCTTTCCAAAGTGTTGAAAAACCCATGCCCTGGTGCTGTGAACTCTATGCAACAAACCCAACACTACGAACCCTCTATTCCAACACCTTCTAAGAAATAATTTCTTCAGCAAGTTTACCAACTTAATTACACTCCTATCGGGTTTGCAATGTAAAATGGTTCACCTGTGAATTCAAACTGATTTTTTCAAATAATAGTGATGTGGTGAACAAGACCTGTCTTGCAACAATCTTTTCTGATATACCTCATGATATTTTTAGTATTCTTCCCTTCATCTTCCTGACTAAAAGATACCTTGTCTTATTACTGGAGGTCAAATGAACTGAGAAATACATAGGTTTTATAAAGAACTATCCCATTGGGAAATTTTATCCATTAAAACCCTAATCCTCTGTTTTCCCTATTTTACATCTAGAATCATTAAATCTTGTGGTAAGTTTTTTCTAAAATCAAAATTAATGCATACTCCACATCAAAGGAATGCTCACAAAGGAGGGGGAATTTTGAGAACAAAGCCCTACAATATGCACTTTTATATTATGAACCCTTGATTAGGGAAGTTTTCCAAAGAGTAGGATGCATTAGTTTTTGTCAGAAAATGCAGAGAGGGCACCCAGAGGTGGCTAGGGAGTTTTCCCTTAATTTTGATGGGACCAAAGATAAGGTTGGAACATTGGAGTTTGAAGTATCTAAATTATCCATCTCAATAGTAATTGAGATACCTAACATTGGTGAGATATGGTTCAAGGCCATGACCCTAAATGTTGCTTTCTCCAAGGAATTCCTCAAACCAGAATACCAAGGGGACAATTTGTCAAAGAGAGTGCCCAGGAACCATATGCTGGATGGTTTTGATAAAATGTTGAAGCTGATTCAAATATATTTCACCTGTGAAGGGAGATTTAACATGATATAGAAATACCATATAAGGCTAATTCTACACTTCACAGTTAAGGATTCCATGAATCTACCTTTCTACCTATTTAGAAGTATTGGCAAAATGTATGACAGGGTTCAAGCTAAATCAAAGGCAGTTGATACCATTGTTTTCGATTCAGGCTTTATAAATGTGTTGGTGATGGAGGAATTGATAAACAAAAAAATGGATAGGGAAGCATTCATTACCTCTTCACACTTATAGCTAAATATTTCTCCCACTCCACAGTCTAAAATGCAAATCCCTCTTCATATTGACAAGACTGTAAATTCATAATTGAACAAGAAAAGAAAGAGAACTAAGACTAGAGATTCTAAAGAAAAAAAGTATCACGAAGGAGGAGGACCTTCACATTCTTTATAGAGAGAAGCTTCACCTATGCCAAATCCTAGTCCAATAGATTTTCCTTAAACTAAATCTTCAGGTTTGATAGGAAGGATGTTGGTGTTTCCTTCATCCAGTGCAACTGAAAAGGTAAAAGGTAGGAGGCCTCCTACCAGAGAAATAGCCAATCAAGAGATCCCTATGAAAAATTATGCAGTAGGAGTTTCATCCTAGAGGAAAGGTAAATCCATAGTTGTTGAGAAGCTTGTTGAAATCATTGACATCACCAGTCCTAAAAAAGGAGAGAAATCATACTTTTAAGAGGCTCAAAATATAGCTTAAAGAGGAAATGGTTGAGGTTAATGAAATAAATAAGGGCGAGTTGGTTGCAAAGAATAATCTCAAGGGACTCATGGAATTATATCATGAAATTGTTAACAAGGCCATATTTGTAGCTAAAAGGTTTTGACCCCTCCACAGGCAGATCAAAAACTTATACAGAGAAAACAAAGCTTACCAGGCACAGATCAGAAAGCTAAAGATGGAGCTGCAAATTTTCAAAGAGGATATGGCCAAGATGACACTTTCCTGAGGGTCATTTGTAAGTTGGGTGACCACCTTCTAAAGGAATAATGTGCTCAAAGGGACACTTCATCAACAATAAATAAATGTTAAGGATGTCACCAACATTAGCCTAGTTTTTAGACTTTTCATTTTTTTTTGTTATCCACCTATTACCACACCTCTTTTAGGGCACAAAGATCCTAGGATAAGATGGTTATTTGGATTCTAAAGCTGTCATTGACAATCTAGACTATAATATAGGCATAGTAAGACTGAGAAATTTTAGAATGGTTTTTGAGATAAAACTCATATTTTGATATTGTGAATGTAAAAGAGACATCTTTGATTTTATGTACCAGACATGAGACTTTTTAGCTAATAGAAATATTTTTTTTCTTCCCTTGTCATCCTGTTTTTGTCTTACCTTGATTTGTAGTCTATTGAAGGTTTCAATTGATCTATTGTATATGTATTGCAATGAAGGATTTTTTTTAATGTTGTTTATGATTTTGTCAAAGTTTACCTTTTGATTAAATAAGTTCTTGTTTCAGAAGGTTTTCTTCATATATATACTAGTATTACCTGATGTAAATGGTATATATATTTCACCTTTTTTACTGAAGTCTTCCCCCTATTCATCTTATTCTTTAAACCCTGATCTAAGTTACTCAAAACTTCATTGCTGGTGCATTTTATATGGAACTTACTACAATTGACATTGTTTTACTGAGTTTTTATCCTTTCACCACCTTATCATAAAAAATTATCTTTAAAACTACTGATGGTTGTTGAGCTTACACTCTAGCATTCAAAGTGTGACTTCCAGTGCTAACAGTTCCCATATGGGTCCTTCAATGTGTATTTTAGTGAGTCCAGAGAAGGAAAACTCGGTGGTTTTTCATGTTTAGAGAGTCTGAAAAGAACTTAAAGGTGACTCCATAGTTTTTATTTTTCATAATTGTTAGTCTATGATGTCCTAAAAAGAGATAAACTATTACTCGAAAGATGCCCTTTCAAACTTTTAACAAGTGTGAAAGGAAGCAATATCACTCGAAAATATTTTCATATTTAGAGAGTCTGAAAATAGATTAAAGGAACTCCAGGGGATTCCTTTTTCTTATAACCTTTACGAGTCCGAAAAGTGATAAAATTATACTCGTTTACATTCTCATGTATTTACGAGCACGAGAAAGAACAAAGACTAATCTCAAAATTTGTTTCATTTTTACATAAGCTTGAAACAAAATTAAACTATGCTTGCAATTTCCCAACATAATTTCCAAAGGTTTTGAGGGATACCCATGGATGGTTGGTACTCTACCCCCAGATTGAAAAGCTAGTGGCTTGACTCCAGAATGGTAATCAAAGGCTGGACGCATGTCCCCCCAAGCTTCGTTTCATTCTCCAACTTTTAGGTTGTCACCAATTTCTATACTAGATGGAGAAAAAGGATAAGGGTGGATGAAATGAAGGTTCAAATACGAGACCTAAACAAAGACTTGACTCAAAATCTATGAGATATAGCTAAATACTTGACTTGATATCTATGAGATCTAGTGAAAAGACTCGACTTGATAGGAAATGTGACGTTTTCATTTTATAACAAGTTTGACACAAGAAAAGAACTATTCTCATAGCTTATGTTTCATTTTTTGATGAGCTTTCCACATAGAAGAAAAACTATGCTCAGGACCTTTGCTTAATTTCTTAATGAACTTTCCACAGAGAATAAAAACTATGCTCAATATTCTCCTTGATCCTGGCTTCCAAGAGTACAATTCTCTGGAAGGAATACATGTCAAGGGTCAAACATCGGCCATGGCTTCCAGGAGATATTTTTTAGATGGAAGAAAATAACTCTGAAAGGAATACATGTCAATGACCTCGATAAGGATAGGGGGATCTCACTCTAATATCCCTATCAAAGAGATGACCATGTCAACTATCAGATCTAAGTCAGGAGAAGGGAGAGATTCCCTCTCGTGCGGGGTTGAATGCATGGGGCAGGTCACTACATAATTGACATGTAGCGGGGTAGACATCGCTGACATGTATGGACCATTCAGGGAGGGAAGGTGGTTAACCATTAGATGAGGGTCAATGAATGAAAGTTGGGCGATCGTTACTATGTTTCCTGTTAAGAACCAAATATCAATATAGAATAGAAAAACCTCAGAATAAGTACTCAACGCTTTGAAGAAGAGAGAAACTCAGATAATAAGCCTCTTCAAGGGGGCAACTTCCTTATGCCCACATAAATGTACAATTACAAAATGATTCAAAATGAAAATGTCTCCTTGGTATATATAGGAGACTAGGAGGTATAATTACAACTAATGGACTAAATC
>JZKD02S0258729.1:316478-326632 GCA_000966675.3 Picea glauca | reverse complement strand
AGGCCGAAGAAAGGTAAGACAAACAAAATTAACAGGCTGCTAAGAGAGATCTATGAGATGGAGGTCCTGGAGAGAGTAATTAAGAAAGAAAACACAGACCTAACAGAGAGAAATGCTAAGTTATTCAAAGAAAATCAAACACTCAAAGAAAAACATGATTCAATCAAAGGAAGAAACAAAGAGTTGATTAGAGAGAACATGAAATTATACATGCAGCTCAGGGTTCTAAGGTTCAAGTTAAAGGAGTTTGAAGCATCTGAAGAAAAACAAACTGGTTTGGACACTTTGGCCGATCTAGCAACAACTATAATAGATGTAACAGATTCTCCTACACAGTCAACAAAGGTTAGGAGGTCTGCTCGAATCAAAACTAATGCAGCTAACAAAGTTTGAGTGTTAAAAAAGGATTCATGACAGACAATTTTGCAATTTTGAAACTCTTCAAAGAATTGACTTTCTGTGGTTTAGGCGAGCCCACAGTGCACTCATTAACCACTGAAAATAGGTGCTTTCGGTGGATAACTCACACAGAAATCTCCCCAGGCAACCACCGAAAGCCTATGTGTCCAGAATTGAATGAGTTTTTGCACAGGTCAGGGATTTTTGTTATGAAATGATTTGAGATCTTTTCCAATACATGACACATGAATTATCAAGTCCAACACAGTAGTTGTTTTCGGCTTATTATTGGGAAAGAAGATATTTCAAAAGGATATGGACATTTTTAATGAAGATTGGAAGCAGGGCACTTGGCTGCATCAGAAAACTCGACTTTCTCTTCATTTGGGAATTATCATTAGCCTTGGAAGGCTCTTCTACACTGCATCAACAACTCACAAAGAGAAAAATCAGGGATTGACCTCATTTTGAGGAAACAAACCACTTATCTTGCGACAGAACTTAACTTGCTATTTTTAGATTATTTGATCCATGTTTTTAGGATCAAAGGACTGTTATGTAATTGCTATAAATATTAGATTAGAAGAGGACACAAAGGTTCAATTATGGATACAGTAATGCTCTTTGTACTCAGACTTTTCATTTGCTAATACAGATCACAGGTTTCTTTCCATTTTGGTGGCAGTTTTTCATATTTCTTCTTCATTATTATATTGTTGTCAAACCTTGAATAGCTGTTATCCTATTGTTTGGTTCATGACATTATAATCAGTTCCTTTAGTTGTTTATTAGATCCTGCTTTGCACTGGTTTATGAACAATCTTTTCTTCATCCACTGAAAGCTATTTTACTGTTTAACCAATCTTGGAGAGCATTGTCTATTTGTTTATCATTTTGATGTCTGAATGCCATAAGTTGAATTGAGTTATCCCATTGATCCACCTTTACAAAATACAAAAACATTCATTTCTTAAGTTACCAAGCACATTTGTTCTGCAACCACAAAGGGTTTATTGGAGTGATAACACCTGTTGTCGGGCGATGCGTTGTTCTAGAAATATCTTCATTCTTTCGACTGGGGTCAAGGCCTTCAGCTGTGCCTATAGCGTATTTGCGTGTTGTTTTTCTTCTTGAAGCTGTGCCTCCAATGCCTGCAACTATGGATTCTCTGTGAGGTTCTCATAAGTTTGAGCGCTTCTAGCGCTCAACTGCTTGCATTCCAAGGCAAAGGTTTTTAATCAGCCAGTTGTGCTATGGGAAGTTGCCTCCCTTAGGTCTCTTATTTCTTGAGGAGTCTCGAGCACGGTACAAAGTTCCAAATCTGTGATGCGCTGCTGAAGTTGCTAGATTACTTCTTCAAGTTGTGCCACCTGTTGTGGAACATGTTCTTCAATCTTCACTTCTATGACCGTCATAGAGAGAAGTGCTTTGTGAACCCTTTCTTGTACTTCAAGTTGCTCTGCTATAACTATGCTTCTTCCTCATCCCACTTCGCTTGCAGGGCAAGATTTTCTCGTTATGCCTTACTCTATTGTTCTAGAAGTGCACTCTGTACTTGTGTCAAATCTTGGGTGGCTTGCGCTGTGTCTTCTTGAGCTCGTCGAAGGTGAGCTTCGAATTTATCGGCGATCTGGTGTAATTGGGTGGGCTCATCGCATGTTCCTGCTATTCCAATTATCAAGGGTGCAATAGAAACTGCTTGGATGGATTGGAGTGCCTGATGCACTTCTTGAAGTTCACCCTTGATTCGGATGAATACCTCCTCCTGCTTCGCTTCTTTCTTTTCTGCGATCTCTAGTGAAGCATCATTCAACGCAACGATTAAGAATTGGAAGTCGTCCGGTGTGAGGGTAATATTAAACGTAGTCCAGGTGGCCTTAGTTTTCTTTCGGGATGAGGGATTTGGTGGGGTAATCGTCCTTTTCTTGGAGGGATCCTCCTCCTCTCTAGTTGGAGTAACCTCGCCTTTGTTTTGCTCAACTTCTATGCCACCTAGTTCTTCACCATCACCTCCCTGCATAGGTGAGATCGAAGTAGTCTTCGTGGATGTGCTATGGACATCTTGAACTTCATCATCCTTCTTAGTATTTCTCGGTCCAAGTGTATCCAGCATAGCTTTAGGGCTATCCACGTTAGACATTTCTATGGGGTCCACTGCAATAAGGAGGTTCGTCGACCATTCCTTGGTAATGTGCTCCAAGTCTTCTTCTGTCAACTTGTAGTACGATTGGAGTTGCTGTTTGTGCTCATTAGCTCGTGCTGTGATATAGGTGAAGTGGCAGTCCACGCTGAATTTGATCAAAGGTCTAAACCTATGAAGTGTGTTTGGGGTGAGGTGTGGTGTAGACTGGATTGCATTCTTCAATTGGTTGTAATAGGCATGGAAGATGACATTGGACTGCCATTGCTTGTTCATGTCGCTGGAGTACCACAACGTATAGAAATTTGCATCCAGTGGTTCGAGGGTTAGATCTTCAGAAAAGTGGCAACTTCTGGTAGCTCCCAGGCGATGAAAGCGATTAGTATGAGAAACCAACTAAAGTGGAACTCATACCCTTGGTCTTGCACTTCTCTGCAATCAAGCTCTAGCTGGTTTACAAGGTACTGCGCCCAGTTCATCTGTAGTCCCTTGGTGCACTTCCCTACGAGGTCAACTACGAATCGAGTCACTTGTGTTGGTCTGTTCTTGTGAACTATCTTGCCCACGATTAGCTAATAGGCAAGGCGCACTACACCACTCTGGATAGAGGCTACCTTGTAGCCTCGCGTGCCTTTCTTGAGATCGCCATAAGTTTCTTTTATCCTTTGCGCTAGCGCTCGGTCTGAGGTATTTCCAGGGTAAAACTCCTATGGGCCAGGGCCTTGCATACTAAGTCCTATGATCCGATTGATTAAGGTCAGATCCACAGTGATGCGGTGGTCCAACCATAAGTATCCTCCATGGTAGTAGGACATCAACAAATTGATGCATGCATTGACTTCCTGGTGTCTGCCGAAGTGCAAGATATTCATTACATTAAGCAGTGTGGACTGCACAAGGTTCTAGGTCCATGATAGTGGGACAATCTTAGAATTCTTGGCTTTGGTCTTGGTTAAGTAATTATGCGGGGCTAACATGCTGTAAAATTTATGATCTCCAAGGTTAAAATCACTAAATTTTAGTGTTGTGAGCTTATCATGGTCAGTACGAATTGCGCGCACCCATTCTGAAGGCACGCGATGATCAAAGTGTACTTGAAGTCTCGAGGTATACTATCATGGTTGATGGCACCGCTTAGAGGTGGTAAGTAAGTAGGTAGAATGCGTGGGATAAGCTTGGCATTTGCGATGTCATCCCTGTGCTTGGTTAGTTTCTCATTGATCGACTGGGATGGACCGGCACGAGCAGTGGAAGGGGAGGCCTAGAGTCCTCTTGTTGACGATTCTTGGACTCCTATAGATAATCCTCGCTCTGACATGACTCTCTCAGTCATTAAGTCAATCAAAACTTCTTCAACTACATTCTCAGTAGTGTTAAGCTCGTCTGACATACAAGCTTGGGTCAACTAGCTTGGGTGTGAAATGAATTTAGAGACTACAATGAACGGTATGGGGACAAGGAAATGATCACAGGGTGAAGTAATCTCAGGTTTCAGGCTCAAATTTTCACTTAGCAAAAAGTATTCTCGGTGTGTGGCACGACATACTAAGTAGGGAAAATTAGCAATTGTCTACTTGCAACGGGTATGAGGCTGCATTATCTTATGTTCTATCCATTATGGCATGGTCAAACAGTCTAGTGGCGAGCCATAAATGATTTTCGACCCATTCGGAGCGGTAGTCGAATGATTATATTGGATTCTAATGACTATATTACTTCGCCTCGATGAAGTGGCATATGTCGTTGTTTTGATATCCTGGCAAAGCTCCAATTCTGCAAAGTGTCTTGCTGCGAGGTACCCTCTGGGATCTTCTGTAATTTTTCAATCTTAGCCTTCTTCTTACTTAGCTTTCTAGCCTTCTTTCTAGTGAGCTTCATCTTGGTGATTCTCTTCCCATTTTGATTCTTATTTTCCTCGGACATAGTCACTTCGTGCTGGTGAGATTCTCTCCTAGGGTTTAGGTATATCACTTCTTCTTTGTCCGAGGTAGAAATTTCATCCTTTTGTGTAGCTTTGGCCTTGACATATGGGCTTCTAGTGTCAGATGGCTTCGAGCGGTTCTCCTGTTCTTCTATCAATTGTGCGATCCTTTTAGTCATGAAATCTTTTAAATCTTGTCTCTGCTATTCTAAAACCTCTTCTTCTTCCTTCTTTCTGGCTTGATCTCTTTCAATCCAAGGTTTTCCGAGTAGCATAGTAAATGGGGCATTGTCCTCAATGAATTTGATAATCTCAAAATGTTCTTTCGTTGCAGTTCCATTGACTGTCATAGGTATTTGAGCGAGTTTTCTACATAACATCATCAATTTTCCTCTGAATAGTCCTATTCCTCCCAATGAAGGAATCATGGTAGGCTTCCCTATAGCTTCCCAAGTTCTTTCTGGCATAATGTTCACTTGTGTTTCTTCATCAAGAATACAGTCAATGTTAAAGTCCCCTATTCTTGCTTCGACTTGCTCCTTTTCTTTGAAGATCTCTAGTAATCAGACATCTTTATGTTCCTTCAGGGTTTATTTCATCTGTATTAATACTTTCTCTGATTCTTGCTGGGTTTCTTCCTTTTCTAGATCTGCCTTATGGTCTTCTTGATTCAGATTTATCCTTTCAAGCTTAGCGATCATTCTAGGGAAATCCAATACCTCATGGTCCCTAGCTTTGCAACAGAGACAACTAGTTCTTCTACCAGGGAATTCCTTAGCTAGATGGTCTGGTTTTATGCAACTGTAACATAGGATTAATCCTCTCTTTCTTTTAAATGATCCCCAACCTCTTCTGTACTATGCACTAGAATCGTGATAGCTAACCTACAGAAAATTCTTTCTAGGATCATGCATCCATTTTTTAGTCCAGACATTCTTTCTATGCATAGGGATAACATATCTATAATTATATTTATCAGATCTATTCATATCAAACTTTCTTTCATCTATTAATTCCCTAGTTTTTAACCTAGGACAAAATCTATCAAACATACCTAGATCCATGCTCTAGAAACAACAACAAAAAAATTTCACTTATCTTACTTCTACAAATCACAAGGTTTACAGATCTAAGAACTTTTGGCTATTCTTACCTTTATTAGAGTACATAGCTTACATATCTTACCTCTTTTCTGCAGATCTGACCTCTTCCTTTCAAAAATTTCCACTTTTACTTTTCTTAGAGCACAAAGAATTTAGATCTCGCCTCTTTTCTTTAGATCTGATCTTCCTTTCTTTAGATCTGACCTTTTTCTTGGCACAAAGCTTCATAGGTCGGGTAAAAAGCTGCACACTAGGGCAATAGATCTATGCACAGAGATTTATTTTTCAGAAAGTTTCTTCTTCCTCAGTTCCCAGCAATCACAGTTTCAGGTCTCGGCAACGGAACCATTTGTTGGCACAGGGGTAGACCCAGGATTCAACGCTCAAGAGCGCACCAACAAAGCCCTAACTACTAGCCCTTTCGGCAACACCTGCGAAGCATATGAAGTCTCACCTAAGGTAGAGGCAGGGGTGGTTGCAAGACTCAGGTGTCTGCAACCTTAGCTGAGACACATATTTGTGATTATATCATTTACAGAGCACTTAACATCGATCATTCATCAATATTCAACCCTTATTCTACTTTGCAGATAACACAAAGCATCGCGGTGTACACTCAGATCTATAATATTTCAGTCCTTAACCATAGTAACCTAGATCAAATCTAGTAGATCAACACTAGGCATCCTCATACACATCAGGTTTAAACATCATATATATCTAAGAAGCACAGAGCATAAGTGGATATATCAAAGCACATAGCATAAGAAAAAACACATTGAATCAAAGCACATAGCATAACCAAAAACACATTGAATCAAAGAATAGAGCATAACACACAGATTTACGTGGTTCACCCCCACCCTGGGGCTACGTCCAAAAGATCTTCTTCTTTATTATCATCTTCAATCTGTTACAAGCACAAAGCTTCCAAAACCCTTCTTCGCACAGGACAGAAGATCTGTGCAGCTTGCTAGATCCTTCTTCCTTCTGTTACAACACTTAGCTTTCTATAGCAACCTCACAGTAACTTGCACTTGGCCTTGCAAGCCTTACACAATTCTCATAGAGCACTTATTCGACATCACATAGATGCACTACCAATTTCACTAAGCAATCATATATACTCCTTATTACATTGCCTATTCTTCTATTTATACATTACAAAAGTGGGCCTAATCGTGGTTAAACCCATGGGCCGACATCCCTTTCCCATTACATTAACCTAAAACCCTAAAATGACCCAAAAGTGGATCAAGATCCTGTGATCTCTGATTCCCCTGGAGCTCCATCTTTCACAAGCTGTCGAAGTCCAAAAACGATCAAATATGACCAAGTGTTCCTCAAAACTTGGTCAAGGGCCAACAAGATCCTTGGTTTTCTTTGAACTCTTTTCTTGCCTCCTCAAATATATGTCTTTCTTTCTTTGCATCAAAAGTTTGGGTCTTCTCTGCAGCTTTCCTGATTCCTGAGTCTTCTGTAGCCTTTCCTATGATTATTCTGTCTTCTATTGTAACAACGCCTCCTCTAGTGATAACAACGACTCTGGGGTCTTCTTCGCAAGGTTCAAAGTGTATATCAGTTGCAATTGTGGGTTCTGCTAAGGTCCCCATCTTTCCTAAAGCTTAGCCAACAACGCTAGACATTCCTCGATAACGTGTTCGAAAGAGTTGCAATAGCTGCAAGTAGTGCAAGGGTTCCGACAGTCCCTTGCGAGGTGTCACGGTTGTGCACAATTATAATAGATGGTCTATTCTCAGCCTCGACCCATACCTCCTCCTCATCCTTGTCCTTTGAATCCACCGTGAGGGTTGAAGTTTCCTCTCCCAGGGGAGTTATACTGCGTAGTGTTTCCTTATTGCTATACGTCGCCTTGAATTTTTTATATATCTCTCAACCTTTCATGCATGAGATCACAAGCCCTACAATCTCTATCATCATGTCCTACTGACTTACAAAACGTGCAATACAAATTTTTGGGTGTTTGAACATATTTTTGCATGTAATAGCACTCACTAGGGTGATGTCTATTTCGGCATACCTCGCACCAAGGTAAGGTGACTTGTTTCAAAGGGCTTGGAGCTCCAGAGGCCAAGTATTCATGGAATAGGGGACATTACTCCTTGTCATGGACTTCTAATCTTCATCTGACACACCATATGTCTTCTCTTTTGTCTTTTCCCTTGTCTTTCTTCATATCTTCAACCTTCAGAGACAAACTAGTTAGCTGACTCAAGATCTGACTCATACCTGAGTTGGATTCTCCCATAGGGGTTGATTCTAGCTTCATGGCGATCTCCAATGCCTCAACTTGTGAAGAAATATTTTGTTGCATCAGAGGAACTATGATGTGTGGTAAAAGGGAAGCAATGAAACACTCTTTGTTCTGCTCATCCGGGATCTGAAAAGTCAATCGGCTTGTTAAGGTCTTGAATCTTTGATTGAATTCCCAAACATGTTTGACTACTTTCTGCTTGATCTCTTTCAGCTACGTGATACATTGTGACTCTGATTTGGGTTTCTCGAACTCTGCAGTTAACACATTCTTGATCTCATTTAGTGGCTTAGGTTGTACAAGTCCTTGGACAAGCTTCATGTACCAACTCAATGCCTGATCCCTTAGGGTAGTACTAAACTGGGTTCTTTTAACATCTTCATCGGTGACATTCTTAATATTCCATATGACTTCACATATGAACCAGTGTTGATTAGGCTCTTCAAACCCATCTCCCCTAAAGATAGGGAGTCTCATCTCATCTTCCATAGATATTCCTAGGTTTTTTGTTTGAGTATATGTTGAACTACTAGTAATAGTACTCTGAAGACTCTGGTGACTTTGACTATTTTGATTTATTAGTGTTGTTGAAACAATAGAGGGATTAATAGTACTTACTTCAGTAGTCTATGCAGTTCTTAAAGTTTCTGGCTTGTTCCGGCGAGGTTTTTCAAATTTTCTTTCCTCTGCCCGAGCGGGTTCTGAATGCTCTTCGTTCGTCAAATCTGCCTCTTCTCCACTATAGAAACCCTTGTCCCCATAGTTTTTCTTAAGTAGGTTCACAAGATGAAATTCTCTGAACGCTCTTCCACTGTGTGTATGTCCAGCCTCTGTGTTGCTGTCACTGTCCGAATTCCTGAACATTAGCTTTTTCAAATCCAGCCAATCTACTGTATCTTCAAGATGTTCTTCTCATGCAATAACGTTTTGATTTTCAGCTGCATAAAATGTAAAATTTTTCCTATAGGTCCCTTGAAGAAATATCTCTTGGCTTGTCTATATGACTCTACTCTGTCATCAACAAACTTGATGATGTACCCTCCAATGGTGCTATCAAACTAGGGATATACTGCTCATGACATGGCGTTATCAACTCTCTTGACCTTCTTGATGAACACCGATGTGCAAACTACAGGAGGTCTAGATCTGATCTCAAAATGGGTATCTTCTAACCTATCTAACCACTCATATAGCTCCTGATAGATTCTTCCAAAGAAATATCATGTATATTAGTAAATATATATCTCTCCAACCAATCCTCTATACTAAGATTATGGCTCTTGTTCTGGGCTTTAACAAAGTCCTTTTCTTGATCCTTTATCCACTTTTGAATTTCTGTCTTTGATGGAAACCACCTTGACATTCCCTCAATAAGATTCTGGTCCCACCAACAAAACCATTTGTTGGCACAGGGGCAGACCCAGGGTTTAGCTCCAAGAGTGCACCAACAAGCCCTAACTACTGGCCCTTTTAGCTACACTTGTGAAGTAGATGCAGCCTCACCCGAAGCAACTATGGGGGGGTTGTAGGACAAAGATGTATACAACCAAGGGAACTATCAAGTGGATCCAACACTAGAACAATACAACATGCATATATCACTTATCAACTTAGATCTATTCCACACATCTATCATATCTACCACAACAATGCAACAAAAATATATCAAGTAAAAATAACACATCATCAATCACACACACAATACATATATACATGGTTCACCCTCTCTCTAGGGATACATCCACAAAACCGTTCTTTATAATGTATTAAGATGAAGCATACAGTTCTTGTATGCACTCTTAGCTACCAGATATTCTTTCTTCTTCTCTCTATCTTTTCCCTCCCCGTGCACCTAGCTGCAGGGTTGATCTTCACACCCAACTGAAGATCTTACAATACAGAAGGCTCTCGTACTCAACACTTCTCTCTCACCCGATATTACTCACTCAATCACACATCAACAATAGTAACAACAACGACAACTAGATCGACCCTCCTTCCCTCATGTAGGTTCTTATTTATACATTACAATATCTCACCGACATCCTTAAGCTGAAACATAGGTGTCAAAACCCTAGATACCAAAACCCTAGGTGTCTGAAACCCTAGGTCAACTTGACCCACATTTTCAGGGCTTCACCAACCTGTCCTTCCTTCATTCTCACGTGGTGCTCTAGAGAATCCAACAGTGTCTTTTTCCACTTGTTGAGTTGTCCACGATCCTTCTTCCTTGCTGATCTGTCATCCTCGATCTCCTCATCCAACGACTTGCTTCCTTTTACTTCGCTCCATCTTTTCTGCTCTTTGCTCACTTCG
>JZKD02S0258729.1:270103-284041 GCA_000966675.3 Picea glauca | reverse complement strand
GTCAACACGTTGGATATTTGATTCTGGTGCATTTCAACATATGAATCATTCCAATGAATTACTACCTTCAACATATCATTGTATCATTTCTCATATTTCCATTGGAGACTCTACACAACTTGATGTTTCCGGATCAAGCATTGTGCAGTTAGATGAAGGGTGCATCAATGATGTTCTTCTTGTTCTTGACATCACTACTAATCTATTCTCAATTTATCAGTTTTGTCATTCCAGTGATGGGAAAACAATAGTGTTCTCTTCAATTGATGTAGTCATCTGAGAACTATAAAATACTGACATTGTTTTTGCCTCAAGAACATTCAATCATAGCACCAGAATGTACAAGTTCGCTGGTTTTGAGGCTTTTTTTTAGTTTCCTCTTTCATTTCACATGTTAATTCTTTGAGTAGGATTTGTCATGAAATATTTGGACATATAAATTACAAGTATATAGTATTTGAGCACACAAAAATTGGTTCATGGACTTCCTAAAGTTTCTTGTACCGATGGAGTTTGTCTAAGATGTGTTCTTGAAAAACAACAAAAAAATCCTTTTCCAAAAGGAAAAGCCTTGCGTGCTTAAGCACCTCTTGAGTTGGTACATAGTGATTTAATGATTTTTCAAACTCACTCTTTTTTAGGGGCTAAGTGTGCACTCACTTTCATTTATAACTTCTCACGAGGCTATTAGGTGTACTTTCCTAAGCAAAAGAGTGAGGTCTTTGCCACCTTCAAGACCTTCAAGGCCTTTCTTGAGAATAAGTCCTCTCATTCTATCAAGAATCTAGGCACATATAATGGGGGGGAGTATGTCAGTAAGGAATTCAAATATTATTGTAGAGAACATGGTATTATACATCAACATTATTTTCCCTACACCCATCAACAAAATGACATTGCTAAAATAAAGAATAGGACATTGAAAGAGATGGGAAATTGTATGATTTATTCCAAGGACATGGCACTCTATTTTTAGGCCAAAGAAGTGAATTGTGCCAATTACATTTATAATAATATGCCTCATAAATAAGTGTTGCATATGAATCCAAAATAATATTGGATTCTTGTTAAGACCGATGTCTCTAATTTTAGAGTATTTGGCAGTACGATGTTGGAATTAATTCCAAATGAAAAGTGTAAAGCTATGGAGAAGAAGATACAACCACTGATATTTGTTGGCTGCTGTGAAGACATGAAAGCATATATGCTATTTCATCCTATTACTAATGATGTATTGTTTCGTAGGGATGTTCATTTTAATGATAATTTCATGTTGATTATGGAGGATGATTATCTTCCTTATTCATAGGTCTTAGTTTTCAGCCGTGTTTACACCCCATGAAGAATTTACACCCTAGAAGAATGTACACTCCTCCATGCGGGGGAGTGCATGGGGGGGTTACCCCCACTACGGGGTCCATCCCCCCGGCTGGGGCACTGTGGGCAAGTGGGCCCCCGAAGGAAAAAATTCCTTGTAAATATATATATTGTAATTTCATATTAAATCTATACCGTTCATTATAAGGTCATAGATCTAACGGTAGAATTTATGTTAGGTTTTTTTTCCCTAGAAGAAAAACCTCTTTTAT
Source organism: Picea glauca (assembly GCA_000966675.3). NCBI lineage: Eukaryota > Viridiplantae > Streptophyta > Pinopsida > Pinales > Pinaceae > Picea > Picea glauca. The sequence goes on along the minus strand of JZKD02S0258729.1, from coordinate 282,452 downwards.
GAGGGAAATATATTGCAGCTATGTATCATTGCGAATATTGTATTATGAGAGAGGAGACTATGAGAGAAAGAAGAGGAAGTTACAACGGGTGTGTTGTAGGTTGTGTTCCTTCATTTGCTGGATAATAATAAAGGAAGGACCTATAAATTTCTATGTTGGACGTAGCCCACACTGGGTGAACCAGGAATATCTGTGTCTCTATTGTATTGTGTATCTTTTGTGTTTTATTTCCGCATTTGTTTTATTTTATTGCTTCACGATCCTGTTTTTCTAACATTTCAAATATTCATCTGGCCCTAGTCTCTCCATAGATTTCCATGATGGTACAGATCATGCCGATAGTCTTGTTTTTGAAGAAAACAAAGATGAGGAACATCAGACAATCGCATATGAGAAAACTCAGCCAGTCAAAAATAATCCAACAACATTTGAGAAGCCTGCACAAGAACAACTTGATTAGGAACAAAAATTGATGAGGAGCCTTCAAGAGAAAAAGGCACCTGATCGGTATGGTTATGAGCCATCATATTTAAGTTATTTTTCTCTTTCTCCTTGCAACATCTAGCCACACATGACATGTATCTCTCATTTTGGTCATGTCATTTTAGATGATCCCCAATAATTCTTTGATGTTGGGAAAATTGAATGGGAAGATGCCATGATAGAGGAGTATTATTCCTTGTTGAAGAATCACACATGGGATCTCGTTCCTCTTCCCAAGGGACAAAAACTAGTTCGTTGCAAATGGGTCTATAGAACCAAATATGTTGTAGATGGATCTATTGACAAACATAAGGCATGACCAGTGGCCAAGGGGTTTTCACAGGTTGAAGGGATTGATTATTCTGAGACTTGTTCCCCGTTTCCAAGATCAATTCCATACGTCTTGTTCTTTCTCTTGCTTCTTCTCAAGGCTAGAAAATTTACCACATGGATGTGAAGAGTTATTTTTTTCATGGATATTTACAAGAGGAAATATACATGGAACAACCTCCTGGTTTTTTTGCAGGACTCTTCCCTTGTATGCAAGATTTGATGTTCATTTTATGGTATCATATAATCTCCCCAAGCTTTGTATGAGAAGATGAAAATTTTTATGATCACTTTAGGATTCTGGTGTTGAAAATCAGATCCTATAGTTTACAATAGAAGGGAAGGAATTGATCTTATAATATTAGTTTTGTATGTGGATGATTTGATTCTCACTTGGAGTTCTTCATCCATGATTTAGAGTGTACAACAAAAGATGATGGCTCAATTTGATATGAAAGATATTGGTATTCTGCATTACTTTCTTAGTTTGCAGGTTTATCAGTTGTATGAAGGGATATCCATCTACCATAAAAATTGTTCCCTTGATTTACTCCAGCGCTTTGGCATGGATAATTATAATCTTCAATCATGTGTCACTCTTTCTGATAACTTCTCTTCACTGTGAATCAATCCATCATTGTATCAAAAACTAGTTGGGAGTCTACTATATTTGACTCATACACATCCTGACATCTCCTTTGCAGTTGAAATTGTATCTCATTTCTCTCAAGATCCTCATGAGAGTCACTGGAAGGCATCTAAGTGCATTCTTAGGTATATTCAAATGACTGCTAGGTTTGGAATCTAGTATACTATTGGTACTTCTGAACTTGTGGGTTTCATAGATTCTGATTAGTTTGATTCTTTTGATGATCAAAAGTCCACTTTAGGATTTTTTTTCCACCTTGGTGCTTCTCCCATTGTCTGGTTTTGTAAACAACAATCAACAATTGCATTATCATCTATAGAGACTGAGTATCGTGATGTTGTTCTTGCTAGTCAAGAAGTCCTTTGTCTTCAAAAACTATTGATAGAGTTTGACATCTCACAGGATCATCCCACTACTCTTTGGTGTGATAATTAGAGTGCCATCCACATGTAAAATTTCATATCCCACCTAGTTTCAGTCTCGCTTATTTTTCAACCAATGTTTAATGCCCAAACCCATTTTTATGACAACCAATTAAACTTAACATAAAATAAATTTTCAGAACTGAAACATGAGATTCTGAACATCGTTAAACACATAAATAAAATATATCAACAACACATAAAAAATTAGAAAATAACATAGTGATTTTTGGTCTAACAACGACCCTGGAAAAACCCACAAGGGGAAAACCAATGAGAGAGGGATTTTATTATTTGTGATCTTTAGAGAAATTATTTTACAACATATTCATCTTCATAAAAATTACACAAACTTATCTCATCCCTTTTCTCCTGTAAAGACTCCTTCTGAAAAGACCGAAATGAGCTCCTCAATTTATGTCCCAGAAATCCGTACATTGTATGGTTGTCCCAACAATAAATGATGTACAGACTGTCCCAATTTTTGTGCCAAAAATCATGCTAAGACTGTATGAAATAACCAGTAGGAAAATACCTTGAAACTCGTGCCAATGTCCTAAAAAAATGTGCCCGAAATTTTTGGACTGTACATCCCTCAAAAAATGTGCAAGTTCGTACAGACTGTACGGATTTTGTTTCCCATAAATTCGTGCCTAGTAGGATCCTTGATTTTTATGCCAATAAATGTTGTGTGGCAGCCTTGGGATGCATCCCAACACTTTTAGAATTTGATTTTGATGTCCTCCTCGATTTCTGTGCATATTAATGGTTGTACAGCCTCCAAAAAACTGTACTGTTCGGATTGCATTAATTGTTTTTTGTTGCCTTGAAGTGTGTACTATCTCTCAGCCTTGAAATGCATGCCAAAGCTCTGCCAATGTTTTCTCTCTTTCTTAATCTCAACCTCCTCTTATTTCTCTCTCAAAAATAATGAATCAACCCTAGCTAGGTTGCACCCTTATACCTTGGTTGACCTCATGGTGGTAGGTGAAGAGTCTCTTAATCCAACGATTGATATTGGATTAGATGAGTGGATGAGATTGAGTGTCTCTTCACTCACCCCCTCACTTAAGTCATAAATTCACCTTTTAATTTGCATCGCACATATTAAATGACTAGGGTCCACATTAGGCACTTTCTCACCCCTTAGGCGCCTAGGTGATGAGAAACACTTGCCTAGGTACTTTTAATTATTTTTAACACTCCCTCTTACCGAGGAAAGTGTTACTCACCACTCCAAGCTTATCCCTGAAAAATAAAAACTTTCCTTTTCTCAATGCTTTGGTGAGTATGTCTACAACCTACTCCTTTGTAGATATGTACTATAGTTCCGCTGCTTCTCTCTGAGCATAATCGTAGATGAAGTTATAACGAATCTCGATATGCTTAGACCTGTCATGAAAAATGAGATTCTATGAGAGTTTAATGAAACTCTGATTATCACAGTAAATCAAGGTAGGCCTCAACTGCACACCAAAAATCCCACCAACAACTTGCGAAGCCAAAGGGCCTCACAACTGGCCTGACTAGCAGCCATATACTCAGCCTTTGTAGAAATCAATGCCACTGTATTTTTCTTCTGACTGAACCAAGACACAATTGTTGAGCCCAATCTGAAACAACACCCTGAAGTACTCTTCTAGTCACTGACACATCCTACCCAATCTAAATATGTATAGACAACCATATGAACTCCATCTCCTCTCTGATAGCCCAAACCATAATCTATTGTACCACAAAGATACCTGAGAACATGTTTTTTTGCCACCCAGTGCACTCTCCTAGGCTCCACCATGAACTGACTGAAAGTGTTGACAGAAAAACAAATATCTGGCCCGATATTGACCAAATACATCAAATAACCAATCAACGGACGATATAAAGTGGAATCCACCAACTGTGACTTAGAAGCATGAAGCTTCTTCCAGTTGATAATCATGGGAGTGGTCATGGGCCTACAATCCTCCATATGAAATCTCCTCAGAATATCACACACATACTTCCCCTGTCCTAGGAAGATTTGTCCAGGCTCCTTCCAAACCTCCAATCCCCAAAAATAGTGCATCAGTCCAATATCAGTCATCTCAAACTCTGAAGCGAGGCTCTCCTTGTAGCTAGTGATAAGTCTCTCTGCCCCTGTAATGAAAAGATCATCCACATATAGAAAGAGAATGATAGGATCCTCTCCAACCACAATGTAGTATAGGTTGGGATCCACCTCACTCTTCTCAAAGCCCAACTATTGCAAATAGGCATCAATCCTCGAATACCAAGCTCTGGGAGTTTGTTTCATCCCATATAATACCTTCTTCAGTATACACACATGAGAATCTCTCCGATGAAACTCAAATCCCAATGGTTTCTCAATATACACCTCCTCCTGTATAAGTCCATTCAAAAATGCGGTCTTCACATCCATCTGGTGGATCTTCCAACCAATCTCTGCTATAATGGAAATCACTGCCCTGATCGAGGTGTATCTAGAAACTGGCATGGAGGTCTCATCATAATCAACTCCCTCAACCTGTGAGAACCCCCGAGCTACAAAGCGAGCTTTGTAATTCTCAATTCTTCCATCTACATCATGCTTGAGTTTATAGATCCACCTGGAAGTCACCACTGACTTCCCCTTAGGTCTAGGAACAACTTCCTAAACATCATTCTTCATGATGGAATTATAATATTCCATCATGGAATCTCTCCAAACCTGTCTACTAATAGCCTTCTCAAAAGTGGAAGGCTTAGACTCATGAATACTTCTCACCATCATGATGTAGCTGCAAAACCTCTCGAGAGGTTTACTCTCCCTCACAACCTTCTTGGGATTCCCCACTGAACCATGTGCCTCCTTCAAAGTATCCTAAAGCCACTTGGGATTACTCCTCTCTGAAGTAGTGTCCCATGGAGGGGACCCTCCCTGCTCAACCCCATCAATTGAAGAATGTGATCCTGAAGTAGACTCTGGAGTACCCGATCTTGAAACCTGTGGACTAGTAACCTGCAATCCTAAAATGTGTGGCCCTGTCACTTGTGGACCAGTCGTCACTGAAACTGGTGGCCCCGAACTCTATGTCACCATAGTCTACTGTGGACTCACCTAAATCTGAGGTGAATAATGCTCACCTGTCTCTCTCCCTCGTGAATTCCAGAACCACGGTGTGAGCTTTGTTTGTTTTGGATCGACAAATATTACACAGATATACCTTCCCTTCAACTACAGATCAAAACCCTCACCACTCAGATCGACTCATTAATGAGTGAAAATCACAGACTAAAGTTCAGTGTTCAAAGGCAAGGGAAGTTCTTGAAAAGAACTGGAAACGTAATAATAAAGAATGTTGAGTGTGTCACAACAATAGTTAACTCTCAGGTCTTATGAGTCAAATTTAGCATGCAGTTAAGAGGTAAAGATTTGTTTGTTTATCTTAGTTGTGTTTTTGTTTAGTTATTCTATTAATATAGATTTAATTAGATTTTTGTTGTTTAAAATAAAATTAACTACATAATCAACAAATTCTATAGCCAGTCTGTTCTCATTCAAAATATTGGAAAATGTTGGTTAAATGAATATCTAAATTTCTTTATTTTCATTTTTCCTATCAGGATATCGGGCAGCTTGTGGAGACATAATTAGATGAAGTATTTCTGGGGTTATTAGCCATTTCTTTGGCTCATTTTGTGAACAGAAACAAACTTTTTTAAGAAATACAATTTGATATTGAGTGGTTTTAATTACCCTCAATTTTTGTAATTAGCAAATCATTCTGGGATTTGATTCTATCTTAAAAAATGGGATGCTCAGTTTGCTGGAACTCTTTAAATAATTCAGATTTTTGTAAGGAAAACATCTTAGCTTGGGGAAGAAGATGGACGTTTAATTTACAGACCTTAATGGAACAACAATGCACATTTCATCTTTAGCTTCTTGTGGATGGTGTCTTCATTTAAGTTTTGTTTATCCTGATATGATAACAGGTTTTGATAGCTTTAGTCTTCATGATTTATTATGTTATTTGGATAATTCCTTTATAAATGTTGTCCATAAATAATCGCTTCAGATATTAATTGTGTGATCATCTATTCAACTTCAATTACAAGATTTCTCTTTTAATTTTCATTGAAAGATTAAATGCAAGGATATTTGCTAACAGATTTTTCTTAATGTAATTACTTGCAATCATGAGATCACAATAACTATTGGTATCATTCTTTCTGTTATTAAAATTTAATTGGCAACATAATTGTTCTGCATTTATTTAGGACCGACTTAAGGTTCATTGCAGGTTTCCCTCCTGGACAAGGTGGTTAAATGTTTTCTGATCGCACAGATGTTTGGATGCATATCATTAACTCATTGACAGGTCATCTCATTTACATTTTTTCTGCTATTTGTTTATCACTGAAATCCGAACGTATGGTTTGGATTTTGATTATCCATACGTTTCCATTTCATAGCATTTTATTTTATTAGTTTAAGACTTATAAAGGAAAAATAAAAAATATATTTATGTGCTTTCTTTATCTGTTTCTTCAAACATCCATTTTCAAATTGAGTTTCGTAAGTTTAGATTAAAACTTGCAGCTTGTAAATAATGTATATAAATGAGAGTTATCTATCTTTTTCTTAAATGCGCCTATCACAGTGGCATTAGAGCATATGTACACACACACACACACACACATATATATATATAGTATTTAGTAATTAGTTATTTATTTCTTTTATTTTCTTTTGTTTCTTTTAGGATTCTTAGATTAGCCAACAGAGCCATTAAACCCGTCAGAACGAGTTATACCAAATGACTTGGGTTACTTAGACAACCCCAGACTGGACTCGTTCTTCTAGTTAGCTGATGGTCATTTTTTCCCATCAACAAATGGCGCTAGAAGGAGGGCCAGACTGACAAGATGGCCTTGTAGGAGATTTTATTTTGAATGTATTCAATTTCACCATGGCTCCCCAAATCATTGTGTTGGAACATGCTTTCCACTTCTCACTACCATTTATTCCCAACAAAACAACTAATCTCTTTTCAGAACTCACCTTTGATGGTGGAGGGAACACATCTACAGTAGACCATATTTGTAAATTTCTTTATAAATGTTTAAGACATAAGATCATTGATCCTAATGTTACATGCATATTGTTCTCTCTCACTTTACGAGATCAGGTTAAATGTTGGTTTGAATCTTTTCCAGCTAATTCAATTCATTCTTTGTCTGGGTTTGTAATTGAGTTTTTATTAGACTTTAACAATTATGATTATTATGAATTAAGTGATGAATTAAGTTACTTAAGGAAAGAAAACGGTGAATCATTTGATGATTTTTCAATTAGGTTCATTCATGTTTGTAATAGGTTCCCTTTGAAAGAAATGTTGCATATTAATGAGTGGTTTAAATATCTCTTTTCTCTCTCAGACGAGCAAGATCAATTAATTATTAATCAATTTGAATCGAGCACTAACACTCAATCTCAAGATGGTTCAGATTTTGATGTTGATCTTGAAGATTTTGAAGCACCACAATTTTTGTCAACTTCTTTCATTTTGGAAAATCATGAGCAACATCATCCTTTACAAAATGCAATTGTCACATCTAATCATTCTTTGCAAAAAATCTCTCCTCTCGTTGAAGAGGGAACCTTGACTTTAAAAGACGACAGTTGTCACACTATTATAGATTTTATAACTATTTCTAAAGTAAAAGAGGTTGAATGTAAAGTTGATAATCATGTGGTCGATAAATCTTCCCCTCATTTAGTTGAACAGATACATGATCAATCAATAGGAGACACAATCATTAGTCATACTATTAATCAACCTTCTATCTCTAGTGATTTGCCCTCAATTTTTCCCTTGCATGATGAACCAAATTGTCTCTTAAAAACTGTCTCGTATTATTTGAAAGAGAATCCAAAAGAGGATGATCAGTTTATACAAGGAGAGGGAACAAAACCAGATTTTGAAACACATATACCTATCATTTCAAGAGATGCATTCCGTCTCCTTATTTCTTCTACATATTATTCCTTGTACCCTGATATTTTTTATCCTAATGTTGTGCGATTGCATGTTCCATATTACCTTGGAGAGAATTCAACATTATATAATTAGGTACAAAGAGATCACCAAATAGAAGATAAAGAGGGAAATAATTCTGCCCATGAACATATTAATTTTTATTCTTGCCAATTATCTGTGGGTAAATCAGGAAATGATTTGAAAGAATCCCGAATTGCATCTTCCATTGATACATCCCAATTTGTGTTTCGAGAAGGATCTAAATTTTTCCATGATCAATTATTTGACGTTGAAAAATATAATCGGCCAAATATTACTACCAATGATGTTTTATCGATCGTTCCATCTAGTTCACCTCAAATAGTTAACCTTGAAATATCTGAGCTCAATGCAAAGTTTCAAGAGAATGAAACACTTATTTTTCGATCAAGAAACATGATAAGTTCTCGCCATCTTGATCAAACCTTTTTACAAGATTCTTTCCTTGATAGTATAATACTTTATTCTCACCAAGAATATTTCTCGCATGTGAATTCTTTCAAATCATCCCATGTCAGTAATTGCATGTATCATGATAGTATTGCAGATTGGTTGGAGCATTCATATCTCGAAAAGTTCCCAGGGAATGATAAGATTATCTTCATTTTATTTAGAGATCAAGAAGGTAAATTCAACTATATCCTCCAGATGGAGAAAATATGGAACGAAAGGAAAATTGTTAGGAGGATGGGGCACTTCAGTTTAGGTTGATGGTTATGTCAGGTCCCTATAACTCTCACAACCTTCATAATCTCATTCTTTCATATTTTTGTAACCCATATAATGACAAAATTGCCGAATGGCTGCATGATTCATACAACAAGAATGTTCAAGGGAATGGTAAGATCATGCTTGCCTTGTTTTTAAATGATGATGATAAATGCGAGTATGATATATTTTTGTCATTTTTAGATATACTACCATTCTTGTTATTAATATGTGATTTTATTTCTATTATAGGATTGGAGTTACTCCGATGGATACATTGGAAGCATGACTTCACATAGTATTCTGATTTGTTTAATAGTTAGGTTAGGTTTAGGAGTAGGTTTTGTTTTAGTTTTATTCGTCATTATTTCTCTTTGTAATAATGCAGTCATGAGCACAAGTGGAGGCACCATGAGAACCATAATATGACTATTGTCAGGGAAGTCTTCATGATCCTTTTCTCTCTTCTTTTCGTTGAATATTTCTTTTCAAAGCCGCAATATTATTATGAAAATTTTAAATGGAAAGTAAAGAGATAAATAAATCTGAATTGTAAATTCAACCTTGACCCAAGGTACCATGAGTAGGACTAATTTCACATCGATGAGGATTTTGATACACCAATGATACACCAAGAATAGATTGATGTTAGGCTATGATTTTGTTTCATGTATGGTTCTTGGTAAATCCTTTCTATGGTTGCTATGCTTTGATTTGTCAAGCACCTCTTTTCCTAACCTTAAAATGAGCAACTCCACTCTTTACACAATGATGATACTCAAATGCATCTGGTCGAATTCTGTACTCTGTTGATAGTGGAAGTTTGAAAATGACATGTCCATCATTTCAAGTTAAGTATCGAGCTTTGTTCTATACTCTCAACGATTCATTACAAAAAACGTCCGATTTTCATGGCTTGGAATCCCTTGTGCTCACTTTCTGGACACACTACAATGATTGCTAGCTTACTCCTTTGTTTTAGGCTGGGGTTTTTCTCTGTTATTGATCCCCCTTATACTCACAACGAGTTCTGGTCGCCTTTGTGACTGTCTGTCCAATCCCGTTTTGCATACCAGAGACACGTTTTTGCGGGAGCGTTTCTGAGCAGATCGTGATGAATTAGATCAAACCGTTGAAAACCTAGAACTGAAATGAGCCTTTTTACCTTCTCCATGGGAAGTTTCTCCAGAAACTATATCATTGTAGAGATATGTCTCGATTTTTGGAGGTACATTTCTCGGTTTTTTTTCATTCCGTTTGAGGAAAACGTTTTTATTTTATTTTATTTTGCTACAAAAATTCCTGTAGAAACCCCTGTGGTGGAAAAACCATTGATAAAGAAGCCTCTCGGGCTCTCAAATGTTAGGCCTAATCTTTTGTATAAAAACCCTCACGCAAGGGCATTGCCCAAACAACCTTTATTTGAGGAACAAGATGCTAGTCCTTGGGTTTTTAAAGATCCAAAGTAGGGAAATTTTGTCTGCCCGAATCCCTTTATCAAACTTAGCCAAAAACCCATAGTGAATAGTGGTACCATTCAGACACACAACCATGGATATCCTCAAACAACTGTTCCAGATCCACGGTGTGAGCTTTGTTTGTTTTGGATTGACAAATATTACACAGATATACGTTGCCTTCAACTGCAGATCAAAACCCTCACCACTTAGATCGACTCATTAATGATTAAAAATCACAGACTAAAGTTCAGTGATGAAAGGCAAGGGAAGTGCTTGAAAAGAACTGGAAACGTAATAATAAAGAATGTTGAATGTGTCACAACAATAGTTAACTCTGAGGTCTTATGAGTCAAATTTAGCATGCAGTGAAAAGGTAAAGATTTGTTTGTTTATCTTATTTGTGTTTTTGTTTAGTTTTTCTATTAATATAGATTTAATTATATTTTTGTTGTTTAAAATAAAACTAACTATAGAATCAATAGATTCTATAGCCAGTCTGTTCTCATTCAAAATATTGGAAAATGTTGGTTAAATGAATATCTAAATTTCTTTATTTTCATTTTTCCTTTCAGGATATTGGGCATCTTGTGGAGAAATAATGAGATGAAGTATTTATGGGGTTATTAGCCATTTCTTTGGCTCATTTTGTGAAAAGAAACAAACCTTTTTAAGAGATACAATTTGATATTGAGTGGTTTTAATTACACTCTATTTTTGAAATTAGAAAATCATCCTGGGATTTGATTCTAAATTAAAAAATGGGATGCTTAGTTTGTTGGAACTCTTTAAATACTTCAGATTTTTGTAAGGAAAACATCTTAGCCTGGGGCAGAAGATGGACGTTTGATTTACAAACTTTAATGGAACAACAATGCACATTTTGGCTTTAGCTTCTTGTGGATGGTGTCTTCATTTAAGTTTTGTTTATCCTAATATGATAATAGGTTTTAATAGCTTTAGTCTTCATGATTTATTATGTTATTGGGATAATTCCTTTATAAATGTTGTCCATAAATAATTGCTTCAGATATTAATCATGTGATCATCTATTCAACTTCAATTAGAAGATTTATCCTTAAATTTTCGTTGAAATATTAAATGCAAGGATATTTGCTAACAGATTTTTCTTAATGTAATTACTTGCAATCATGAGATCACAGTAACTATTGGTATCATTCTTTCTGTTATTAAAATTTAACTGCCAACATAATTGTTCTGCATTTATTTAGGACATACTTAAGATTCATTGTAGGTTTCCCTCCTGGACAAGGTGGTTAAATGTTTTCTGATCGCACAGATGTTTGGATGCATATCATGAACTCATTAACAAGTCAACTCATTTACATTTTTTCTTCTATTTGTTTATCACTGAAATCCGAACATATGGTTTGGCTTTTGACTATCCATATGTTTCCATTTCATAGCATTTTCTTTTATTAGTTTAAGACTTATAAAGGAAAAATCAAAAATATTTTTATGTGCTTTATTTATCTTCTTCTTCAAAGAAGCCATTTTCACATGGAGTTTCATAAGTTTAGATTAAAACTTGCAGCTTGTAAATAATGTATATAAATGAGATTTATCTATCTTTTGCTTAAATGTGCCTATTACATTCACATTAAGGCACACACACACACACACACACACACACACACACACACACACACACACACATATAGTATTTAGTAATTAGTTATTTATTTATTTTCTTTTCTTTTGTTTCTTTTAGGATTCTTAGATTGGCCAACAGAACCATTAAACCCGTCAGAATGAGTTATACCAAACGGCTTGGGTTACTTAGACAACCCCGAACCAGACTCGTTCTTCCAGTTGACAGACGATCATTTTCGCCCGTCAACAAATGACGCTAGAAGGAGGGATAGACTGACAAGATGGCCTTGTAGGAGCTTTTATTTCAAATGTATTCAATTTCCCCATTGATCCCCAAATCACTGTGTTGGAACATGCTTTCCACTTCTCACTACCAGTTATTCCCAACTAAAAAACTAATCTCTTTTCAGAACTCACCTTTGATGGTGAAGGGAACACATCTACAATAGACCATATGGGTGAAATCATGAAGGTGGGTTACACTTTTGCTTGTTTTATGACAAAAAAATCTGTATTTTCACAAGTTATTCAACTTCCGACATATAAAAGTATTTTTTTTATTTAGAATTTCACTTTACAGTAAAAACAAAACTTGTGAAGAATTGTGTTATCTTTCTAATGACT
>JZKD02S0258729.1:230859-243323 GCA_000966675.3 Picea glauca | reverse complement strand
TTGAATATATTGTGATCTCCATGTGTTGATGAATCTTGTATACACTTAAAAACTCAATAAATTAGTAGTAGTTAGTGATTCCAAGAAAGAATTTGGCTTGGGATCATTACATAGAATATAATATATAGCGGTTCAAGATGGCTACATAGATCAAGAGAGGGGCTATAATTCCACCAAAAGAGAATATGAAAGGGGACCTATGGGAAAGTAAATCCTTTGTTACCAATTGCTCAAATTAGATCTCATATCTTTTTCATCATGTGCCTTAAATGAAGCCACCCACCTACTTTGAATTATAAAAAAAAATCATTTAATCCATGTAAGAGTTTGGTGAGAAGTCTTTTCACGTAGTTAAGGAAGTGTGAGTTGAGTACAAGAATCATAGGGAAGTGTAATATTCCTACATTCATCTTATCATAAATAAATCAATCATAATTTCCCTCAATTATCTCATTTTCATTCACTCCATTCATTTTATCATTCTCACATTCATGCTCTAGGCTCATCATGTTGTGTTCTCCATAGGTAACCATTATCCAATATGGAAATTGACCAAAAATAAACAATGTCAAGAGGAAATTATAGACCTTGGGTGAAATATGGATAATTGTTGGTGAGCATAGAGGTTGGGAAAGTTTGGAATCTAACACCCATTATGCATTTGTTTCTCTTTGGATGCGTAAGAGACAAGTATTACTTTTGCAAGCAGTTCTCGTAAAGCATACAACAGATTAGGCTCTTTATACCCATGTGAAAGAGATATATGGGGAATAATATCCCTAAGGGACTATTGAGAAGAGAAAGGGAATATGTTCCTAGTATTGTGTGGGATAGTGGAATATAGTTCCATGGTTGTTTTATGGTTATATGATATGTCTAGAGTGATTTATAATGAGTATATTGGTTGAGCATGAGAGAAATTGGGTTGGGTTGAGAGAGATAGAAGCCTATAGCTTGATTCTTTCACCCTAACAACCTTATAGCCTGACTTGGTAGTGGTATATACATTGGATACCTATGGTAGGGTGGAAAAATGCTCATACCGAGCAAGTTCCTTAGGCCAAATTCTATTAAAAGATAAGTGCTAAGTCGATGTTTATGAATACACAAATTAATGTTGTTTAAGTTATGGAAATAGACATATTTTGCATGTTATGTGTGATTATGCCTAAATATAATCATGTGCATTTCGTTGCCATGAAATATGCTAATCCATGCTTGTCTAATTTTGTTGCATTTTAATTATCACACATGTGCATGAATTTTATTTAATCTTGGTCTTCCCTATGATGCTTACTTAATTTGTATTATGGGGATATATTCCCTCTGAGGAATTGAATTTGAAATCCCTATCTCATGGTTGGGAGTGCTAGGCTAGGATACCACAAAGTGGTATCATAGCTCCGCTACAACATGGGCCAAATCTACGTAGTTTTTGAGAAGGTATGACTATCTTCATGGCTATGTGTAGTTAGATTGAATAATTTTGAGCATTTAGAGGGTTTCATAACACATCTAGGTAAATTGGACATGTATAGTTCCAAATATGTTGAATACATCCACCCATGGTTCTTAATTTCCGTGAATGTTTTCATGATAAGAGATAGCTAAATTACAGGCATCTATTTGTCCTAAGGAAAAATCAACAAATGCACTTGAGTGAGATCAATAACAGAGAGGATTCACAACACCTTATGTGCACATAACTTATATTGGGTGCCTTGAAATGAATGGCCAAGGTTACACCTCTAAGTTGATATTAATGGCCCATAGTTGATTGTGAAATAGAATAGTGCCTTAAAAAAATATGTACATTTTCTTCCATGCATTGTTACAATATTCATCCATGCATTGTTACCATTGTATTCTTCCACTCACACATTCTAAAGTGTCTCAGGTGAAGAGGTACATACCTTTCCATTTACAACTAAGATCAGGATCATGGATCTTGATCAATGGTTGACAATCACTCACACAAATTAGAGATCCTTGGGGATGAGCAAACCGAACTTACCAAAAACGAATACAATATCAATTATAAATATAAATTGAAAACTCAAATCCCATCAATGGTGGTCTTCTCCATAGTTTAAAATATTGTATCTAGGGGATGTGGAAAAGAGTGACCCATTATCCCATCATTATAGGAAAATGTGCCACACGGAAGGAATGAGATCACAACAAGGCCTAAGGCCTACATGAAGCTATCGATAATATTGTTCCAAGGCCATCATCGATTGAAGTGACTACCAACGTACTCCCCTAGCCATTAATGAAATAAAGTTAAAGGAAATAGGGCCACATCCATAGGGGATCTAAGTAAATAGTAAAATATGGAAAATCAATGAAGTTCGACACAAAAATTCAACCCCTTTGTTGCATGCAATGTCCCTCGATATTTCAAAAACCCCTATGCAATTCTTACTTAACTTAACAACAAAGCGGGGACAACAATTATATTGTGTTGCATTTGATTATCACAAACCGGGCTTGAAAAACATAGATAAATTACCATAATGATGGTAATCTTGTTATTGTTGTTCTTCTATAATAGATTTGTTATTGTGAAAAATTATTGCATCTCAATCTAAGTATTGATAACTAAAAAAAATGTAGAATACATAACAAGTAGTGATATTTTGAGGCTTGTAATTTATGAGTCCAACATCAAAAAGTGTAGAATACATAATAGGTATTGATATTTTGAGGATTGTAATTTATGAGTCCAACATCAAAATTGAGCAAGCTAAATTTGTTGGAAAAGTATTTCAAAGGGGAAGAGAAATGATCACTCAAGTAAGTATTGTAGAAACCCTTATAATTTATCAAAGTAATTGAAAGAATAAAGACATAGTCTTGGGTTGGGACAAGGAATTGTCATCATGGAGGAATCCCAAAACCTTTATGTTTTTCAAATAGATGCCATGGGATGAAATTTATCAGTTAGAAATGCAGACACAAAGTCTAATGATATAGAAACTAAGAAATACCTCTAGATTTTGTAGAGACTCTACAAAGATTGAGGGTGAAACTTTAAATCTATAGACAAAATAATGAGTGAGTAATGAAGGCTTGGGAAGAGTAGAACTAGTTAAATGATTCCATGCTTAGCAGAGAAATTAAAGAGAGTTAAGTAAAATTATTGACTAATAGCCCAACGCAATGTACCCATTATTAGAAAACATGAAATTTTCTCTAATACAAATTTGGAATGAACCTCTTCTTGCTAAAAATGAATTAAAATGCCCTAACAAATAAAAATTAAACATAAGGAAATAGAGAGATAATTTCCACGTGATTATACAATAATAATAAAAACCATGAATGCAACTGTTCAAGCAAACAAAAAACACTCAACATTCAACATTCATTTACACAATGGAAATAACATGATAAAAGATAACATAAAACTTATCTTTCAATGGATAAACCAACTAGCTTTGTATGAAGAACGTTCTTCCCATCCATAGGATTAT
Organism: Picea glauca; assembly: GCA_000966675.3. Lineage (NCBI taxonomy): Eukaryota > Viridiplantae > Streptophyta > Pinopsida > Pinales > Pinaceae > Picea > Picea glauca. The sequence continues at coordinate 239,847 of JZKD02S0258729.1, read as the reverse complement.
TGTTCCAATTAGCAACAACAAACCACCCCCGAGATGAGGCTACGAGTCGACAAAGAGATATGTCTGTCTTAGTTGTCCACTCTCCACATTCAACATCACAAGAAACCTAGGTTCTACTCCAACAACAATTCCAATCCATTGGCTTTGTTCCCCTCAACCTGCACAACCCAAGGAATGGAATCCCCCTTCTCTTACATGTAGTCCCTTAGGAATTCCCACTTCCCTCTAAGGCTCCTGTTCATTTTTTTGGATAGGAATATCATATCTAGGGACTCCAAGAACTCTCATCTTCTCCATTAGTGCTCACAGTAGCATTCTCAATGGTCTTGAGCCATTTTCTCAATATAAAAATGAACCACAGGAACACAACCCATTTTTTTAGTCACACAAACCATAATTTCATAATAAACACAACCCAACAATGGTTTTCCTCATACACAACAATGCTAGTGCTCTTCTTAGCATCCCACTCCCCTCTTTCTTCCCAAAATCAACAAGTAAAAATTTTCCTCTTTTCCCATTAGATTTTCCTTTTCCCCCATGCATGTTGACTCTCACATTTCCCAAGGTTGAGTGTACTTAGGCCCATTATCTCAATAACTAGGTGAGGTGGATTCCTCACCCAACCTCTTACATGCATTCAATGATTGAGTGTCTAATAAGTCAAAGGAGGATTAAATGGTAAATATACATTAACTTAGATAAATGACATGGGTTTTCCCTTGGATCCCCCTTTTTCCCTCTCTCTTGTGGAATCATATCCCCCCATCGTTTCCGACCCTTTCATATTGTAGCCAACGATTCTTGTTTTTATTAATTATTTCAATGTACATAATACATAGTTTTTTCCTCAGCCATATTGATCATTTCTTGCTCTCTAGCCTGAAACATATTGGCTCACTAGCCTAAATCACATTTTCACAATTACATTATAAATTAAAGGGATTAAAAATAGGGATGTTACGTCCCCTCCCCCTTATATTTTCATTTTCCTAAGTGCACAACACAAGGAAATCTAGCCTAACATATATCCATAGACACTCTGGCCCAAAACCATATATAATGATTTTCAAAATTCATCATTATTGTAGTAGTTCCAACCAAAAATATCTCTTTCCCCTCAATATTCACAACCCAAGGAAGTGTACCCCCTTATTTTCATAGTATTCCCTTAGGTTGTACCACTTCCCTCTAGGGGTCTATCATAGACTGGCTAGGAAGTCTCAAAGATGCGGCTTTAGGAATTTCTAGCTACAACAACTTTCACAATTTGTTGATTCCCACAACAATAACAACCAAGAGTATCCCATTCCTCTCAACTTGCACAACCTAAGGATGTGTACCCTGTTCTATGTATCATAGTCCCTCAGGCTATACCACTTCCCTCTAGGGCTCCAACACAAGGTCGAATAGGAAGTCTCATAGATATGGCTCTAAGAACTCCAACTATGAGAATGGAATCTCCAAACCTTCAAATATTTGCATATGTTCCTCCTGCATTGAATCCTTAGAACCACTTTGCTTCTTCTGAGCTACAACAAGTAATTCCATCAGAATTTACTCATACCATGCCCTTGTCTTTGATATCCATTTCCTTCTAGTACCTGGTGCTCTTCTTTCTAGCACTCAGTTTATGTCTTTGTTATTTGGTTGCATAACTATCACATGATTCACAAAGATGTCGCAAGAAAGAATTCATATCAATATCCTTTCAGAAACACTCCCATGATTTCAACCACTATTCCATATGCACTATTAAGTTGCTTATTCCTTTCTATACTCATCCTCCAGGCTCAAGCATCCCCTTTAGGACTGTGGTGCAAAGAACGAGGTACACTTCCTTGGGTTATGCAAGTTGAGGGGAATGAGAGACTCTTGGTTGTAATAGTCCCTCATGATGTACCACTTCCCTCTAGGGCTCCATCACAGGGTTGGACATGAATTCTCAGAGATATGGCTCCAATAACTCCAACTATGATAATGGAATCTCCAAACCTTCAAATAGTTTCATATGTGCCTCCTACATTGCATCCATAGATCCACTTTTATTCTTCTGAGCTACAACAAGTCCATCAGACTTTAGAAATTCCATGCCTTTGTCTTTGATCTCCATTTCCTTCTGGTTCTTGGTGATCTTCTTTCTATCATTCAATTCATGTCTTTATTCTTTAGTTGTATAACTATCATGTGCTTCACAAAGCTTTCACAAGAAATAATTCATCTCACTATCTTTTTAGACACACCCTCATGATTTCAACCACTATTCCATATGCACTATTAATTTTCTTCTTCCTTGCTATACCAACCATTCAAGCTCATGCATCCCCTTCAATGCTACATGGTCCCTCAAACGATCCATCATTTTCCAAGGTGTTCTCGTGCATAGAGAGCACCTACTTAATACTATAATCCCATTGGAAATGTGTACCTGTGGTAATCATAGGATTCTAGTGTCCTAAAAATATCTTTATTCCCAAGATTCCAACTTCAATAGCCATTATGTCACCTGTACACACATATAGTAGGAATGGGATATTATCATAGAAATTTAATTTAAATATGCTTTATAAGGAAATTCAAATTCCCCAGTATGAGATTATGTCTCATAATGTTTGGCTCTTGTAGTAGCATGTATCATTCTTCCTTATGGGATTACACCATTTCCATATCCAAGACCATTATTCCTACAAATTTTCTAAACTTTCATTCAACCAAACAAATTGTCAGTATCGTACACATTATATTGTATTGCAACATTTTCAACAACTCATGAAATGATCTCAAAATTTTATCTTTCCCACAATTCAATCACTTCTAGCTATTATTCATATTAATGGAATGAAAATAGCATTCCTTGTACATACATTATTTATCATGCCAATATATAATGCAATCAAATAACATCAATAAATCGATGTGTTAATACACATGGCCACATCTACACAATGTTGGTGATTAAGGTTGGTTGTCATTGATGTCAACTCTTGAAGAAAGTTTGGTAGCATAAAGGTTTGGGTAATGGACCCAAGTTTTTTTTATGGATAACGGTATGAGTTTTGATATATTTTTAGGTAATACTATTTTATATGGATAGTACATGTCATTCCATTTCCAATGGTAAGTGGAACGTCACATAACTCCTCACGGTTATAGAGTTATGGCCATGTAAAGTTGGAGAACCCTCATGAGTCATCTAGAAGTCCCAAAAGGTCAAAGTAGTCAAAGTGGTTTAAGATATTTTTAGAAGGTCAATAATAAAGTGAAGTGATGAGTGTACTATAATTAAAAGTGAATACAAAAGAAATTGTTTAAATAATAAATTTAATCGAGAAATTACTAAGTTGCCAAGTGGCTAGAAGTGGGTTAGCCCTAAAATAAGGAAAGTGGTTTAAGATGGTTAGAAGGTAACTCATTGATGTAAAGTGAAGTGATGAGTGTACTATAACTCAAAGTGGATACAAAATAAATTATTTAAATAATAAATTTAATGTATAAATTACTAATTGGACAAGTGGTTAGAAGCTGGTTAACCCTAAAATAAGGAAAGTGGATTAAGATGGTTAAAAGGTATCCCCTTGGGGAAGCTACATGAAAGTATAAATAAGAGGCAAGGGTCTCTCATTTTAATTACACTTGAGCATATTGAATATATGCAGGTGATTAAGGCAACCAAAGGATATCTATGACGAATTTCAGAGAGAAGGTGAAGTAAAGAAGGCTGAAATTCAAGGGAGGATAAATTCTTTTGATGATGTTTTCTAAGGTATGTTATTTACAAGTCATCTCACCATTTTTGCAATAACTTTTTTTTTAGAATGATTCAGACTGTGAAATTGAGAGGCCATTGAGAAAACATATCCAAGTAGATTTGGAACTAATTTCATCTTGTGGGTTGTTTTATTTTTGGAGTTACACTACGTGGAAAATAGGGTTTGTGGCTAGTCCCAAAACTAGTCTAAAGTAGGTGTTTCGGGTAAAAATGTCATAACTTCTTCATAAAAGATAAAAATTAAGACCAAATGTGTTGGTTAGAGCACTGTCTTTAGTATTCTATATAAAATTTTCAGATCCATACAACAAATATTTTGTGTGGGGCACGCTCTACAAATTCGCTCTCTAAAATAAGCCAGAATTCAACAAAGTATGCCATTTTTGCTATAACTCCTTTTTTGAGAGGTTCCAAGTAGTGAAACCTGGAGGAACTTCATAAAACACACTAAAGAAAATTGTGTACTATTTTCATATCTTTATTCATTACAGGTACATAGTTATGATTATTTCAAGTTAGGGTTGTTGACTAATCCAAAACTAGTCATGTGAGACTAAAGTAAAGTTTGATGAAAATGCTAGTCTCTTGTTGTTAAATTTTAGGAAGGTTTGCAGGTATGTGATCATATACACTAGGTCTATTATATATTTACAAATCAGATTTAGATGATCAAATTAATGAGGGATTTTGGTTGAGGTACATGTTGGGTACATGGTTGAGACAAGTAGTTGATGAGTTGGCACATACATGAGGTGTATAGTTGATGAGCAGTTGATTCAAGATTGGTACATACTTGGTACATGGTTGGATGCACTTGTCTATGGTACATATTGATTACATTTTGTTTGGTACAGTTTGGTGCATGGTTGATGCACTTGTTTGAGGTACATGTTGATGCATGGTTGATGCACTTGTTTGAGGTACATGTTGATGCATGGTTGATGCATGGTTCAGGTTTATTGGTACATGTTTTTTGGTGCAGGTTTATTGGTACAAGTTTACAGCAATATATCTCCAAGTGATAGTGTGACAATGGTTCCATCATTCTACTTATATGTCAAGGTGGTTGGACGGGGCAAGGATAGATGGTTGTAGCCACCTTCCGGTTTTAGTTGGAGAACATAGGGGGTTGTAGCCTCCTTCTGGTTGTAGCTAGAGAATTGGGGAGTTGGAGATTCCCTTAAGTTGTAGCCTGAGAAACTTGGGGGTTGGATCCTCCTTCCAGTTGCAGCTGGAAAATAAAGGAAGTTGGTTCTTCCAATGAATGTAATTCTTCAATACATATAACAAAAAACATTCTTTGGTTTTCTCCTGCTTTGGGTTTCCACGTAAAACAGTGGTGTACTTTGTATGTGTATGATTGTTCATTTGTTCATTTCTTATTTACTCTGCAGTTATTGGATGATAATGCTACATTGATATAGCACTTGGATTATATGGTTAAAAATGATTAAATTTCTCTATTATTGATTCACACCCCCCCGCTTAGTAATCCAACAATTGGTAACAGAGAAGGTTCCTTTATAAATCAGTTTAACCACTGAAAGGTAGATCATGAAGAGAAACAAATTGTATAAAAATGGAATACCATAGTTTGATGGACAGAAGTATGCATTTTGGAGAATAAGGATGAAGACAAATATACAAGAACATGGATTTGAAATTTGGCAATCAATTGTAGATGGATACACAATACCAACAGTTCTGCCAATAAATGACAAAGAAGTGAAACTTCGTTAGAATAATTCAAAATCCACAAATGCACTTCTGAATGGTCTTGGTGAAACTATATTCACCAAAGTTGCACATTGTAAATCCGCTAAAGAGATTTGGGACAAAATTCGAAATATTTATGAAGGATATTCAAAATTCAAAGCAACAGAACTTCAAAATCACAGAGGTTAGTTCGAACAACTAAAGATGAAGGAATATGTGAATATTGCATCTTACTTCTTATGATTTGATGGAACAGTAAATGCAATCATGGGATTGGGAGAAGAAATTCAAGAATCTGTAATTGTTCAAACGATACTAAGATATCTTCCTATGAGATTTGACCCTAAGATATCAACACTAAAAGAAAGATCAGATATAAATTCAATAAGCATGGAAAAACTACATGGAATCTTCACAGCATATAAAATGAGAATTGAACAAGAAAATCCATATGTAAAATAAGCATCCTTCAAAGAATCCAAAAGTTCAAAGCAAAAGGGAAAGAAACAAGAAAAATAACATAGAAACAATAGTGATGTCTCGGATGATGATGAAGAAGTGGCCAACTTTGTGAAAAGACTGAACAAGGAAAGCAATGACAGGTATAGAGGTAAGCTTCCTTTAATTTCTTTTAATTGTGATGGTATTGGTCATTTGGCTAACAAATGTTCTCATAAGAAAAATAGAAATGATGAAGGTTACTCAAAAAAAAAAAAACATATAAAGGCAAAAGAACCACAAATAAGTTTTTCAAGAAACGCTTATGCACCAAAGAAGACATCTCATCATCAGATGAAGATGAAGTCAGTGACAATGAGACAGTAAGAGTTCTATTCATGGCAGTAGAAGAATATGATAAATAAGTCTCCGAAGAAGAATATGAAGAAGCCGAAGAAGAATATGAAGAAGTCAAATAAGAAATTGAAGAGAGAAGTTGACAACTGAGAGGAATTGTTAAGTGCCATAGAAGTTATCAGAAGAGAAAAGAAGAAAAACAAGAAGCTACAAGCAAAACTAGACAAGAAAGAAGACACTCGGGAATTAGAACAAATGATCACAAATTTGAAGGTTCAAATTGAAGAAGATAAAATAATTGAAGAAGTGCTCAAAGAAAAACTAGAACAAAGAGTTATGATCATTGAAAATTTGGAAGCAAATATTGTCACATTAAGAAAGGATCTTCAAAAGAAAAATATGCACAACAACTCAAAAGTTTTGAATGACATTATCAGAAGTCAAATGCCTAATCATGACAAGCTTAGACTTGGATACAATCAGACATAAAAGGGATCAATCTCCAAAACAATAGAACAAGAAACATATCCAAAAAGCTATGCAGAAAGAATCAAAGGGGATAGGAAGGTCTATAGAGAAAATTACAGGGACACTCCTCCATCAAGAAGATTTATATTTCAGAATCAACGACCGACAGAAACAGATGGGTATCAGGAAGAAGAAGGATTCATAAGAGAACCTCCTTTCAGAAGATCTTCAACTCCCAGGTATCAAACTATATTTTTTGGTTTATTTTATGCATGTAATAATTTTGGACATAAAGATGTGAATTGAAAAGATAACAACAGGAACATAAACAACTTTGAAAGTCATACACAAAAGGGTTATCCAAGAAGGCCTAGTGAAATACAAAGAAGAAGTTACAACAAGTTTGAATCATTAAGCACTAAAGTGGAATGCTACAAGTGTAACAACTTTGGACACATGGCCAAAGATTGCAGAATGTCAATCCCTCCTAGAGAACCACAACAAAACAACAACAATCACAGATGGGAACCTCATAAAAGGACATGGATAATAAATAAGAATCAGTACAACAATGAATAATGCACACTCTCTCTACAAGCTAAGCAGAAGAAATGTGGTTGGTATGTTGACAGTGGTTGTTGAAAACACATGATAAGTGATAGAGAGAGTTTTCTTACATTAATAAAGGAAAGAGATGCATCAGTCTCCTTCAGAAATGATGATTCAGCAAAAATCATTGGAAAAGGCACAGTCAGAATTGAGAACAAGAATACAAAGGCAGAAAATGTTCTACTAGTAGAAGATATGAAACATAATATTCTAAGTGTGAGTCAAATGTGTGACCAAGTTCATAAAGTTAATTTTGATTCACAAAAGTGTGAGATAAGAAAAGAAGGTTCTGGAAAATTGATTTCTACAACTGCTAAAACTTCAAGCAACATATATGTGTTAAGTGAAATTGGAAATGAAAAGTGTTGTCTAGGAAAGGAAGATGAAAGTTGGCTATGGAACACAATAATGTGTGACATAAATTTAGACAACCTTGCAAAAGTGATAAAAAGAGAAGCAAACAAAGAAATGCCCCAGATCACGAAACCAACCAACACTTTATGCAAGCATTGTCAACAAGGAAAGCAAACAAAGACCAGGGTTAAATCAAATGAATATTCACCAACAAGACCACTAGAAATTGTGCATACTGATATAGTTGGATCAACTACAACAAAGGGATTAAAAGTTGAGAAATAATTTATGTTATTATTTGATGATTATACAAGAATGAATGTAGTTTGATTTCTCAAGAATAAGTCAGAAGCTTTTGAAAACTTCAAGATCTACAAGGAAATGGTTGAAAATGAAATGGATTAAAAAATCAAATGATTGAGATCTGATAATGGAGGAGAGTTCACTTCAAAGGAATTTATGGAATACTGCAACAGTCATGGAATAAAAAGGCAATTTTTTGTTGCTAGGACACCTCAACAGAATATAGTTTTTGAAAGAAAGAACATGACAGTACAGGAAATGGCTCTAATAATGCTAATGGATTCCAAATTGACGGATATTTTTTGGAAACAGGCAGTGCATACAACAATTCACATTCAAAACAGAGTAATGCTAAAAAACAACACTAAAAAAAATCCCTACGAGCTATGGAAAGGAAGACAAACAAATGTGAATCACTTCAGAGTTTTTGGAAGTAAATGCTACATCAAAGAGAACATGACAGAATGGGAAAGTTTGACTCTCGTCTGGAAAAAGGAGTACTTGTTGGTTACTCAAGTACAAGGAAAGCATATCCCCGGATGGGGTGTCACTCAGCGTATCGGGACATTTGGCGGTTGAAGGTACAGGGAGCCGTAGCATGGCCACGCATGCCAGGCATGTGCCAAGGCCCGTCACCCTGCCCTGTATTTAATCGCTCCACTTCAGCCATGAAGTGCATTTACATCGACGTCCTTTCGATGCACTCGCAAGTGGGTTGGGTTATTATGGAGCTCCTCACGCTTTTCGGGGTCATTCTGCAGCGGAACAGCAGTCTTCCCTGGTGCGAGCAAGAGCCATTCCCTCCTTGCCTTTCTCTGCTCCACGTCCCCTTTGCAATTCTCTTCGCTTGCTCCATGCTGAGGCAGAGAGGCAAACCCCGGCGAGGCGCACTGTGGAGGCCCCGTCGTCCCTCGCCCTCCTCACCAGACATCTCCTCAGACGACTCTCAGCTCGGCTCTCAATTTGCTTCTTCT
>JZKD02S0258729.1:211851-222954 GCA_000966675.3 Picea glauca | reverse complement strand
ATAGAATATTCTAAGAATCAAGAAGAAACCCTAATGAGTTGGCTAATAACCCTAGAAGACATGTCGGCTCAAGTAGATAACTTGCATTAGGTTATTAGCCTCCAAGAGAAGAAGTCGGCCAGAAGAAATAATATATACTGAACAAACAAATACCCAGAATGAGAAGTCGACCCAGGCAGTTAGCCAGAATCAGTATAAATACAGGAGGCCAGTCTTCATTCTGGCAAGCAGTCTCAGAATTGCAAAGCAGCACTTGTGCGCACTGCAGTGCCCAGTTTTGTGTGCAGGTTTGGAGGAGAGCTTCCATTGCAACTGCTGCAGCTAGAAGATCACCTTTTGGTTTGGACTATCTCTTGGTTAGGGTTTGGACTATCTAATCAGCTCTTGTTGGTGCGCTATCCTTGGGGAAAGGTACGCTACCCTTTGTTTGGATATATAGCCTAGGATTTGCTTCCAGAGTAATTCTCTGTCAAGGTTAAGGTGCTCGAAGGGTGTCTTTGGCCTATGGTTGGGTGACAATAGTGATATTTTCAATGGTAAAATGAGCACGTCTATTATATTCTAACAATCCCTAGGCTAGGGGATAACATGTACCAAAGAAAAAAGTCTCCAAATTCCTATATATATGACCAATAACACTCACAGGAAGTTAATAAAACCAATGTATAAACTTCTGATAACAACTTATTCTATGGAATACAAAACCTGGAAGCTTAAAACTACAAAATGGTACAAAGCACCGCACAACCTTGCAACTTATGCATAGTAATTATTCAGGTAGATCACATTGCTAGGATCAAGATGAAGGTGTCTTTGGTAATCAAATGGTAAAGTCTCCATTTCGAGAAGAAATAACAATCTACGATGCATATATTCCAAAGGTATACCATTTGAAATCATGGCTTCAAGGATAGCCTCATCTGAAGAAAATTCAACATCCAAGAAATCATGTAAAGTAGGACTCGAGGAATCACAAATAATAGGGCTTGAGGTATACTAAAAAATAAGATCAGACTCGAGAGAAAACTCACTATCACTTGGGAAATAGGGGAAATAAACAATTGTTGTGCCCCCATTGGATAAATCACATGATCAATTGTCGAGACCTTGTCTCTAGAAGAAAAACATGATTGTAAAGGCTCCATCCCAAAATTAATTGGACACTTAGGATATGACCCCACATAATTCATCCATGGCAAGGTAGAGTCTACGTGAACACTAGGAACATACCAAGCAATAAACTAGGTTGAAGTTGAATTAGGATGGTTATTATCATATGATAGTCGATCAATAATGACAATACTTTCATTGTGAAGGAAATGCATCACCCAAAAGAGCATAGAAACGACAACATTCATAGCATATACATAATCACGCATGTTAGGGAGTATTAATTTACAAATTCAAAACATTTGGTTTTGTTTTTTATTGAGTCTTGTAGTCATGTCCCGGTATCTTAAAAAATCATGTGTCAAGGTTCAATGGTATTTCTATCAATGTAATATCGAAGAGGCTATGAGGCATGTGGAGCACTGCTCGAAATTTTTGTGATTATTTTTCTATCCTCGACATTACCTGTGGCATTCTAGATACAACAATGACAAAGACACTATCACATATTGACATAGAGAGAGAGTTCACAAAGGAAACTGTTGAAATAGAGATTTCACAACAAATTTCCTAGTTGCTACGAAATGTTATTTTAATCATAAATTTAAAACAACAATTTGGGTTTTTCCAAAATATGTTTTGGATAGGCATCAAAGTGTCATTAATTTTCTGACAAAAAATCAGCGCAACCCATTTCGTCATCTGGGAGAAAAGACAAAATTACTAGTTTCTACAAAATCTCATGGTTGCTGTGAAATTTGTTGTAGCTGACTGTTTTTGTAGTCAAATTCAAGCGCATATTTCGAGCTGATGGTGATTTATCTCAACAAACGAAAATATTTTTTTCTCAAGAACGGGTTCATATACAAAATCCTCTCTTCGTCTGTGCACATGTGTCATGGTTTGGGAAGTTCAAATGGATCTTTACAACCTATTTTTACATATTTTCATCTAATTTAATTCGTTAAAAACTAAACCCTAAAAAATAGGAGTTAGTTTGTAAATCCTTCTTGAATGTGAAACCCTTACTATTTCAACCTGATTGAGTTAGATTGAAATGTAATTCTATATATTGTGAAGGAAATAAGGAGAAAAGGGTGGGAAACTTGATGAAAAAGACTCTTTGGTTGTTGTATATATTTTTTGTTTTTAATGAAATCTTTCAAGTTGAATGACTTGAATATTTGTCTCAAAGATTCTTGTGCTAGTAATTTGCAATTTGTTTTTCCTTGTGAATGTTTCCTATCTTTGTTGATCATTATTTCTATTCTTCTATTTTGAGTGAATGGTTATAGATAGAGAATTCATTGTTGATTCTCTTTATCTCACATTCAATTTTCCTACATTAGTCTTCTGATATTGTGACAGAACTCATCCACTGTTTGGTACTATGTTATAATTGATGTTATTTTTTTATTCTAACCACCATACTATAATTCATATTATGGTTGAAATATTGCTAACTACCTATCCTATGATGTACATTTGTTCATATCAACCAGTTTTGAAAGCTTTGATTTGACCTATCTTTATTATGACTCCATGCCCAATGGGTGTTTCACTCAATCCTACCACCACATCATAAACTTTTTATCTTTACCTACAGATCTAGCCATTGTGTTATGATTTCAGTGAGAGATCCCTCTCTGGTTGGAAATGTTAGTTTCTAGACCAAAGTGGTTTGAAAAAGTTACCTTCGTGTTTTCCTTTCACAACCAAGGAAAATTAGAGAGTGATAACATTTTGGCGCTGTTTTCGGGGAGATAAGGTGAAATATTCCCTGGGAAAGAACGAAAAAGTTTCAGATCTGATTCCTGAAGGGTAAATAGAGAGTCAGACACAGTTTGGTTGTATATTTTACCACGGTGACTCCTTTTTAAAAAGAATTCAGATTTCAGAGTATCAATGGCGACTCCACTGTAAGAATGATTCATTGCTTGAGGGATTTACTGGTGACTCCATTGGACTATGAGGGACTCGTATGTTGCTTCTATCATTGCAAGGTATGCATGCTTGGACTTTTCAAATTTTTATGTTTTCCATAATCCATTACCCAAGGATGAATATTTTATAAGGAATGGTCCAAAATTTAGTGGAAAGGATTTGATTTTGGCCTTGAAACATATCTCAAATTTTCATGACTTTACTAATCTTCTTAGAATCAAGAATGAATATGTATTTCTTATATTTTTTTATGATTCATTCCAAGGAAAATGTAGAAGTTGGGTTGAAGGTTTTCCTTCTAGGTCCATTAGATATTTTTCATCTTTTTGGCTCATCTTTCTAGAAACATGGATGGACAAAATAGCGTTTGTGGCAACCCTTGTTTCCATTCAAGGTTTTAAAGAATGGAATGATATGAACACCAATGATGAAGTGGATGAAAAATTTTCTTCATTTTTGTTTTCTTATTTAGAGTCATGCAAATGTAGCTCGGAAGATAAAATCTAGTTTTTAGATGAGTTTTCCAAGGACAATGAAAAAGAGATTGAAGCTTTAGAAAGATTAGGAAATATCCCAAATTCTTTAATTACAGGGTATTTCTTTCAAAGTTTCATTTCAGCAAAAGCAAAAAGACACATTCCTTCCTTTGTCCTTTGATATTGAGGATGGGGAATGTTTTGATCACGAGTTTGAAAAATAAAACACCCATGAACAGTCCAACCATGGAAATAAAATTGCAGAATACATTGAGGATCAACAAATAGAATATAGCTTCTATGATTTTTATGATCATGTAGCAGATTCTATGGAGGAATTTTTCTATCTGAACTTTGAGCCATGTTTTCACTATGAATATCAGATTCATCATTAGTTTCATTTTCCATTACAGTGTCCAGTTTTGATTTTGTTCAAGCATGGTCAAGGAGTCAAATTACTTGAGAAACTTCTTGATTGGCTGCATTGGCATTTTTGTATCACTTGATTGAGTAGTAATTTTCAACAGCTTAGAGTAGGATGATGTATATAAATAATATGTCCAAATCAACACCTCTTTTCAGTTTTTAGTATTCAATAATTTCAGTTTGGTTTGCAACAACGTACATGTTAGTTTGAAAGTTGCGGGGTATATGGCTTGGGAGCATCCCAATGGATAAGGCATTGGATATGAGGTTCTTTTCTATCTCACAAGGAGGATAACATCCCCATTGGAGCCTATATTAGGAAGTATTAATTTACAAAGTCAAAACAATCGGTTTTGTTGCTAATTGAGTCTTGTAGTCATGTCCTTGTATCTTAAAAGATCATGTGTCAAGGTTCGACGATATTTCTATCAATGTAATATCGATGAGGTTATGAGGCACGTGGAGCACTCCTGGTCATTTTTGTGATTATTTTTCTATCCTCGGCATTACCTATGGACTTCTGGATGCAACAATGGAAAAGAAACTATCACATATTGAGAGAGAGAGAGAGAGAGAGTTCACAAAGGAAACTATTGAAAGAGATATTTCACAACAAATTTCCTAGTTGATGTGAAATGTTATTTTCATCATAACTTTAAAAATACAATATGGGTTTTTCCAAAATAGTTTTTGGAGAGGAATCATAGTGTTATTAATTTTCTTACAAAAAATCAGCCCAACCCATTTCACCATTTGGGATAAAACGTGAAATTACTAGTCGCTGCAGAATCTCTTGGTTGTAGTGAAATTTCATCTAACTAATTGTTTTTGCAGTCAACTTCAAGCACATATTCTGAGCAGATGGTGATTGCTCTCAACAAACTGAAAGAGTTTTTTCTCAAGAATGGGTTCATCTACAAAAATTTCTCTCAATTTGTTTACATGTGTCATGGTTTGGGATATTCGAAAGGATCTTTACAACCTATTTTTACATATTTTCGCCTAATTTAATTAGTTAAAAACTAAACCCTAAAAAATAGGAGTTAGTTTGTAACTCCTTCTTGACTGTGAAACCATAACTATTTCAACCTGATTGAGTTATATTGAAATGTAATTCTATATATTGTGAAGGAAAGAAGGAGAAAATGGTGGTATACTTGAGGATAAAGACTCTTTGGATGTTGTATATATTTTTTGTTGTTATTGAAAGCTTTCAAGCTCAAGGATTTGATATTTGTCTCAGAGATTCTTGTGCTAGTAATATGCAGTTTGTTTTTCCTTATGAATGTTTCCTATATTTTTTTATCATTATGTTTATTCTTTTATTCCGAGTGAATGATTATAGATAGATAATTCATTGTTGATGCTCTTTATCTCACATTCAGTTTTCCTACATTAGTCTTATGATATTGTGACAAAAATCATCCACTACTTGGTGCTCTGTTTTAATTGATGTGTTATTTTATTCTCACAACCATACTATAATTCCTATGATGGATGATGTGTTATTTTATTCTCACAACCATACTATAATTCCTATGATGGATGAAATATTGCTAAGTGCCTATCCTATGAAGTACATGTGTTCATATAAACCAGTTTTGAAAGCTTTGATTTTCCTTATCTTTATTATGAATCCATTCCCAAAGGGTGTTCCACTCAATCCTACCACCACATCATAAACTTTCTATCTTTACCTATAGATATGGCCACTTTTGTATAATTTCAATGAGAGATCCCTCTCTGGTTGGAAAGGCTAGTTACCAGCCCAAAGTGGTTTGAAAAAGTTACTTATGTGTTTTCCTTTCACATCGAAGGAAAATTACAGAGTGATAACAATGCCCATAAAGAATATTGAATTCTAAAGGGCCTTGCACCACTAACATATCAATTAGGACAATATTCCAAACGAATGTGATAGGAAACTGAGGAAGAATCCAAAAATATTCACTAGGTCTTGTGTTGAAATCCAGTAACTCACTGGTACCTAACATAAGCTTGGGTGAACCCAAATATTTCCAATCCGAGGAGGATAAAATACTTGCGGAGCATCCTTCATCTACAATACATCGATAATTATTTTTGAATTATCTTCAACCCTTATTTGGAAGGCTGTATAAGAAGGAAGGTGAGGCTCAAAAAGCCACTCCAATTAAAGGAAACCATCCTCAAATTCAAAAGAGCATGCTTGAAGTGAGTGAAAATCCTCCCCTGTTTAGAAGGTATTGAACTGGAAATGATAAATACATAGTCAATAGAGATATCACTCCCTAAGAGAAGAGTGGGATGGATGGATATTGCATCAGGTCAACCACTTTCTCAATGGTTGGTTGAATAGACTACATACAACATGGTAATGAGATGGATCAAACTACAAAAGAAGAGTGGGATTAGATGAAGATTACATAATCTTGACTACTCCATCAACCAATGGCTAAAAAGGCTTCTAGAAAACCAAAGGTGACTCAGGATGAGAAGGGCCTTCATACAAGGACCATGCTCTTTGTACCACTGGAATGGTTGATCATATATGAGTAAGGTGATATCCCTTGTAAATATTACAAGGGAACTTGGGATTACGTCCTATTTGTCTAGGTTTCTCATCAAAGTGAATACCCCCAACATGAATTGCATTGGCTAGTGGGTTTCTCCCATCATGACTCGCAATGGCTAGTTTCATATTTCCAGTATGACTTGCAGTGACTAGGTTCATGATCCCAACATAACTTACAGTGGCTAGTTTCTTGTCTCCATCGTGACTTGTAGAGATCGTTGACTTATCTCCAACATGACTTGCACCGGTTAGTTGGTTAAATTTACTATGAATTGAAGGAATTGGACTCCCCCCCAACATGACTAGCAGAGTTGGTTTCTTTCTCCCTAAATGACTAACAATGGCTAGTTGCATCTCTCCAACATGAGTTGCATAGGTTGGTGACATTTTTCCAATATGAATAGTAGTGACTAGACTCGTGCCCCTAGCATGACTCATAGAGGCTACTAGGTTTCTCCCATCATGAGTAGAAACGATTAGTATCTTAACTCCAACATGACTCATAAAGGTTGGTAAACTATTGTCAATATGACTTGTAGTGATTGGAATTGTTCCTCTAGAATGACTACCAAAGGTCGGTTGCTTTCCCCCAACATGACTAATAGTGGTTGGTTTCATGTCTCCAACATGACTCACAAAGGTTGGTGAACTATCACTGGTATGAATTGTAGTGACAAGACTTGTGCCCCCAACATGACTTGCATATGTTGGTAGTTGGTCTCCAACATGAATCGTAGAGGTTGGTGAATTCTTCTTCTTCTTCTTCCTCATCTTATTCCCTTTAGACTTATGGTTACTAGTAGCTATACTTTCACTAGATGAGGTTGAAATAGGAGAAGTATACTTCACTAACGAGGAAGTTAAAGGATCAACATCAATTTTTTTCCCATGACATAAGGTTGTTATCTAAGAAGCATCAGGAGAATTTGAGACATTCAAAGTGGTCCACAACCAAACAGATAGTCCTACATTCAACTCAGTAATGTTCAAAGTGACCATCAAGGGGGAACAAACATTTCCAAAGAAAGGAAAAGAACAAGAATCCCCTTGGGAAGGGTTCCCTTGGTTGTTATCCTCAAGATATTTTTCCATGATGTTCTTATGCATAGGTTCATCCTTTCCAATACTTTTCATGTCTGAAAATGTCTCACACATTGACTATGGAAAACTGGTGGTACAAAAACCCATGCCTTCTAGGATGTGATTCCATGCTTTCAAGAGAAAGAACAGGGGTCCTTCCTAGCCAATGGATTGATTGGTCGACAAACTTGAATCAATGATCCAAAAGTAGCAGTATAGACACAACCTAAGGCCAACTACACAAAGCATCACTCCAGTAAAAATTCCTAAGAGAAAGATAAAAAACAAACAACTTCTCAAAAAATTCATCCCAATTGGATTAGGTCCCGATTCCAAAGAAATGAAAAAGTGGAAAAGGGACCTTCCAGTAACCAACATGTGTTTATTAAGTCTGTAGATCGATGAACGAAGGAGTGAGAAGCAGTTACCCTGACCTCCATGTAATAACCCTTCCTCGTGAAAGTAACCCTCGCTTTATGGGGAGCTCTCTAGGGGTACTGAAAGTGTGATGCAATGTCTACCTCAGGTACCATGAAAATGCATCCATAGTCTTGTGATACCTAGGAATTGAAACTAAAGATATGAACTCATAGTCGAAATCCAGGGGAACAGTCGATAGTTCAGATAGTACATATGGGTAGGGTAGCTAAGCTCGAGTCTCCAAAATAACTGACACCACAAAGGGTTAGGTACTATTCAAGGAACCCACATATACACAACAATCCATAGACGTTTGGACAAGTATTGGAGGGGTAATCTCCCCCACTCACCCTCATGTTACTTCATGTTTAAATCCTATGTTAGCGGATTTTCTCAGCCATACCTATATGATAATTTGATTTTAACACTCCCCGATCAAACTTCTATGTTCATTTAATTGGTCTTTGAGAGTTTAATCTCCAACCTATTCCAAAGCTCTAGCATAGACTAGTTGATGAACCCTAGAAAAAAAAAGTCCAGGAAACTTTTGTTGGTTGTTTAGCCTGATTATCTTCTTGATCCAAAGGTATTTATTTCTAGCCATTTTTATACCCCATGAATACTGTACACCCCTCCACATAGGGGGCTTGTAGGGGTGGATAATCCCCCTAGTTGGGGGGTCTGAGGGAAAGCGGGCCACCGAAGGAAAAATATCCTTGTAAATGTATACTGTAATCTCACAGTAAATCTGGACCATTCATTATAAGGTTGCAGATCTGACGGTAGAAGTTATGTTAGGATTTTTTGTCTTAGAAGGAAACCCTCTTTTATGAGGGAAATGTATTGTGGCTATGTATCATTGTGAATATTGTATTATGAGAGAGGAGATTGTGAGAGAAAGAAGAGGAAGTTACAACGGGTGTGTTTTAGGTTGTATCCCTTCATTTGTTGGATAATAAAAAGAAATGACCTGGCAATTTTTGTGGTGGACGTAGCCCACACTAGGTGAACCATGTATATATGTGTCTCTATTGTATTGTGTATCTTATGTGTTTTATTTCCACATTTTATTTTATTTTATTTCTCTGCGGTCTTGTTTTTCTAACAATTGATATTAGAGTGAAAGGTAAATCACAATAAAAGAGGGTTCCTGGTTCGAGTGGGAGGAACATGGAAATTTTAGGGTCGAGAAATTTAATAGCCAAGACTACCGGTTATGGAATATGTAGATGGAAGATTATTTATGTCAGAAGGATATATTCCTACCATTGGGTGGAATTGAAAATAAGTCGATGGCCATGAAGGACGAAGAATGGGAGGTTCTTGACAGAAAATCACTAGGAACAATACGGTTGAGCCTGGCAGTGTTGGTGGCTTTCAATATTTCGAAAGAAAAGACAACGAAGGAGCTGATGAACGCATTGGCTAAATTGTATGAAAAACCCTCGGTGTCCAATAAGGTATTTATAATGAAGATATTATTTAATATGAAGATGTTAGAAGTTGGGTCTGTTGCAGATCATTTAAATGAATTTAATATGGTTACTAGTCAACTAAGTTATGTAAAAGTGTACTTTGATGATGAGTTCAGGGCTCTTCTAATCTTGTGTTCATTGCCAAAAATTTGGAACGCCTTGGTCATGGTTGTAAGTAAATCTGTCTTTAGTTCAAACAATTCAAAATTTGATGATGTTGTTGGTATTATCCTTAGCAAGGAAATGCGATGGAAAATCAGAGGTGAGACATCAGGTAATGTGTTAAACATGGAGAATAGGGGAAGAAAAAAGGATAGAGGAAAGGGCTCAGGGAACCACGGGAATTCTAGGAAGGGAATATCCAAATGCAGACTGGGAAATACAAATTTTTGTAATTGTGGGAAGAAAGGACATCTGGAGAAAGACTGTAGAGCTCCAAAGAAACAAAGAGATGGACATCAGGAGAAAAATCAGGAAGCAAATGTAACAGGTGATGTGTTATAATATGCTTTGATTCTTTTTGTAGATAATATTTATGAGTCTTGGGTAGTATATTCAGGGGCTTCATTTCATGCCACACCCCATAGGAAAAATTTTCTATATTATGTTCAAGGTGATTTTTGACAGGTTCATTTGGGTGATGATGCACCATGAAAAATTGTTGGAATGGGAAAGGTAAAAATAAAGAAAAGGAATGGAAACCAGTGGTTGTTGAAAGAGGTAAGATATGTTTCAGATCTAAGGAAAAATCTAATTTCAACAGGGTAGTTGGCAAGTAAAGGTTGTATATCTATATTTATAGATAAGGTGTGGAAGGTCACCAAAGGATCACTGGTGATAGCAAAAGGAGAGAAGGTATGTACATTTGTTCTAAGACTTTTGCGACCATTGTTTTGTTCAGAGAGTTCTTTCGGATTCATCACATAGGTTTTATGATTTTCGACATTTCGGACCAAACTAGTGTGGTCCATCATCAGGAAAGCGTTTGTGAAAAATGAAGGAAAAAAGAATATAACACGTATATAAATACTTGAAAAGTTTTTGTAAGGAGCCGACTTATTGAAAATGAAATCAATAATTATAAATTTTTAGAGATTATAATTGTTTGTTTAATTAATTAATTATTTGTTTTAATAATTGTTTGTTTAATTAATTAATTATTTGTTTTAATAATTGTTTGTTTAATTAATTAATTATTTGTTTTAATATTTTTTTTTGTTTGTTTGTTAATTTGTGCGGAACCTGTTGGCTACGTGATTAACCTGTGGCTTGAGAAACCGCAACTCAGGGGCATCTAAGCCGTCAAAATCACCCAGGGATCGCACTCGGCCTGAGCCACACCAACCCTTAACATGGTTGGATTTTTTTGTCCCCGCAGGTTTCGAACCGATGACTTTAACATCACAGAGTGGCTTAACAACACACTCTGTCACCGATTGTCCTACACCTCAGGGACCAATTATTTGTTTTAATAATTAATTACTTGTTTGTTTATTAATTTTTATTTTTATTTAAAAAGAGCTGACTGGACAATGTTTATAAATTAATATTTAGAATTATTCATATTGGCTAGGGTAGGGATCCAATTTTGACTAATTTTCCATCCATCATCTCTGTT
>JZKD02S0258729.1:193828-211801 GCA_000966675.3 Picea glauca | reverse complement strand
ATTCATATTGGCTAGGGTAGGGATCCAATTTTGACTAATTTTCCATCCATCATCTCTGTTTAGATTATTAGGTTGTTTTTCAATTTTGATTGCTTCTCTGAATTTCCTATTGTGAAAGTGATCTATCCTGGCAAGGATTTTGGTTTCTTCAATACAAATGTGATGTTTGGTTTTATCTGAGTGTTCTGCGAGAGCTGAGGGACGAGTGCGATTATGTTTGATGTTAGCGGCGTGTTCTTGAATCCTAATTCTAAAGGAACGACCTATTTCTCCTATGTATTGTTTACCACATGAACATGGGATCATATAGACACCTTTATGTTCGATGGGATCAACAGAGTCTTTGACTGACCTAAGGGAATTCCTAATAGTGTTTAGGGGTTTGAAAGTWGCACCAATGTTTTTCTTCTTTAAAATCCTCGCAAGTTTGTCTGTTGTTCCTTGTATGTAGGGTAAGTAAACCTTAGACACATCATTATTTGTTTGTTCTTTATTCCTAGGTGTTTTGGTGGCATTTTGAAAATCATAAAACCTATGCGATGAATCCGAAAGAACTCTCTGAACAAAAGGTATGTACATTCAATTTATGTACTGGTAATATTGACTCTTCTATATTTTTATCTTCTACAAGAGTGGATAGAATATTGTGGCATCATAGGCTTGGACACATGAGTGAGAAGGGGATGCATATACTTCACAAAATAATTTTGTTTCCAGATCTTAAAAAAAATTGATTTGGATTTTTGTGAGCATTGTGTTTATGGAAAACAAAAGAGTGTAATATTTCTCGAAGTTGGAAAAGAAAATAAGAGCGAAAGGTTAGAGCTTGTGCATACATATGTATGGGGACCAACTTAGGTATCATCTATTGGTGGCTCTCATTATTATGTTACTTTTTTGATGATGCAACTAGAAAAACTTGGGTTTATTGCATTCGACAAAAATCAGATGTTTTTGATACTTTTAAGAAATGGAAAGATTTGGTTGAGAATGAAACAGGAAAAAGGTTGAAGTGTCTCAGATCAGACAATGGAGGTGAATATTGCAGCAAGGATTTTGATGATTATTGTTCATACCATGGGATTCTTAGAGAGAATACAATTCTAGTAACACCACAAGAAAATGGTGTGTCAGAAAGGATGAACAGGACAATCATGTAGCGTGCAAGGAGTATGAGATTGCATGATGTTTTTCCCTTATAGTTCTAGGTAGATCTTATAGATACTACTGTTTACTTAATAAAAAAAGGACGCTCAAGCTCTTTGGATGGTGGAATTCCATATGAGGCATGGATAGGTAAAAAAGGTAAACTATTATGTTTTGAAGACTTTCGTTTGTGAAGAATTTGTCCATATTGATAAATAAAATAGAACAAAGCTTCAGGAAAAATCCAAGAAGTGTACCTTTATTGGATACGATGTTAATGATTTTGGTTATCGCTTGTGGGATTATGAAAATCACAAAATAATTAGGATTAGAGATGTCATATTCAATGGGAAGGTCATGTACAAAGATCAATTGTAAGGAAAGAAATAGGGAAAAGAAAAAACAGACTACACAGTGCTTGATGAGATGACTGAAAAATAAATTCCAAAGGTACCATAAAATCAAAATGTACAAAAACAGGAGAAACATGTACCTCAAACTCCTACAAGTGTTGTTAGAAGATATACCAGGTTAAGTAGACCCCCTAAACGATACTCTCCTTCATTCTATTATTTATTGTTGACTGATTCTGATGAACCAGGATGTTATGAAGAGGCAATGTAGGTAGACACTAAAAATAACTGGGAGCAAAGAATGAAAGAGGAAATGGATTCCCCGGTAAATAACCATACTCGGGACTTGGTTCAGTTTCCTGCAGGAAAAATAGCATTGCGAAATAAATGGGGTTACAGGTTAAAGGAAGAAGATGGAGGAAAAAAGAGGTAGAAGGCTAGAATTGTTGTAAAGGGGTTTGCACAAAATAAAGGGTCTAATATTGAAGATATGATTGTTCTCAAGAAGAAATTAGCTAATTCATTTTCAATGAAGGATTTGGGTGCTGCAAAGAAAATCCTTGGTATGAGAATAAGAAGAGACATGAAAAATTGCAAATTGACATTGTCTCAGGGTGAGTACATAGAGGAGGTGTTGGAGAGGTTTATAATGTAGAATGCAAAGCCAGTTAGTACACCTTTGGCCAACCATTTCAATGTAACCAAAGAAATGTGTCCCAAGACATGTGAGGAGACAGAATACATGTCTAGGGTCGCTTATTCATCAACAATTGGAAGCTTGATGTATGCGATGGTTTTCACAAGACCGGATATTGCACATGCAGTGGGAGTTGTGAGTAGGTATATGGACAATCCAGGTAAAGAACATTGGGAGGAAGTTAAGTGGATTCTTAGGTATTTGAAAGGTACTGCTACTCATGCATTATGTTTTGGAGGTTTAGGCATTGTTCTATAGGGATATGTCGATTCAGATATGGAAGGTGATAAATATAATAGGAGGAGCACCACAGGGTATGTTTTTAATGTAGGTGGAACAACAGTAAGTTGGATTTTGAAAACGAAAAAGGTTGTTTCACTTTCAACAACTGAAGCAAAGTATGTTGTTGCTACAGAGGGTAATAAAGAAATTATTTGGTTACATAGGTTTATGGAGGAATTGGGAAAGAATTAAGAGAATAACAAGTTGTACTGTGACAGTGAGAGTGTCATTCATCTTGCAAAAAAATCATTCTTCCATTCGAATACTAATAATATACAACTCAGGTACCATTTCATATGATTTGTCTTGAAAGATGGACATTTGAAGTTGGAAAAGATACAGACTAGCCAAAATACTGCAAACATGTTAGCAAAGGGAGTAACCAGAGAGAAATTGAGTTCCTGCTCAGTTTCATTTGGTCTTCAATAATGAAGTTGAATATGAGAAATTTTCCAGGTCCAAGGTGGATCATAGTCCAACAAGTACAACAATGGTGGATTTTGTTATGATCATTCTCCAAGTGGGATATTGTTGGTTGTGGAGCCTAATTATCTTTATGATTCAAAAGTCTTTTTTTTTTTCAGTAGTGTTTATATCCCATGAATATTGTACACCCCTCCACGCGAGGGGTTGCAAGGGGGGATTCCCCTCCCCCCCCCTTGCGGGGTCTGAGGGGCTCATCCCCCTAGATGGGGGGTCTGGGGGAAAGTGGGCCCCTGACAAGGGTTTGAGGGTGACGCACCTAAAGGAAAATTTTCCTTGTAAATGTATATTGTATTTTCATAGTAAATCTGGACCGTTCATTATAAGGTCATGAATCTGATGGTAGAAGTTATGTTACTATTTTTTTTCCCTAGAAGGTAACTCTGTTTCATGAGGGAAATGTATTATGGCTATGTATCTTTGCGAATATTTTATTCTGAGAGAGGAGACTATGAGAGAAAGAAGAGGAAGTTACAACGGGTGTGTTGTAGGTTGTATCGCTTCATTTTTTGGATAATAAAAAGGAAGGACCTCTAAATTTCTATGGTAGACGTAGCCCACACTAGGTGAACCACATATATCTGTGTCTCTATTGTATTGTGTATCTTCTGTGTTTTATTTCCACTTTTTTTTTTTTTTTATTGCTCTGCGATCCTATTTTTCTAACAAATTTGATTTAGCATTTACTTTAAGAAACTATTCTTTACTCAAAGGGTACAAACGTGAAATTGATGTTGTGTGAGACTCTTTCAAAATGAAAGTTATAAGAAAACCGACAAAGGAAAGTTCACATTAATTCTACATTGAAAAATATTTTCAATCAAGCAAAATGCATGAAAAATCTTTTAGACTTTGAAATGCAATCTTTTCTCTTTCCATGTAGGATGCACAATTGCAAATTTTTCCAAATTGTGAGAAAAGTAAAAGAATCAAACAAAATCGTGTTCTTTGTCTTTTTTCCTTTTAAATTCTTTTCAATATAAGAAGAAAAAACAAATTCCTATACTAATATATTTTTATTTTTCAAATATGAATGCAAAGAGTGCAATGGAAATAAAGAGACCTACCATAACAAAAAACTAGGTTTTTTGTTTTCTTCTTCTTTCTACTAAATAAAAAACTAAACAAAAGATGCTAAAAGATTTTTTTTTTTTGTTTTTGTGTTTCAAAAATAAAAGGAAATCACAAAAGAAAGCTCTGAACTCATATACAAACTCAACTTTCTGGTATAACCGCAGCAATGACCATGAAACTAAGACCCTAAGAACAAGACTTGTCTTATAGTTATGCAATCCAAGAAAAACTTAAAGAACTCAAGGAAGAATAATTTTTTTTTTATTTATTTCAAATTTAAGATTTTACTAACTTTATGTAGCCAACAAGAAGTTTCAGGAACCAATAGAGTCCAAAATTCCCCCTAAAAATCCAAAACATGGCTTTAAAAGGCTTAAAAATTGCCTCCTAGAAGTCATACACCCCTATCCTTATTGTAGGTATTATATATAACCTTATATACATGCCTAAGCCTTCGACATGGATCATATATATGCACCTAATCTTTCTACAGAGAGCGTATATGACCCAGAATATCTTAAAACACTTATAATGAGAAAAAACAAGAGTTATAGACTCATGTACTCACTATAGGGAGTGCATATACACATGATATGCTTCAATAGGAAGAATAAGTATGATTATGTTCTCAAAGAACATAGCATATACACCCTAGGAACCCAAGAAAAGATTGAAAATCCCTATATCTAAGCCTGAAATTGATGGATAGGGTTCTGAAACACTAAATTCAAAAGTAGAAATAAAGAGAAAGACAAAAAACCATAGAAAACAAAGAGCAAGCCCTTAAACTAACCCAAAAGGAGACTCTCCCCGATGAAGTTGCCAATTCTATTTATGGAGAATGTTCTCCTATGGTTTTTGGTTACAACCACAACAAAGATCAGGATGACCTAAATACATATCCCAATCCCTGAAAGATAGTCAAACAAATTGTAACTAACTAACTAACTTTTGATAAGAAGGAAGGAGACAAACCTGGATCCAATCATTTTATGTATATCCCTCACTTGAAACATTTTCTCTAGCATCTTGCTCCAATAGTTCCTTCAACCACCTACACACAAGGAAGAATGCAACTACAAAATAGGTAGTTACAAAATAACGAACTTTCAAATATGCTAACTGAAATCAAGTCCATTAGTGTTATAGATAATTAAATGCCCAAATTTAACATTCACAAACTAAAACACAAAGTTGGACATGAAAGAGAGATATGTTTTGATTTAACAACGAAGTTGAGGAATGTTATAACATGTAACCATTGTGGTGTTGATCCAAAACCAACATCTAGGTTCCTCCACACAGGCCAATGAAAATCAATTCCACCTCCAACGTCTTTTCTCAAATAGGTCCGAGAAAGAGAAGTGGTCTCTTTCTAACAAGATAAAGGGAGAAAAAAATGTTGGAAATAGGGGTTTCCAGATTTGAATGGGATAATTCAAAGACACATGATAAGGGGCTTGCAAACTCTAGCAACAAATGACCAACATTATGATTCTCTCATGAGTGATTCCTCTCCTCTACCCCATGGATTCCTTTTATACTCCAAATAAATGGTTAGAGTAGGTGTCCCCGGGAAATAGGGGGTTAGGAACTGGAGGGACCCATAAGCCTCACTCGAAATTTAGAAAATTTGTATTTTTTTTAGCCAAATAAATGTGTACACATGCTAATAAATAGAAACTTGCGTATGTATGTAGGCTGCATAAATTTAGGGCATGTATATCTCAAAAAATAGGGTTTTAAATAATTTTTGAGGAGGAATAAAGAGGGGTTGAGTTTGGAAGTAGGGCAAGGGTGTTTGAATCAGGACAATAGGGAATCAATGCATATAAGGTGGAAAATGATGTTATAACATAGACTTAAACAAATAAATTTATGTTGGCTAAGGAGGATCAAGTGTTTATGATAAATGCTTGTTGAATTAACTAAAGAAGTGATTTATTTCTTAAGCTTGTTGACTTAACTAAAGAATTGGAGGGCCCACATTTGATTATGGACTCAATATTACTTTCAAATGATAAACTACAAGAAAAATTGGAGGACCTTAAAACCTCATGGGATTGTGAATTTTACAACCTAAATAAATTTCCAGAGGAAGAAGTTGAGAAATGGCTAATTCATTATGTAAACAAAAATGAAGATATTGAAGATACAATTCACCAGTTAGGCTTTGATTTTAAAGACGTGGAAAATTATTTGTTTGATACCAATATTAAGCATGAGAAAAGGTTCCCCCCATGAAGGAGTACATTAAGAAATGGTTAAAGAATTTCTTTATTAAAGTAATTGAGCCATATCATCAAGAAGTAGTTACAACCGTTAGGGCACCTCCAACTGAGAAACATACACAAGAAAATTTAGAAAACAAATGGAGAGTTCTTTTCCATCATAGCAAGTCAAGTAGGCACTTCACCGAGCCCTTTCTCTTTCTTGTCCTCTCAATTAGTTTTCGTCGAACCTTTTGTTTCATGGTCAATGAATACCAAAGGTCGATACCTAACTGTTTTTTATATTTTCTTCCATGTATTTTCATTTACTGGTCCATGGGATCCCCATCCCAATCCATTTAGGATGAACACAATTGATTTATATTTTATAAACTCTTTTAAAGACATTTACGAACTATTTTAAAATACATTTGTATATATTTTTTAGGTTCCCAAAGAACTATTTGGGGCACTATACTAGTTATTTCTTAGACTTTGAGTTTTAAGCATGATATTTCAAGTATATGTCTATCAAAATCCCTTTTGGTTTTAATTGAATGATCATGTTAATTTATCTTCATATGTGGTCCATTAATTCCCATCCTACTAACTTATGTGTCTTTTTTTACTATATTATATGGTGTTAATGCCATTGTGTGAGATTGCTTACTATGTTGGTTTATAATCTTGTATAATATTGTGGATATCTATTTTTGAAAAAGCTTGGTCCTTTCTCAGGCATGCTTTGTTTCTGAATATTTATTCCATGAAGAGTCTAGTCCTTCTGAAGATTTTTTTTTTAATTTTGTATTATATTAAATATCAGTACCACCTCTCTTAGTAGCTTTCTTCCATGTATTATTCATGTTCTACAGTAGTAGAATTTTACTTACAAGCATTGCAGATTCAATGTTGAAGAGAGAGAGTTTTGTAGCATTATCCAAAAGAACCAAGGGAATTACATGCTTGGATGAATTTTGTTGTGGATAACCTAACCTTGCTAGGATAGAAATGTTGTGTAGAATAGATTTACTTTGTAGATTTTTTTTTCCATTTACTAGAAGAAAAAATGCATAGTTGATTCAATAACATTTAAGTCTTGAAGGTTGCATAAATAGTGCACAACACTTCACAATATTATGCTCCCTTGGTTGGTAATTTAAGTATAATTTGAGGGATTCAATAACTCATATATTGTTGTAATTATTTGACTTACCAATGGTCATAGATTCCCTAGGAGTAGTGATGTCCCGACTTTCGTATTCTCCCCCCAATGCCCATTTTACTCTTAATTGGTGTGATTATGAAGGATGGACTTCTTTGATGGTTGTGAGGCAAACATTGATGGGACACTCAAAGACTGTATGGGAGTCGAGACTATATGGGGAGATGGAGATAAGGAAACCAATGATTTTGGAGGGTTAAGGTACCAAACATGAATACCAAAATTAAGTCCATAGAAACTCAACATTTCCATTATAGCAGTCCCAACTATACTAGGGAAAGAAATAGAAAAGGAATTTGTGTAATAGGTGATCCAATTGTTGGCACAGGGGTAAACCCACGGTTCAATGCTTCAATAGTGCACCAACAAAACCCTAACTATCGTCCCTTTTGGTGACACCTACGAAGCAGATGAAGTCTCACCCAAGGTAGAGGCGGAGGGGGTTGTAGGACTTAGGTGTCTACAACCAAGCTGGGACACAGATCTGTGATTACACACTTAACATAGCACTTATCCAACAACATGCATTAGATTATGATTGTCATTCAGATCACAGATTAACCCTTATTACATATCCATGTAGTAACAATCAAGATCAAACACTTCCAATCACTTAGCATTAGATTCAGATCTAGCATTCATTCACGCCATTAAGAAGTAATCTACAACATCAGATGCATTCATTATACATAACAACAACAACACTAAGAAAATAACCACATAAAAAACATCGCACAAAGCACGTCAAGGCACAGGATATACGTGGTTCACCCCAGTGTGGGGCTATGTCCACCAACTTCTTCTTCTTATTTATTAGTCTTCAATCTTCTTACATTCATCTGCTCTTGTGCACAAATCCATAAGGCCCAACTCCGTAGAGGAAAGGAGATCTGCGATCTGCGCACTAGATCCCCCTTCCCAAAACTAGGTCAAGGCACAAAGACAAATCCTTAGTAGCAAAGAGCACATAAAAACACTTGCACTTAGCTCTGTAAGCCTTAACATACTCTTTTCACAAAGCCAAATAGTCATGCACTAAGCCAATTTCCATCAATATTTCTTAGCTACTACTTATTTATACATTTACAAAAAGGCCTAATCATGGGTAAACCCATGGGCCGACATCCCTTAACCCATTACATAAACCCTTTTTGGGTCCACAATCCCACAAAATGAGTGAGATCCTATGATCTCAGCTCTGCCTGGGCGTTCCATATTTGTCTAGCTTGTCGAAGTCCCCAAAGTGGTCAAACACGACCAATATTTCCTCAAAACTTGGTCAAGGGCCCACAAGCCCCCAACACTCACCTGTGACTCGTCCCAAGTCACTCAGATCTGGGAAACACTGCTTCAAAGGCCTCAAGCTTAGCTCAAGCTGCCTTGACTTGCTTCTTTGCCAGATCTTCCTGCTCGGTGAAATCCTGAATCAATTTCTTGGTAATAGGCTCTTCCAAGTGTTGTTCCATTGTCCCAACCACTTGGTCTAGTTGCAAGCCTTGTCCTTCAATCTCTTCAAAAAGCGTGCAAGCTTCGTCCTGCACCAGCTAAAGTCTTTGTGTAACCTCCATAACTCTACTCTGGATGGCAGTAACCTATTGTTGGACTATGCATTGTTCCTGTGATATTTTCATCCTCTCGACTGTAGTGAGTAGTTTCATGTGTGCTTGCACGATGGATGCCTGTTGTTGCACCTCCTAGAGTTGTGCTTCCAGTTTCCTCATCTCTGGATCTTCTTCGAGGTGTTTGTAGGTCTATGCACTATGATCACTTAATTGCTTACATTCTGAGCCAAGTGCCCTGATCCTTCCAACTGTTATCTTGGTGATTTATTCCTTCTGATCGTGCACTTCATGCGGAATGTTCAGCACTGCTTGGAGTTCTAACTCTATTACTCTTTCTTGAATTGTTGAATGGCCTTAGCTAGCTTCCCCACTTGCATCTTGGCTGACTCTTCTTCCTCCTATGCCAAGCCCGACACAGAGTGAATTACTTTAGTCACAGCTTCTTTGATCGCAGTCTGCTCTGCGAGCAACTAGTCTTTTTCTTTTTGTATCTTTGCATTTTTCTCCTCAAGCATCGCTCGAATTTCATATTTTTCCTTCTGCACAACTCGAAGTTTCTTTAAGACCTCCTCCTTTTCTTGATTCAAGGCTTCCTTCACCTTCTCTTCTTGGAATCGATGAAGTTGAGCCTCTGTTGCATCTTCTAGACTTCGTAATTGGGTGGGCTCATCCCCCAATTTTACAATCTTATATGAAGAAAGCACAGTAGGTACTTTGTGGTTCGAATAGATGGCTTGTTGTATGTCTTTGATCTCCTTCTCTATTCTTTCATACAGTTTTTCTTGCTTCACTCCATGTCTCTACAAGATGTCCTCTGAAGCATCCTCCACGACTACGATGATGAGATTGACATCATCCACTGTGAGCACATTCTTTGAATGAGTCTTATTGGCTCTGGTCTTATTTCTTGCTGAGGGTTTCTGTAGAGAAACCTTCCTTTTCTTCGATGTTTTGGCCTCAGTAGGGGGATCCTTCGATGATGTAAATTTTCCTTTGTCTTTCTTTTCCCCTTCTTCCCCTTCTTCTTCTGGATTCACTTCACCTCCTCCTCCTCCTCCCGTGGGAGAGTTAGACCTACTTTCCTATGAGGCGTTGTCCTCCTCAACACTTTCTATGTTCTGCACTTCCTCCTTTTTCTTCTTTTTCTTCGCACTAGTCTATCCATCATGTTCGATCCAGGTGACCAAGGGACTTCCGATGATGTTGAGGTCAAAGAGTTATGCATCTTCCACTGGTACGAGGAACTATGTTGGACATTCTTTGGTGATGTCCTCCATGTATTCATCAGTTATCTTATAGTATTATTGTAGTTCCTCCTTACTTTCATCACTACACGAAGTGATGTAGATAAAGTTTCGATCTGCACAAAACTTCGCTAGCGACTTGTACTGGTGCAATGTATTCGGTGTCATTCATGAAAATGCCTCAATAGTGTGCTTCAGTTGCTGGTAGTAGGCATGGAAGACAACATTCAAATTTCACTGCTTTGACATATCATTTGTGTACCAAAAGGTGAAAAACCTCGCAACCAACAACTCCGATGGCTCAACTTCTGAGAATGTTGCTCCTTCCAGCATCTTCCAAGAAACAAATGCGATTAAAACTAGTAACCAATTGAAATGGAATTCGTAGCCCTAATCCTACGCTTCGTGATAGTCCTTCTCGAGCTCATTGACGATGTAACTCGCCCAATTCATTTGCATTCCTTCTATGCACTTCCTTGCTAGGTCTACTATGAATCCTGTGACCTATGTTGGACGGTTCTTTCTTACGAGCTTACCAGCTATAAGCTGACAATCTAGGCACACTACACTATCCTGAATGGAGGCTACCTTATAGCCTCACTTTCCATTTTTTACATCGCCATAGTCTTCCTTTATGCATTGTGCCAGGGATCGATCTAAAGTATTCCTTGGGTAGAACTGCCGAGGGTCCAGTCCTTGCATGATCAATCCTATGATGAGGTGGATCAACATTGGATCCACAGTGATGTGCCTGTCAAGCCATATATAGCCTCCATGATAGAACGATAGGAGGATTTTAACACAAACGTTAACCTCCTCGTGTTGACCAAAGTGCGAGACATTCATCACGTTCAGGATCGTTGATTGTGCAAGCTCCTTTATCCATGGCTTCCCAGTCATCTTCATCAAATATCGATGTGGCATGAGCATCGTGAATTTCTTCCAGTATATGAGGTTGAAGTCGATGTTCTTCAGGGCTGGGATGTATCCTAACTGTGGTCCAACTACGTGTATCCCCTTTAGGATGTACGTAGTGATCAATGTATACTCAAATTCATGTGGGATACTGTCACGTTTAACCGCACTAGCCAAAGGCGGTATGTATTCAGGCACGACTAATGGGATTTGCTTCACGTTAGCCAGATCGTCGTAGTGTTTTCTTCACTTCTTAGTAGTACGAATATAACTATGTCCAATCAAAGGGGATTCTTTCAATCTTCCTGTCGACGACGCCTATATTCCTATAAACATAACTCTCTCAGCCATGAGCTTCACAAGAATATCCTCCACATATTTCTCTAACATGCTATGTTTGCCCAACATTCACACTTGTAACCAAATAGATCGGGTAGGTGAACAGAGAAGTGAGGTAATCACACAGATGGAGAGGTCTAGAAATCACAACGTGGTATGCAATCAATTTTATGTTAGCTCGGATAATCACGGGTGGAAAAAAGTGGTCCCATCACAGCGTCTGATGGGTTAAATAAGAAAGTGTCGTAGCATATTCTTCCAATGGGCAGGAATGCCTTAATCAATACGAATTTTTTTGTTATGGTGCGGTCTCAATGGTCCAACGACGGTCTTTCCATCAATAACTGCATTTCTATCCATTTTGGATCGTTATTATAATGGTTGCAGTGCCTCCAACGGTCATATAGCTTCATCATGGAGAAGTTCCATTATGCATGGTTCTTCTATTTCGACGAGGTTCAAGTTATACAGATCTATCTCTTGCATAGTCTTCTCTAGAACTTTCTGTAGTTTTTATAACTTGGCTTTCTTCTTACTGAGCTTCCTTGCCTTCCTTCCTGTGATATGAGTCTCTGGTTTCCTCTTTCCATTCTTATTCTTGTCTTTTCTTATAATAGAGACTTCACGCTATTGATGTTATTTCAAAGGGTTCCAAGATAATACCTCTTTTCTTACTAGGTCCTGGGTGGACATACTTTCTTCTTGCATGGATAGGTCCTTTAAACCTTTTTGTGCTCTTTCAAATTTGGCAGCTACTTCTCTTTCATTATGTTGCTTCGACTCAACTTATCGTTATTCTAACAGTCGATCTATTCTTCTAGATACGAGGTCCCTTAGTTCTTGCTTTTTCTTTTATGTGTCTTCCTCCTCTGCTTTCCTTTTGATCTAATCCTTTCAATTCAATCCTTTCCCAACAAAAGTGGAAAAGGGGTGTTGTTTTCAAAAAACTTAATGAATTCAAATTATTCTTCAGTCGATGTTTCATGAGAAATCATAGGTACATTAGTAACTCTTCCACATAGGGTTATCATCTTTCCTTTAAACAAGCCTATCCTTCCCAGTGAAGGTATCATAGCAGGCTTTCCCAAAATTTCCCAAGTGCTTTCTGGCATAATATTCACATGTGTTTCTTCATCTAATACATAGTCTATGTCGAAGTCTTTTATTCTTGTAACTATGTGTTGTTTTTCTTTCAGGATCTCTAGTAAACTGATGTCTCTATGATCCTCCATTACTTCTTTTAACTATATTAACATAGTCTCTAAATATTTTTCTGTATTATTCTTTAAGATATCTTTAGTCTCTTGACCTTGTTTATAGGTTTCTTATCTCATGTTCATATTTTCAACTTTAGCAATCATCTTTGGGAAATCCTCGACCTCGTGACCAATAACTTTACAACAAAGATAAATAGGACCTGTATCAGGGAATTCCTTAGCAAGATGTCCTAATATTCTACAATTATAACACAATGTTAATCCTCTCTTTATTTTAAGTGATCCCCAACCTCTCCTGTACTACGCACTGGGATCACAGTGTTGGACATGCAATCTGCAAAAATTCTTTCTAGGTTCTTGCATCCACTTATTAGTCCAAAAATTATTTCTATGCATAGGAATAACATATCTTTCCCTATTTAGATCAACTCTTTCTTCTAACTGTACCCTAGCTTTCAGATTAGGACAAAATCTATCAATCATACCTATATTCATACTTATGAAGTAAAAATTTCCACTTATATTACCTTTACCAGAGAAAAAAGATTTAAGATCTTACCTCTTTTCTTCAGATCTGGTTTCTTTCTTAGTACAGAGCTTCACAGTCAAGTAGAATATATCACACTACAACAACAGATCTACGCACCGAGATTTCTCTTTTCTTCAGTTCCCAACAATCACAGTTTCAGGTCCCGGCAATGGAACCATTTGTTGGCACAGGGGCAGACCCAGGGTTCAATGCTTCATCAATGCACCAACAAAACCCTAACTATCGGCCCTTTCGACGACACCTACGAAGAAGATGAAGTCTCACCCACGGTAGAGGCAGGGGGGTTGTAGGACTCAGGTGTCTACAACCAATTTGGGACACAGATCTATGATTACACACTTAACGGAACACTTAGCCAACAATATGCATTAGATTATGATTCTCATTCACATCGTAGATTAACCCTTATTACAAATCAACGCAGTAACAATCAAGATCAAACACTTCCAATCACTTAGCATTAGCTTTAGATCTAGCATTCATTCACACCATTAATCACTAAGCTACAACATCAGATGCATTCATTATACATAACAACAACAACACTAAGCAAATAACCACATAAAAAAACATCGCACAAAGCACATCAAGACACATGATATACATGGTTCACCCCAGTGTGGGGCTACATCCACCAACTTCTTCTTCTTCTTTATTAGTCTTCAATCTTCTTACATTCATCTTCTCCTGTGCACAAAGCCACAGAGCCCAACTCCGCAAAGCACAGGAGATCTGTGAGCTATGCACCAGATCCTCCTTCCCAAAACTAGGTCAAGTCACAAAGCCAACTCCTTAGTAGCACAGAGCACTTACAAAACACTTGCACTTAGCTCTGCAAGCCTTAACATACTCTTTGCACAAAGCCAACTAATCATGCACTAATCTAATTGACCTCTATATTTCTTAGCTACTACTTATTTATACATTTACAAAAAGGCCTAATCATGGGTAAACCCATGGGTCGACATCCCTTAACGTATTACATAAACCCTAGTAAACCCCTTGTTGGGTCCACAAAATGAGTGAGATCATGTGATCTTGGCTCCACCTAGGTTCTCCATCTTCGTCCAGCCTATAGAAGTCCCAAAAGTGGTCAAACACGACCAATATTTCCTAAAAACTTGGTCAAGGGCCAACACCAACCCATGTATTTATTTTCAATGGTGGATTAATAGGTTTAGTTGTTGGATAAGAAGATGGTTCCCCGAATGTTATTGTGCACAAATGAGATTATTTATCTACCAGAACATCCAATGGTGGTTTTGGATATGTACCAAATAGGGTAGCACCTTTAAACACACTAGGACCTAATTCAAAAAGAAAAGGCATGGATTGGTTGCATTTGAGAGTGGGCAAGACATTGTCAGGATCAGATTGTGGTTTAGGGTCTTCTTACATAAGCTAATATAATATCATAATATTTCCTTGGTGAGGAAACATCATGAGGTAGAAAAATAATGAAATTATCACCTTCATCATGTACATGTAATTATGACCTAGCATAATATTGTAGTCCATCTAGGCATCTACAAATTCAATGTCAATCATAATGGTCTTCCCAATAAGTTCTATGGGCATATTTTTAATAAGTCCTTGCAGTTAGGAAAGATTACCATCATATGCACAAAGGATTATCATTGATGGTTTTAACTGTAGAGATCCTAACTTATTCCATACATGGGTGGACAAAACACATGTGGGTGCACCTTCATCCATGATGCAACAATGTAAAATTAGGTTTTTAATGGTAACTTAAACCTAAAATGAAATCATAAAAAAAATCGATGTTTAGACCAATCTAAGTCAAAAGTGAGTAACCTAGCATTACATGGATAAACAACATCCAAAGCTAATAGTAGGTACTTTCATTGTGAAGGATAGTTCTAAAGTACCTCAAGGGTAGACATGGTGGCAAGAGACTGTGCCAAGTTATCCAATATACTATAGTTGTGAGGCCCTCATATGTGGGTTGTGAGTAGTGAAACATAAAGGTACCTTTGGTGATTTTGGAGAAAGGTTTGAATTAGGTCATGGGATCTACAAGTGAACACTATTTGAGGGTGGGTTATCTTCCTTGTTGGAAGAGGTGATTTCAAGGGGTAGACTATTTTTCTATTTCAATTCTAAAGGTTGATATATGCAACATTCATATAAATATTCTAGAATGAAGGATCTCCAGGTGGATTGGAATTATAAGGTTGATTGGTAGGAGGTGTCATGGGTTGTGTAGCTACATAACCTTGTTATGAAAGCAGTTTTGAAACACTAATGGTTGGGAATAAAACATTGGGTGCAAACTTACCCTTCAGTGGGAATAACTATAGATTACTTAGCTACGTTCCCTAACATGCTATGTACCTCAAGTAAATGAAGGAAATGGTGACTATAGTGACCATAGACTTCAAAAATTGCACCAAGGTGGCTAGTTCTAAGATGATTATCCTTCCCTTTCTTCGGTGTATTGTTGGGATCTATATTTGGACTTGTAGGGTTGGGAATTTCCCCAACATTAGCAAGTTGATTTGGAGGGGGTTTCTCCCAACCCCTTGATTTTGGTTTGATGTCTTTTTATTCCCTTTATTCTTATTTTTGTTGTTTCACACATTTAGATGATTAGGCACATTTTATTAAGCATAGACTTGACCTTGCTAGGGAGGAACAAGCTGAACTAGACTGGGTTGACATTGGGGTGCATGGACCTATTGTACAAAGGAACCTAGTGTAGGGATAGGAAATAGATAATATGGGTTCTAAGGATGAGGGGGCCCATAGGATGTGGATGTGCCATTACATGTAGCACCACTATATAAAGGGACATGTACATGAGGTTGTGTAGAGGGGCCTAGGTATGACATATTAACACCAATATGGGATGATGAGTATGATTTATCATAAGGATGGTGGGGCATGCATGGATTCCCATATGAAGGCAAGAAAAATGTAGGATACTCTCCATTGTAAGACAAATGTTGTTTTGGTGCCAAGAGGGGAATTTTAGTTGGTTGAGATTAATAGATAGTTTTAGTGGTTGAACTTGGAATAATGAACCAAGTATATATATATATATATATATTAAGGTGTATATTATGTGTGTTTGTGGTCCATACAACTAAAATAAAGCACTAAAAAGAAACTAAGATATTGTTAGAAATGAAATAAAATCACAAGAAAAGGAAAATAAATGTTTGAAAAATACTATATCTTAAGAAGATTTTTAGTTATCAATGAAAACTTCCCTAAACTTATTAAAGGAAATTTTAAATGTAAAACCCAACAAACAAAGTTTCTAAATCATAGTAGAAATGGACTAAGGAGAGCTAAAGATGAAATTGTAAACTAGGAAATTGCTTGACGAATACTCAAAATCTAAGGGATTGTGTTATTTACCAAAGTAATTTTCCTACATAAACAACTTCAAGTAAACAACAAGAAAACTATGGTATGAATGCTGAAAAAATATTGAATGGATAAAAAGGTAACTTGAAAGTGCAAGAATAGAAAGAACAAGCAATAGATAAGTATCAAAACTCAAAATGAGATTTGTTCCTCATCCAAATTTCCTTGATCGTAAACAATTTCCAATATACCAAAACAATAAGCTTAAAACTTGGATTAAGTGTTGAAAATGAAAGAGGTCAAGAAATTGACAAAAACCCTAAAAGCATTGAATAGTAAAGATTCAAGGATCACTTTCTTCACCTACAATGTTTCTCTTAAAATATTCAACAATGCAACACCACTCAACAAATAGGCCAAAGGGACCAAGCAAGCAAACTATAAAGATCCAAAACTGAGGTTGAGAAAAAGAAAATTCTAAAAATGTTCGCAGAATAAATCTGGTCCAGAAAGTGCACCAAAAGTGCACTACCACAATTTTCTAAGAGAAACCTACATGAACATAAAACTAAAAGATGAAAATTTTCTGCAGTCAAGGATGAATTTTTTTTTTTTTCCAAGGTCACCCATGCTAAAAGGTTGAAGAAAACATAAACAACAAAAAGCAAGGCCATTATTCTACCAAAAGAAATCTAGGAAACACATGCACAACTGAGGAAAGAGATTATGGATCAACTTTCCTAGTGGATTCATTGATAACACATTATCATGTAGTCAAATCCATATTGAGGTTTCTTTAGGTTCAAGGTACAAACTATGCTTGATCTTCATTTAAATTTAGACTCTGCCTTTTGGATTTTGACATTCGTCTTAGTTTTAGCTCGAATAATTGATATCCATCTATTCTACATTATTTGATAGTTGTAAGGCTCCCATGATAGCCTTTACACTATTCAAAATTTCTTCCATTCCAAGAAACTCAAGGGTGCTTCCACTCCCACATCTAGTCATCCTTCCAGACTTGAGTCGGATAGAGTTGGCATCAAATCAACCTCTCATTCTACTAGATATATAAACTTAGGTGTCATTGTAGTTGCTTACTCTTCCACGACCGATGAGTCTTACAAAATCAACTCAAGTAGTGTTAACATCCCATTGACCCAACATTTTGTTGTTTCATCCTTTCTTCTAGATCAACAAGGTCCTATGGTGTCTCTTAGGTTATATCTCCTTTGATTCCTTTTGTCTCATTCTATCTTTTACAAGTAAAATGGGGATTTAAAATCCCTTATTATTCTTTATTTTCTACTTTTAATCTTCTAAGGTGTATTATCCTCATT
>JZKD02S0258729.1:143210-185814 GCA_000966675.3 Picea glauca | reverse complement strand
ACACACACATATATATATATAT
Source organism: Picea glauca (assembly GCA_000966675.3). Classification (NCBI taxonomy): domain Eukaryota; kingdom Viridiplantae; phylum Streptophyta; class Pinopsida; order Pinales; family Pinaceae; genus Picea; species Picea glauca. Next base: position 185,792 of record JZKD02S0258729.1, on the reverse strand, counting down.
ATATTAATTCATTGTTATCTTGTTTATGTTTAGTGAATGGTCATTTCATATGGTTTTAATTAATTGACATTTTATATATGTATTAGTTAATAGTCATTATTTGTGTGTCTTAATGAAAGGTATCTAAGTTGAATTGGATTTGAGTATAACCATGGGACAGTTTGAATTGGGATTTGTCTTTTTAATGAGTAAGATTAAAAGTTCAGAGATTACAAGTAAATCCAAATTAGCATTAAAATTAGTAAGCACCCAATTCTCTATTAGATAGTACTCATTGTTTTTGGGAGTTAACCAAGTACATAGTCAATACTTTCCACCAATGATCTAAGAAAAGAGATATCACTAGAGAGGATTGATTTGGGTAATAAAATTCATGGGAGGTGGTGTTGATGTGTTTTCACCCATCAAATAGAGAACATTTTTTTTTCTAACTTGGAAAGTTCCAAATAATCTTCAATTGTTGATTGTGAAGACCCAACAAGTTTTCAATCAACTTCATTTTTCCAGTTCTTTGTCATGAAAGTCTAACAGGGATAGTTTCTCTTTGAAACAAAAGAGAAGGAAAGGAAATGATACTGAAAAGAAGGAAATTGTTTATGTCCATCTTCTCACTAAATAGACCTATGTGTCAGCATCATCTAAAATTTTATTTATTCTAAAACAGAGCTCATATGCCCAAGATATGTCACTTTTCTCCCACATTTTGCTGCCCCATACTTAGCCATTTTTCATTTTCCTTCTTCTCTACTCTCCACACTTAATCATTTTCATTTCTACCCATACTCTATACTACTCCCCATACTCGATACTTAGACATTTTTCCAATCTTCCACACCTTTCCATACGTAACCATTTCCATACTCAGTCATTTCCATACTTATCCCATTTCCATTTTCATTATCCACTTAGTTAGTTTTCATAATACCCACCACTCAATAATTTTCATTCCACTTATTCATTTATACTATTTCTACATTCATTTTTCATTTGACTCGATAGGTAAGATGGTTGGGTGATGATGTGACTATCAAAAGATACTTTATGCACAAGCTACATGGAATTTTATGGCTCTCTCTACTTCACTCACAAATAACATGGAGATGAAATTTATTTATAAATATATCATGAGAACACTCCTACAATGCATTTGGGATAAAGAAAGTCGAATTGGCAAATTGAAGGCCTGGATTTCATGAGGACAAATCAATGGTGGTTGAGTCTCCATCTTCCAGAGCTCATAAATTTTGATCCCAATGTCCGATTTGAGAAAATGAGAGATCATTGGAGAAGTAAAGATATGAAGAACACATTGGAAGTGGTTTAAATGGATTAAATGTCATTTATTAGTCCCTAAAAGTTAAATTTCAGTCGGGACTATTTTTGGGTTTGGAAATAAGTTATTTTTGGAAAATCATTTATGTAAAGAAATTTATAAACTTCTAAGGTGGTTCCCAAATGATGGAATGAATATCAAAGATCATATTTACCAAAGGGATTAATTCATTGCACCAAAATAGGACACACAAAACCCTAATTAAAAAAAAAAATTCAAGAAGATGAAGAAGAGATTACAAAAAAGAAGAGGAAGTAGATTCAAGAGGTTGGCAATGGACTATTAGAGAGTTTTCTATATGGGTCTTTTTGCTGGAAGCAATTTACGCCTTTCCAAAGATTCGTGAATCAATCTTCTTGGATTTGTCCTTCATATTTGTTTCTGCTCAACTCTCTCAATATTCTTCCATACACTCCCCATGAAATTTCAGGTCTAGAGGAGAAAATACCTTCTTGTAAAAGTAGATGCAATTTATTTCAGTGTATGTAATTGTCATTGAAATCTTGTTGAGTTTGTTTAAGATATTGTTAAGCTTGTTTCATTTGGGATATTATGATTTTCTTTCACAAAGAACTATTTCGAGGCATCACAGTAGTGATTTTTCAATCTTTGAGTCCAAAGCATGAGATTTCAATTGTATTGTCCATCAAAATTGTTTTTGCATTGTAATGAAGTGATCATGTAAAGTTCTTTGATGAACTATCCATTTTATTTTTCTTTCATCTTGCAAAGTCATAGCTAATTTTGGGTTCACATCATTTCAAAAGGAAGGAAAATTATATGTCGAAAATAAAATCTGTACAAATCTCTTTCAGATATATTTATTTACTTTTATTTACATGAATAAGATGATGTGCTTAATGGATAAATCTTCTAAATGAGAGCTTCGTTGCAATACCTTTTTGGGTTTTCTCTTTATCACTCACCCATTGTATTCATCTAGAGCCATACAAAGAATCTTCCAATATATCAAGAGAGGAGAACCACCTCTATAAAAATGAGGAGAGTCTTTCTTATTCCCCACAAAATTTTCTCTTAAATGTTGGTCATTTTCCCCTGACAAACAAATGATCAACAGGTGGGATTAATTACCACTAAGACAAAGTAAGCATACAGAGAACCAAAGTCACATAACAACTAAGAACCATTGAACAACATAGATCTCCCTAGTGAAACCTCAAAGGAAAAACTCCATTACCAAATGGCTATGCTTGGGATTTATTTCTCAACAATTACAAAATTACAATGGTGTTTTGTCTCTCTAGAACAATATTGATTATAATTACAGGTTTTTTTTATGCATTCCCTCTCTTCTTTGTCAAATATCCCCTTCACAATATTGTGAATGAATTTATAGGCAATGTTGGCTTCTTGGAATCAATTGGAAGGCCAAACATCCTCAACTCTTCCTCTCCCCAATTGCAACACTCTTCCTCTCCCTTTGTCTTTTGTTGGAAGTATCCAAATCAAAGTTCATTTTCTTTGTGTCTTATTCATTTAATTTTTAATTTGTAAAGTTTGAAATGGAGTGCAAAAATTTTGAGCCCAGTGATATTGGATTGAACTAACATGAAGCCCTTCATACGATCTTTCACATCCTCTAACCTTGTCTTCAACTTTTGTCACCATGAACTTCACATCCATAACTCAATCTTCTAGTTTTTATAAGTGCTTGGTATTGAGATAAACTATTAAACCATTTAATGTTTGTTGCAAATCCATTTTAAATAAAAAATTAAACCTTACTCATTGGTAAAAAAAAAACCTCATCAATCCTCACCAATAAATCTACCCTTAAACCTTAACTATAAAAAAATATATATAAATAACCTAAAATGTGTTTTATAATATGGAAATTACATCCATACAAACATAACTTAATATTTCATCTCATACACACATATATCTATATAACTAGTGTTTATTTGATTAATATGACATTACATTTTGGTGAAAGATTTAGTAAAAAACAAAGTCACTAATTTTTTTTTAAGGAAAATCATCATCATGATAAGTGCTCTAGTTTATCAATCTAATTAAGAAAATGAATATTTATTCAATTTTCACATTTTACACGCTTCATATTAATGAAAGCATGCGTGTAAAGCTTATTTTTTACCCGAAAATATACTTTGATGTTAAGGATTTGTTTCAAGACCAACGTTCCTCTTCTTGGAGCTAACTTATTTTTTTTAATATTATATTTTGAAAGAAGCTTATTTCAACATAAAAATAAGTTTAGTGAATAAAGAAATGGATAGTTTTATAATATTGGAAATAATTATATATATATATATATATATATGTGTGTGTGTGTGTGTGTGTGGGGGAGATGGGGGGCATGATCTTAAATTGTAACAAGGATTTATTTGTATTTGGCTTCGTGTACAGGGATAAGATAGGTTTTTACTTGTAAGTACATCATTTTATTAGAGATAGTCTCAAGGATGATATCTATGGAATATTGGCTTACTTGTAGATGCATTCTTGGTTCAAACTGCTTTTTTGGTCATGGCGTATGACCTAAAACTACTTCTAATTGGATAATAACTTTCCTTCCTTGAATGTAAGGAAATATCGTAATGGCCCAATACCTAGAGGCATTTGGAAAGAGTGAAAGTCTACCCTCTTAGGGATCACCAACGAGTTATTTCAAGTGGCTAGGTTGTAGTTTCATATCAAGATGTTGATATTGTATCAACAAAGACTAAGTTAATGATTGTGAGTATTGTAGATTTTTCCCTAATTTGGAATTTATAAAATAAAAATAATAACATTTTTTTTCCATCCTAATCAATACAAAATCAACGTATATATATCTCCTTGGCATGAGGTTAAACTATAATAATGAGGTGAATCATATTGAAACAAGCACAATGGAAGCATAACAAAATTATGCTAAATAACTTGTATAATGAGGATTTTACCTAGGATACCCCTCCCTATAGGTCCTAGAGAAAAACAGAAAATTGCATCTAATTTGGTAATTACAACACTACTTAGAATTAGTCATTAGAGAATAATATACAAGAAATGCTTCAATCCCTTCAAAACCTTACAAAAATATAAACTAACCTTTCAATAAAAAGAACAAATTTTAATTTTACTTTTTTCTTAGGTGATGTACAATGGAGGGGCCATGGTATAAAATTTATATGAAATATAAAATTGAAAAGAATAATGCTTCAAATTTTAATTCCAATGAGGCAAAACCAATTCATTACATTAGATGCAGACTACCAATTCCAGTTTAGGTAGGAAACTAATATGTACTCTATAACATAGTAATAAATGTTGTATAGTGATGCGGGAGCATCTCAAGAGAGCTAGTGCGGAGGCCAAAGACAACTGGAAAAGCGCCCAGCACAAATTTTGAAATATCTTGAACCATTAATGAAACATCAAGTGGAGGCGCACTTGTAAAATGTAAATGGACCTTGAGCGATTTTCTCTCGTCCTTAGTAGGTAGGAGGCATTTATAGTAGTTAATGAAAGTAGGTAGAATTGAATGTGTAGATTAGACAGTTTTAGAGTGCAAGAGGGAAACGGGATATAGACACCCTCATTGTGTATTGTAACATTAGCATGAAGAGTGTGAAGAGCATAGAGGAGAAGCGGAGAGAGTTGTGTAGTAGACTCCATGTACAAAAGTTCTGAATTAATACAAGAAAGTTGTGATTTAGACTCATGGTGTCCATATATTCTCTGTGTATGCATCTTTGAATGTTATGCTCATGAATGTTTTTACTCTTTCTGTCATGCAATTGATTTTATGCTATGTATGAATGATTTCTTGTTGAATGTTTTGAAATCTGAGAGGAAAGGGAAAAAGGAATGAGTTTCAATTGTTTCTCTATCTGAGCAAGAGTTCCTACAAAGAGTGCAGTTGAATTGTCTGCAAGGAGTGCGTCGACAAGGTGTTCAGAGGTTTGTCTCTGAAATCTCAAGAGAGAAATCTTTTGTTTTCATTTCCACAAGAAGTGCAATTGGGCATAGGAGCCGTGCAAGGAGTGCGCAGGCCGAGTGAAGTCTCAGGGTTGTGGACCTGAGTGGAATATTGAGAGACTATTGTTGTAGGTGTGCGCAGAGTCGAAGGATTTCAACACTTGGAAGTGCTTGAAAGTCTGCCGCAATGAGTGCGTGCAGGGGTTTTTCTAAAAGATGCAGAGCCGTGGAAAGCTCAGGAGGAATTAGACCTTTTGAAAGATTGAAGAAAGACGTAGTGACATCGAGCCGTAGAAGGACGAGTTCTGTGGAGAGAGGCACTTTGTTTAGTTGTGCAGAGGTTCTCAGAGAAAAGAACGGACGGTCGGAATTCTCTGAATAGAATTTGCGAAGTCCTGTGAGCCGTCAGATCTCACGAAAAGAGCAGGGGAGTTACCACATGTATTCCTAGAGGTTCTAAGCTCAGGAGGAGTAGGACCGTAGATCGAAGCCACAAGGGCCATTGGATTTACACGTGGATTCTATATTGGGTTTTCATAGGTGGAAGTCCCGTAAACATTGCAGCGAGAATCGCGATATCCCGAATTGCGAAATCCCGAAGGCTAAAGGGATTGTGTGGGCCACAATGGAGTCAACGAGTGGACAGTTGGTGCACTCTTGACAAGGAGTCAATCCAGTTGACCGTTTCAGGGTTTCATGGGTGGAATTCCCGAAACCTTTTCATTAGGATTCGTGATATCGCGAAGTCCGAAGTCCCGATGGAGTAAAGGGGCGTTGAAAGGTCAACTAGTGAGCGCGTCAGAATTTCGGAAAATTGAGTTTCGGGAATCGCGGGAACAAGTTGCTTGATACCGTGACCACCGAAATCGCGATAGGGAAAAGGCCGAAAGAGAAAGAGGAAGGGTCAGCGTTGACTATTTTCGGGTTTCGGAGATTTAAGAGACAGGTGCTTGACCTATGGATTCACGAAGGTGCGAAATCTGATCTCCTAAGTGCAAAGAGGGGATCCCACGAGGATTTGTTGTGGGTGTAGATTTTTCGAGAGGAAAATAGAAGAGTCGTGCAAGAGTTCTTCGGGTCAGTGAAGGGGAAAGATCCTGTGTTGACATGGGCCTTCCGACCTTTGAAGACATGGAGATGCACAGAGACTGGATTAAAGCTCTAGACACATACTTTGACTATGAAGATGTCGAAGAAGACAAGAAGGTCAAGCATGTTGTCACTAGATTGAAAGGACATGAAACATTGTGGTGGGATGAACTACAAGCTGACAGATGTTGCAAAGGCAAGAAAAAGATCAAAAGTTGGGATAGAATGATCGCAAAGCTGAAGGCGAAATTCATCCCCAGAGATTATCAAATTACTCTATTTAGGAGAATGCAAAACCTGAGACAGAAGCTGATGACAGTGAAAGAATACACTGAAGAATTCTATAATCTGAACATCAGGGCAGGTCATCGGGAAAGCGATGATGAAAAAGTTTCCAGATACATGAATGGCCTGAGATATGACATCCAGGATGAGATGAGCATGGTAACCATCCGAACGGTGGAAGATGCTTATCATATGGCTCTAAAAGAGGAAGAGAAGCTGAGCCGAAAGCAGGGTCAAAGAGGTCGAGGCAGAAGTCAACTTAGAGGCAAATCAGTTTCCCAGGATAAATATCAGAAGCCCAAGGAGGACTGGAAGAAACCCCAGACTTGAACTGAGAGAGGTGGAAGCTCACAGAGAGGGCAACATACTGAACAGAGAGGAGATTATGTTGATAATAATACTTTTCCTCGTACTAGAGGTAGAGGAAGAGGAAGAGGTGGAGTAATAACATGCTTCACATGTGGAAAGAATGGGCACAAGTCTTACAAGTGTCCAGAGAAAAAGAGAGAAGGAGGGGAAACTCACATCGATGAAGCACAGAGGCAAGATGTTGAGGCAGAAGACGCTGAAGGTGGAAGATCGCTGATGATGCGAAAAGTTATTTTGACACCAGAGAAGGAGGTGGAGAGTTCATTCCAAAGAGACAGACTTTTCTAGACTGCTTGCAAGACCAAGGACAGGGTATGCAAGGTCATTGTGGATAGCGGTAGCATGGATAATCTCGTTTCTACAGAGATGGTAGAAAAGCTGGAGCTAGAGACGATTGATCATCCAAGCCCATACAGAGTTTCGTGGCTACAAAAAGGACACCAGGTAACTATCACTAAACAATGTTTAGTTGAAATTAAGATAGGAGGATATAATGATAAGATATTATGTGATGTCATTCCTATGGATGTTTGTCATCTATTGCTGGGTAGACCATGGAAATATGACAGGAATGTGATTCATGATGGGAGAATGAACACATACACCCTAAAGAAGAATGGGAGAACTCACATGTTGCTTCCAATCAAGGATAAGGAGGTGAAACCGGAAGTAAGCAAAACTATACTTCTCATGAGTGGGAAGGAACTTCTTACGGAGGTTAAGAAGAAGGAAGAACCACAATTCATTGTGGTCAGAAAGCCTAGAATTATTTTGACCAGCACAAGGGTGGATGATTTACCAGAAGAAGTTCATGAACTGTTGGAAGAGTTCGCTGACATAGTAGTGGACGAATTACCTCATTCGTTTCCATCGATCATAAGTGTGAGTCATCATATTGATCTCATACAAGGAGCCAGTTTTCCAAACAAAGCCGCGTATAGATTGACGCTGTAAGAAAATGAAGAGGTCAAAAGGCAAGTCCAGGAGTTGTTGGACAAAGGGATGGTCAGGGAAAGCTTGATTCTATGTGTTGTTCCGATAGTACTCAGTCCGAAGAAAGATGGAGGCTGGAGGATGTGTACTGACTCTAGGGCGATCAACAAGATAACCATCAGGTACAGATTTCCACTACCAAGGATGGACAATCTGATGGATTGCTTGAGTGGAGAAAAATATTTTTCAAATATTGATTTGAAAAGAAGTTATCATCAAATCTGCATGAGAGAAGGTGATGAGTGGAAGACAACCTTCAAAACCAATGAAGGGTTGTATGAATGGCTTGCTATGCCATTTGTCTTAACAAACACACCGAGTACCTTCATGAGGTTGATGAACGAATTCCTGAGGGAGTTCATCGGAAAATTTGTCATTGTGTATTTGGATGACATACTGGTTTTCAGTAAAACATTGGCAGAGCATCTGAAGCATTTGGCTACAGTGATGCAGAGGCTACAGCAGGAGAAGTTGTTGATAAACATGTAGAAGTCCTCATTCATGAAGACATAACTCATTTACTTGGGATTTGTTATTTCTGCAGATGAGTTGAGGATGGATCCATATAAGGTGGAGGTGATCAAGAATTGGCCATCACCGAAAAACATTTTTGAGGTGAGAAGTTTTCACAGATTGGCTAGTTTTCACCGAAAATTCATTAGAAATTTCAGTGGAATTAGTGCACCAATGATGGACACAGTGAGAAAAAGACACAAATATTTTCACTGGACAGAAGAGTCTGAGACGAGTTTTAATCTGTTGAAGAGGAAGATCATGGAACAACCAGTTTTGGTGTTGCCGGATTTCCAAAATACATTTCAAGTGAAATGAGATGCAAGTGGGTTTGCAATCGGGGTAGTCTTGAGTCAGTAAGATAGGTCGATAGCATACTCCAGCGAGAAGATGAATGAAGTGAAAGTAAAATACTCCACTTATGACAAGGAGTTTTATGCTATTATTTAGGCATTGAAGAAATGGAGACATTAATTGATCCCGAAAGAGTTTGTCTTATATAGTGACAATCATGCATTGCAGTTTGTGACTCAACAGGAAAAGTTGAATCATAGACATGTTAAATGGGTTGACTAAATGCAAAATTTCACTTTTGTGATTAAGCATATTTTTGGTACTGCTAACAAATTTTTTGATGCTTTGAGTAGGAAGTGTTTGCTATTGCAGGAGTTCAAAGTCAAAACGCCGGGTTTTGATGACCTCAGAGACATGTACAGGGACGATTAGGATTGTAAGGCGGCTGATGAAGTAGCTGAGAATCCAATTCTCAGAGATAGAAGCCAATGGGTAGAATACATGATCCAGGAAGGATTACTGTTTAAAGGTAATCAACTGTGTATTCTGAAATGCTCCAAGAGGGAGAATTTGTTGAAGGAGAAACACAGTGGAGGATTGGCAGGGCACTTTGGTCACGACAAGCCATTCACAAAATTGAATGAGTCATATTTTTGGCTGGGAATGTGAGCAGACATCAAGAGATTTGTGGACAGATGCAGAATTTGCCAGTATTTGAAGGGAAGAAAACAAAATGCAGGGTTTTATCAACCATTGCCCATACCTGAAAGGTCGTGGGATGCAATTAGCATGGATTTTATATTGGGGTTGCCAAGAAAAAAAAGAGGTTTTGACTCAATCTTTGTGGTGGTGGATAGATTTTCCAAGATGGAACACTTCATTCCATGTCAGAAGACCAGTGATGCAACTCACATTATGAATCTATTTTTCAAAGAAGTCATTCGACTTCACGGCTTGCCAAGGAGTATAATTTTGGATCGAGACACCAAGTTCATAGGGAACTTTTGGAGGACCTTATGGAAGAAGCTGGGAACTAACTTGTCGTTTATTTTGGCTTATCATCCTCAGACGGATGGATAGGCAGAAGTGGTAAACAAAAGTCTAGGAGACTTTCTGAGAAGCCTAGTGACAGAACACCACAACCAGTGGGACAACATATTACCACAGGCATAATTTTCTTATAACGAATCAGTGAACAGAAGCACAGGGCAGAGTCCATTTTAGATTGTCTATGACATGCAGTCGAGAGGAATTTCTGAGTTGAGAGATTCAGAACAGACTACGATTAGGAGCGCTAGTGCAGAATATTTCGCAGAGATGATGAAGGAACTTCACAGCCAGGTGAAGGAGCGTTTGCAGACTTTGAACCAACAATATAAGCGAAGAGCAGATCAGCATAGAAGACAACTTCAATTTGAGGTTGGTGATTTGGTTCTGGCACATTTGAGAAAAGAAAGGTTCCCAAGAGGAACATATAATAAGCTGAAGATGAAGAAAATCGGGTCGTGTAGGGTCTTGAAGAAATTTTGGGTGAATGCTTATAAGATTGAATTACCCGATGGGATCAGAATTTCTCCGATATTCAATATATCATATTTGTACCCATATAAGGCTGAGGAAACAGGAACAGGAGATGAGCAACCAGTGATCCAGTGGACAAACCAGATGCTAGTGGCAGATATGTTGCATATGGAGCACATACTGGATAAAATGGTGAGCAAGAAAGCCAGGCGGAAGAAACACTTTGAGTATTTGGTCAAGTGGAAGGGCCATCCAGTTGAATATGCCAGCTGGGAGAATGAAGAAGAGATACAGAGGGATGGACAGACTGTGCACGAGCTCATGGACAGGAGCCCATGAAAATTTTCAAGCCAGGGAGTATGATGCAGGAGCATCTCAAGTGAGCCAGCGTGGAGGCCAAAGACAGTTGGAAAAGCGCCCAACACAAATTTTGAAATATATTGAACCATTAATGAAACATCAAGTGGAGGCGCACTTGTAAAATGTAAATGGACCTTGAGCGATTTTCTCTCATCCTTAGTAGGTAGGAGGCATTTATAGTAGTTAATGAAAGTAGGTAGAATTGAATGTGTAGATTAGACAATTTTAGAGTGCAAGAGGGAAATGGGATATAGACACCCTCATTGTGTATTGTAACATTAGCATGAAGAGTGTGAAGAGCATAGAGGAGAAGCAGAGAGAGTTGTGTAGTAGTCTCTATGTACAGAAGTTTTGAATTAATACAAGAAAGCTGTGATTCAGACTCATGGTGTCCATATATTCTCTGTGTATGCATCTTTGAATGTTATGCTCATGAATGTTTTTACTCTTTATGTCATGCAATTGCTTTTATGCTATGTATGAATGATTTCTTGTTGAATGTTTTGAAATCTGAGAGGAAAGGGGAAAAGGAACGAGTTTCAATTGTTTCTCTATCTGAGCAAGAGTTTCTGCAAAGAGTGTAGTTGAATTGTCCACAAGGAGTGCGTCGACAAGGTGTTCAGAGGTTTGTCTCTGAAATCTCAAGAGAGAAAGCTTTTGTTTTCATTTCCACAAGAAGTGCAGTTGGGAAAAGGAGTCGTGCAAGGAGTGCGTAGGCTGAGTGAAGTCTCAGGGTTGTTGACCTGAGTGGAATATTGAGACACTACTACTGCAGGTGTGTGTAGAGTCGAAGGATTTCAACACTTGGAAGTGCTTGAAAGTCTTCCGCAAGGAGTGCGTGCAGGGGTTTTTCTAAATGACGCAGAGCCGTGGAAAGCTCGGGAGGAATTAGAACTTTCGAAAGATTGAAGAAATACATAGTGACATCGAGCCACAGAAGGATGAGTTCCATGGAGAGAGGCACTTTGTTCAGTTGTGCAAAGGTTCTCAGAGAAAAGAACGGACGGCCAAAATTCTCTGAATAGAATTTGCGAAGTCCTGTGAGCCGTCAGATCTCACAAAAAGAGTAGGGGAGTTACCATGTGTATTCCTAGAGGTTCTAAGCTCAGGAGAAGTAGGACCGTAGATCCAAGCCACAAGGGCCATTGGATTTACATGTGGATTCTATATCGAGTTTTCGTAGGTGGAAGTCCCATAAACATTGCAGCGGGAATCACGATATCCTAAATCACGAAGTCCTGAAGGCTAAAGGGATTGTGTGGGCCACAAAGGAGTCAGGGAGTGGACAGGTGGTGCACTCTCGACAAGGAGTCAATCTAATTTACTGTTTTGGGGTTTCGTGGGTGGAAGTCCCGAAACCTTTGCATTAGGATTCGCGATATCGCGAAGTCCGAAGTCCCGATGGAGTAAAGGGGCGTTGAAAGGTCAACTAGCGAGCACGTCAAAATTTTTGAAAATCGGGTTTCGAGAATCGCAGGAACAAGTTGCTTGATATCGTGACCGCCGAAATCGTGATAGGGAAAAGGCCGAAAGAGAAAGAGGAAGGGTCAGCGTTGACTGTTTTCAGGTTTCGGAGATTTGAGAGACAGGTGCTTGACCTATGGATTCATGAAGGTGCGAAATCCAATCTCCTAAGTGCAAAGAGGGGATCCCACGAGGATTTGTTGTGGGTGCATATTTTTTGAGAGGAAAATAGAAGAGTCATGCAAGAGTTCTTCGGGCCAGTGAAGGGGAAAGATCCTGTGTTGACATGGACCTTCCGAATTGCAGGTTGAGGGTTGCGTGCATCAACGTAATATAGGCTAGGATATACATCGTTGGATTTGAAATGCTTTAGATCCAATAGTGTATATTCAAGACTATATAGTATTTATTACCCCACTGCGGGGTGGATATTGTTTTTCATTTAGGTATGTTGAACTTATTAGGTGGTACAAAATTATTTCGTTATAACTTTGACCTTACAACAATTGGAAAATATCAAGGCATTGAGATTTCAACTATTAATTATTATTGGATAAAATTAATGATAATACATATTAATGATTATTAAATTGAAATAAATTATATATTTTTTATTTCATTTACAATAATAATAATTTGAAAGAAGTTCATTTTTATAATCACATGAAGAATGAGATGCTTCCTATCACTAGTTCAAACATCAATAAAAGTCACTCAAGGCTCAAAAGAGGTTGGACAAGAGATGTAGTCTCTTCGTTAAACCATTAGGAGATAATGGAGGAGAATGCACTTCAATATATAACCATTGTTAAAGGAACTATAATAACTAAGCTTAAAAGGAAAATGTGGAGCGATGAAAAGATTGAGAATAAGGGAAAGTTGAATTATTGCAGAGAAATCATTAATACTAAGTTAGAAGATCATACTTATATTTTCATTGTTTCCAATCCAATAAGGAAAATAAATATTGCAAATATAAGAACGAATTACAATGAGCTTCATAGTGAGATAGGGCATTGGACAAGACCTAAAATGTCTTGACACAAAATAATATATAAAATTTGTGAGACAATAGTGTAGAGGATTAAAAGCACTTTCTCTTGGGTTGCCCATCTTACAAAGACATTAGATCCAACTTTCAAATTTGGAACCAAAACTAACTTCATATCTTGATAACTCATAAAAATAAGAGGAAACTCGAAAATTTCATTTTCAAATTATCTAATCAAGGCAATTAATTTAATTTTATAGATATAATAAATTGAAGAATTTGGTCTCAATGGACGATAATTATCATCATCACTTATTACAAACCCAATTCCATCCCTACCTTCTTCTTAAAAAAAATTCCATTTACCATGTTCCATTCCCATGGGTTATTCACTTTCTTCTTAAGGTCATACCATGAACTACGTTCCATTTTATTGGGCCTTATTACAGACCCAATCCCATGCCTACCTTCTCCTTAAGTAAGATCACATTTACCATGTTCCATTCCCATGGGTTATTCAGCTTTTTCTTAAGTCATACCATGAATCACATTCCATTTTCTTGGGCCTTCATAACCCCTTGAGTAGCCATGGGTGCACTTGAAGGTTGGGATTGAACTTATTTTGTTGGGAGGTCATGACCCACATGTGCATATTATAGACACAAAACCACTTTTCATGTACATAATACAGACCGAAGTCCACATTGCATGTACATATTATGGACCCAACCCATTATCCCAACTCGGTTTACTCGTTAAGGATTGCAAACATAAATCATTAAATTATGGTGTAATAATAGTCTAGTGGGAAAATAAACTATGGAAGGAAAATGGGTGTCTACTACAACTAGATCAGGTTCAATTAGCTTTGTATTCTCATCTAAGCTTTACCTAAGAATTCAAAAAACAACATCCTTTAAGAGTTTAATGTTTCTCTATTAAAAAAATTGAATGTATCGTACCAAGGGATGATGACAAGTCCCTCCATGTACATATTACAACTCCATAGCTCATCATTATATTCTCCTTAAAATACACTTAAATAAACCATGCTAATTTAAAACTTAGTCATGGGATAGTCAAAATTTAGTTCATGGTAAGTCTAATAATGTACCATTGTGATTCCTAATACAATCTTGTTTGTACTTTGATGAGTATGCTTCTTTATTCAACCTCCTCTACTCTTTTGTGACACATATTGTGTGAATTCATGTGTGTAAAGCAATAGTAGGATACACCTACCATATGGCATCTTGGAATTGATTTAACTCTAAAATGTCCTTTCATCTTCCTCTCCTTTCCCTAAAAATCCTCAATACCACATATTCTCAAATTTTTAATCTCACTTTGAACCATTTTTTTTTTTAAATTAATTTAAACTTCGACATTTCATTAGCACAACTTGCTTCTTATCTCATAGATATTCACATATAGAACATTGAACCTTAACCAAAGATGTAAAAGTTACCATAAACTTATCTCATTTGTTTTTCATAGCAACCTAAATCCAATCGCCATTTATTTGTAGGAGAAGTGGGTACACAATTTGATAGGAGAAACTATTGATTCATCAAGTGAGCGAAAAATGGCCCATGATTGATAAACATGACAATTTACTTTCTCGACTGATATGAACTTAAATTGACATGAAAATTTAAAAATTATTGAAGTGTAAGGTTTGGTTTTTCTATTTTATAGTATAAAAAATAAATTAGCATGAGAACCATTATTGATGATAACTCTATCATAATTATACTTGTCATATTACATTGTTAAGCATGCAGGAAACTCTATAGTTAAGTATGGGGAAACTCTATGGTTAAGCATGTTTGAGCTAGAGATAGTACACTGGGTGACTTTCATGGGAATTCTTGTAAGTCCTAGAGATGATTATTGTTGGCACCCAAATTTTTGGGTAAATATCATGTGTGCATAAACAAAGTAGTGCGTTCCTACTCCATTTTGTGTGTGCTCAAATAGTTGTGTTAGGGGTGACAAGAGGCGTGTGTGCCAGACCAATTTTTGTTAATACACACCAGTTCTAGTTCTGCCATTGCGCATCGGTCTGAGTTTTGTGATGCACGCCAGAAATTAAAGAAGACGTTGCATGCACACCAAAATCAAGAAAAGAATATTCGGGAAATTTTTCGGAATGATTGCTTCAGGTAGCACGAGGGATCATGGAGAAGTAAGAAGATGATTTGGTAAGGTAGTTGAGATTTCCATGATTCCAAATAGGTTACATGGAATGCATGCAGGTGATAGAAGCGTGCATGATTGGCAGTCAGAGGAGTGAGTGGGGAAGAAATGAAATTGCTAGAGAGTCAGATCCAAGAAGAATACAAAAGGGAGAAACAACGACAAAACAAAGGTTGTTGATGGTTGTGGGTATTGTTGTCGTTGTTATTCAATATCCTTGATCTCTCTCTAAACCTATGTTTTGTAGTGTCTCTAGTTGTAATTCTGAGTCTATCATATATGCATAGTCTAAAATAAAGTGCATGGCGTTATACAGTAATGTAACACTGGGAAAATGTATAAGAGAGTACGACTTTGTTGTTTTTAATTGATGAGTTGCTTAATGTATGACTATGAATGGTTGAATAAAGATAATAAATCTATAGTGATTCTAGTCTTATGATGTGTTGATCATGTGTGAATTGAATGTGTTTTTTGTTGTTATACATTGTTAGTTGTTAAGTAGTCTACAATGGATTATATGAATGCAAACCAAGATGGATTCCTATGTAATTAGACCTTCACCACTGACACAAGAACATATGGTCTCTTTGATTCTCATGGCATCTATGGTGAGACCTTATTCAATATTTGGTTGAGGATTGATATGTAATTGACTTGGTGTTTTTTGTTGGTCAACTATGGAAAAACCTTGGGTGTTTAACCCCCTAGTGTTAAGACAGGCGTGCGCAAGAGTGAACAATCCAAAAAATGGTTCCATTGTTGATACTTGAAGGTTTTGTATTGAATGATGAATGCAAAGAATGAGGTGGTATCCATCTTGGGAGGAAATTCAACATTGATTGACTACAAAGGAAGATGTGTTTGCATGACGAGAAACTCAAGGTGTGAATACCAATGTGAAGCAATGGAAGGACATGTATCTCTACTCTAATATGCATGATATTTTCTTTGTTTAATTTCCTTTTCTATTGTATGAATGGTTGAAGAGGCATATTTATACTAATACTTCTTTGAGTCCATAAGAACCATTAGATTGGGATCAATTCATGATTGTTAGGTTGAAGGAATTGGATAACAAGTGGACTCGAGCCATCGATTTCTGGTTTTCTCGGGTGAAGGAAGGGTATATAATTGATTTTTTTTTTGGGTACATTGATTCTTTTAGTGAGGTTGAGATAAATTTCAAAAAAGGTCCTAGGAAAAGGTTGTTGGAAGAAATATCGCTCTAGATAAATATGTTTTTGTGGAGAACGGGTTGATACACATGGAGCTGGACAGGATGGTTGAGTAGACTCCCCTAGTGATAGGGGGATGAAAAGATGGGGGAAAAGTAAGAGAGCATATGTACCCATTGAGAAGGATCCATAAGTTGTTAAAATGAGGTGAGGAATAGGATGGACCCAGAAGAGCAGAGGAGAGAGAGAGTCGAAATATACGTAAGAAGAATTGAGTCAAAGAGGAGAGCGAAAAAAAGAATCAAAAGGAATATAGAAAGGGGTTAGTCCTAGGATGAAAAGGAAGGATACCACTCCAGGAGGAAGTGTGGGAGAGTGTGTTGTGCCAGAGAGGAGCATAAATGAGGATAGGTCCGCTATGACATTGAGAGTAGGGTATCAAGTGGAGATACTAGTAGTAGTGATAGTAGTGACTCAAAAGATGAAATCTGAACCCCTTGGCCATTGTGGCATGCCACAAATTCATAGGAAGATGAGGCATAGAGTAGAGGCATAGATGTAGGAGAGGAATGAAGGACCCCTTAGTGGTGGGTGAGACAAGTTAGCAATAGTGGATGGTCTTGCGCAAATGCAAGTAGTAAACTCTTTGGGTTCCCTCACAAGAAATGTTAGAATAATATGGAGTTACCCACCCTTTGAACCACCCCCCTTGTGCATTGGTAACTAAGAAGAAAGAACAACATACAATGAGTTGATTAGAGTAGAAGCAAGAGTAGGAGAAAAAATGACAGAAACAATGACTGAAGAAGAATATGAATTCAATGCTACTTTTCTAGGAAGAGTATAAATACCAAGATCCCTAACACCCAACAGTCAGTTCAGAGGACATAGTTCAAGGATGAGGATGGAAAATCAGGATATCACCCCGAGGATATCAATGTTCCATGCAATAGGTAGAGATGATGTAGTGCAACATTGGTTCACATGTGAGGTGATATGTTCTGTAAAGAGGATCAAAGATGAGGCATCAAAGATTGCATAATTGGAGACCACATTCATAGATATATCTTTAAAATGGTATATGAAGTACAAGGCCACTACATTAGTAGGACAAGTGAGGTCCCTGACATATATCAATAGATATATTCTTAAGGAATTCCAAAATCCCAAGTGAGAATCTCAATTTATTACAAATATTTTGGAGATTAAGAAAAAACTAGGAGAAACTGTGTGGGATTATGACCAAGGGTTCAATATTTTGTTAGATAGGTTGAAATTCTAGATCCAAGACATCCAACATAGAGAATGGTTCAATCCAGGGTTTCTTCCCCATATCTAAGTCCTACTTACCCAATAGAAGGTGACTACTAAGACAAAAGCGATTGAGATTATGATGCACCTATAGGCTACACCAGGAGGAGGAGAGATATCGACAGGTTTGGCACAGGTACAGTCATATCTGGCCAACCTAACTATGAAACTCCAAGATATGGAAAAGGAAAAAGTCATGTGCGAGCATGTATGGTGCAAAGTGTGCAGGCTAGAGGGGAATATTAGAGATGAATTTCCTACACTTGAAAACTATATAGAAATGGGTGTATCAACTCCATATCCAATTGGACCTCAGAAAGAGTGGTGAAAATTTTGTAGACAGTGGGGCCATATACCACCCCACTTCCCAATGTTGGAAAAATATCAGAAGGCACATCATACTCCATTCTGTGAATTTTCCAAGTCCATGGGACATGATGTGAATAATCGTTGGTCACTTCAACTGGTACAAGACCATACCCACGATGTATTTTGGGTTCAAGAGGAAAATAAGGGTGGTGACAATGGAAGTGCTAAGAGAGGTGGATATCAAGGAGGTCCCATAGGTGGATATGGTCATGGTCACATAAAAGGAAATGGAGGAGGGGGAAGTAGACCCCACACCTGTTTTAACTGTAGACAAATAGGCCACGTGTAAATATTTTGCACCAAATTGTGCACTCTTTGTGGGTATTTCTATAGCCTTGAGCATGTTACGAAGGATTTTCCTAACTTATTGAAGAAGTGGGAAGAAAAGAAGGAACATTTCAACATGGTGATTGCAGAGCCACATGAGAATAAAAAAAAGGGATGATGAATTTGATGTAGGGGTGATAACCCAAGGTAGAGCAAAGATGGGAATGGACTTTGAGCATGGTGAAAGCTTGAGTCAAAGGTTGGAGGGGAAGATAAGAAAGGTGTCACATCCCCCTCCTAATTTTGATTTCACTCGACATAATAAATTTATGTGTGATGCGCAAAGGGCCATGAAGGAAGAAAGAGCATGAGAAGAGTTGCAACAAATGACACAAAGGTTGCTTGAGGAGGCCTGGATACACGAAGAAGTATAACGAGTGACACAAAGGTCACTAGAAGAGGCTTGCACCTGAAAAGAATTGCAGAGCGCCATGAAGATGCCACTGGAGGAAGCTCATGTGCGTGAAGAAGTACAATGCACGACAAAGAGGTCATTGGAAGAAGCACACAGACAAGAGGATTTGCAATGTGCTGAGCAGAGGGAAATTAAGGAGAATGTATAGGAAGAGATGAAGCACACAACACACAAAGAAGCACTACACAACTTGGGTCAAGAAATAGAAATAGAGGACCAAGTAAGTAACTTCTTACATTGTTATTTAATATTTTTAAGCAATCATTATGCTACGCGAAAGTTTATGCATACGTTAGCCACATGCATGGGGGAAGAAGGTACTAACATATCTATATCATCCGCACTACAAAAAAGGGATATGTTCTAGGTTAGTAAGCATAAACGCATAGGAAGAGAGTTCAAGATGACAATTTAACTTGGTAGTTATGAAATGGATGGGGTCATGTTGGATTTGGGTTCTGACCTGAACAACCTGTTAAAGAAATGGGAATTGATGGGTAAACTGAACTTGGTTTGGTCACCCATTCAAAATTGCGGTCAAAAAATCAATGCAAAATATATCCTATAGGTCTATTGGAGAAAGTTGAAGTGAACATAGAGGGTGCGAAGATGAAGGCTGATTTTGAAGTAATAGAGATTATGTATGACTTTGATCCCTACCCTTCCCTATTGGGAATTGATTGGGCCTTCAACAACAATGTTGTGTTGAATCTAAAAAAGAGATGGATGTTGTTTGAGATCAACACCCTACACATAATCACGCCTTTGGATCCTAATGAAGGGAACAAATATAATGAGCTAGTAAATGAGGATGTATTGATTTCTATTATTGATAATTTCTACAAGATCACAGGGCACAAGGAATATTATTTCAATCCCACAACGTATGGGGAATTGAGTTGAGGGAGCATGAAGTTGTATGGCATTGATTCATAAGACTTCATGGAGAGGTGGTCATCGAAGATGTATGAGGTCTCTACCTGAAGGTGTGAAAGAATAACTAAAGCAATACGATGGATTGACTATAGGCTATGTAATGCACCATGATTTGATGGGATGGGACCAGAGGAACCATTCTTAGTACATATGGAGAATACCATTCCAAAATATAGACAGGTTTATTCCATGGTTAATGTAGTATGAGGAACACCTGCATGGTGGTGGGAAACACATTGTGTGACCATACAGGATTGGGAACAGGTGGCTGAACTAATCAAATTCATGTTCCATCCAATATATGACTTTGAGATGGCCAATCAGTATAAGGGAAATGAAGATCCTAAAGAGAACATTCAAAACTATGAGAGGTGATGGAATACCAAGAATATTCCTCACACCCAGTGGTTCCATTGATTTGTTCATACCATGGATATGGTTCCAAGGAGCTAGTACATTTAGTAGGAGCTCTGGAGGGAAATGATCTACTAGGTTCATGTAAGCACACATTTTTTCTCAACATTATACTTTAACACAAAAGATCTATCTCAGAGGGAGTCTTCTAATTAATACTAAGAAACATAATATCAGCATTGAGGAAGCACCCAAAATGGCTATCATTAGAGACTATTGGGACAATGAGACTATCACCCAGGTCATTGACCTAATTAAAGAAAATGAGGACGTCTTTCCCTACAAATTCTCATAAATTAAGGGAATCATAGGATCTCTAGGGGCTATGAAAATTTAGTGCAAGCCAAATGCCAAGTCAGTCAAAAGGAGGCCTTATTGATTAAATACCAAATATAAAGAAAATTTTTGCAAGAAGTTGGATCAGATGTTGGATGCTGGAATCATTGTCCCTATGGAAGATTCATATTGGATTATTCCCATGGTAGTGCAACCCAAGAAAACATGTGGTATTAGAATATAAGTAGAGATGATAAGCCTTAATGCACCCTATGTGCACGACCCTATCCCTACCCCTTTCACCGATGAGGTTCAGGAGAATGTTGGAGAATGAGAAGCCTACTCTTTTACATATGTCTTTTTAGGGTATCATTAGGTTTGGATCATAGAGGAGGATCAAGCCAAAAACACCTTTGTGATAGAGTGGAGTTCCTTTTCTTATATCATGATTCCATTTGGACTGAAGAATGCACCTGAAGTTTTTTCCTGGATAATGGTCGCAGGCTTCAAACAATTTATCCACAAGTTTCTTGAAGTTTATTTGGATGACCTAACAGTGTTTAGTTTGATAGAGCACATACAAGCCCTTTGTTTGATGCTAGATCAATGTTGTCAACTCTATATTTCTATGAATTTGAAGAATTGCATATTTTGTATGCCTTTTGGAACACAATTGGGGCATGTAGTTTTCAAGGATGGATTGTTAGTCGAACAAGATAATATTGCCACCATACTGGATATGGTGGCCCCCACTCTGGTTCATGATTTGTGTGCCACATTAGGTCATACCGGATATTACTAATGACTCATTCAGAGCTATGTGAATATTGCAACCCCTTTGGAGAAGCTACTGTGAAAAGATACCAAGTACATATAGACACGGGAATGATAGAAAGCCTTGGATACTCTAAAAGATAAACTAGTCACTACACTAATTCTGGTTTTTCTTGATTGGTCTAAGGTCTTTCATGTTCATGTAGATGCATCATCCATTGCATTGGGAGAAATTCTTGCACAACCAGGTGAATGGAATATTGATCATCTAGTCGATTTTTAGTTACAAGATATCCAACATGGAAAATAATTATACAACAACCGAGTGTGAGGTCCTTTCCATGGTGTATGTCTTGCAGAATTTTCACCATTACTTGTTAGGGACCCTATTTAAATTCTTCACTGACCATTCCACGCTCAATTATTTGGTTAACAAGCCAATATTGGGAGGGGTGATAAGTCATTGGTTGTTTATCTTTAAATAATTCGAGTTTGAAGTAGTTGTCAAACCAAGGAAGTATAATGTTGGACCATATCATCTGTCACAGATCAAGCTTGGAGAAGCTAGTCAGAGTCTAGATGATGAACTCCCTGATGTGAAACTCTTCTGATTCGAAGAAGTTCCTGATCAATTAGCTGATATCAATGAATTTCTCATGTCACAACAGGCTCCAACGGGGTATACTTCGGCCCAACATCATCAACTAGTGACCAATACCGCAGACTATCAGTTGATTGCTGAACAACTGCATAAGCTAGGAGATGATGGAATTTTGTGCAAGTGTTTCTTAGAACATGAACGTGACCTCATTTTGTATGAAGCACATGAGGGTATTGCAAGGGGACACAATGTAGGTAAGGCCATTGCGTGAAATTTTTTTCACAAAGGGATTTGGTTTCCCTCACTCTTCGTTGATGCCAAGGAGTATTGTAAATGTTTTGGCATATGTCAACGAATCATAAAGCCTTATTGAAGAGATGGAATCCCTCTATTTCCAGTTACAACATTGGAGCCATTTGAGAAGTGAGAAATTGATTTTTTGGGAACAATCAATCCTCTCACACGTTAGACAGGTGCGCATTATATTATTACTTCTATTGAATATCAGACAACATGGGCCGAAGCCATGTTGGTTAAGGATTGCACAACATAAATGATGACACAACCCATTTTTTATAATTTGATTATCATATTCGGTTTTTCGAAGGTGTTGATGAGTGACCAAGTCTCACATTTTCTAAACAAGATCATTCATAAACTCACTCAGGAGTTCATGATCCACCACCAAAAGAGCACTCTCTATCATCCTAAAGCTAATGGTATGGTGGAAGTTTTCAATAAAGTTTTAGAACATGCATTAACTAACTTTTGTAATGTGCAGTGTGATGACTGGGATCAGTGGATCCCTGCAGTATTATGGGTATATCAAACCACCTACAAAATGTTGATGAAGTGCACTCCATTCATATTGGTCTATGACAAAGAAGCAGTCACGCCGTTAGATTTTATTGTTCCTAGACTATGAATTTTTGCAGCCACTCACATGAAAGATGAACAATCACTTCACCACAGGTTAGATGAAATCATGAAGATAGAGGAGGATCATCCTATGTGACAAAGACAAAAGACATGGCATGATCGCAACATACTCCACAAAATTCTGCAACCAAGTTCTTTGGTGTTGTTATATGACAAAAAATATTTAGAACACCCTAGTAAGTTATGTATGCATTAGTTGGACCCTTTCCGCCTAGTTTACAAAAATGAAACCAATTATGCCAAGATTTCTACATTGTAGGGATTGTAACATCCCCACTATAATCCCCAGTTTAATTAATTCTTAATGTAGATATAATCTGTGGCTATGGCCAAACGATGTAAAATGAAAGCTGTATTTCTATGTTTTAATAATGGAATGTGATGTCAATTGCTATAAGAACATGGAAAAATATGGGGGGTGAATGAATCCACAAGAGAGGGGAGGGTCTAAGAGAATGGCCAAGAGGGGATTACCCATGTATATTAATTCCACCCATTTTCCTAAAATTTCTATTTGTATATGAACTTTCTAATCTATGATTGAGTGTTCCCAAAGCCAATCATTGAATACCTATAAAAGGGTGGGTGTGATTAGTCACATTGAATAGTTATTGGGAACATGGGGGTTGAGTAAAATCATATTGAGGAAGTGTGTGAGTCAAGAAAGACAAGCGAAAGGGAGGAAATTCGTATGGTTTTGGGTAGCATTTTTAAACAATAAGTTTTTGTGCATGATGAGCAAGTAGAGAGAAAGAAAGAGATATTAGAGCTAGTGCATCCATGGAGGGAAAATTCTAGAGCATGCCAGAGCATATTTGGAGTGTTTTGGAGTTGAACATTGAAGATTCAGGTTGTCATGCTTGAATAATGAACTCTTGTGTGAGTTACACTAAAACAACAAGTGTTGTTGTTTGTCGGTAGTTTTCCTAGAAGTGCGATCCCCTGAGTTCCCAACCGAGATATTCCTAGCTACATGTGCCAGAGAGACCTTGATAAATTAACGGGTTTCCCAAGGGAATGAGATCAGTGAAGGAGTACATTCCTTGGGTTGGGCAGGTCAAGAGGAAGAGAGCTAGTGGAAAATTGGGATAGATGTAGGAGAGTACCAGTGGGTTGTGAGTTTCAAAGTTGTGAGTGGACAATGAGAGACCACCCTCTTTTGTGTATTAATAGCCTCAACTTGGGGGTGAATGACTCTTAATATTTGGAACAGTCAGTATATGGTTGGGTGGAACATCCATCCCAAGCAGCTGGTTGCACAACAATTTTAAAAGATAAGTGCTTGATCTATTTTATCTCTTCTATTTATGAGTTAACTTGTTGTGCATGAACTCTATGTAAATGAAAATGATTTATATGTTGTTGTAATGAACTGTTTATTACATTCATGTGTGTTTTTATCATGTTGTAGATGCATCTATTTTATAGTTATAGACGATAACTAAATCTGGTTTTAATTCATAGTTGAAAGCTACATGGAATTAATTAGTTAGTATAAATTTTGTTTTTGTAAGTTTTCTACATCGTAATGTTCCTCAGTTGGGCTGGGGGACGTTACATTATGGTATCATAGCCTCTATTTCAAAAATCAGGCTTATATGGGCTTGAACCAATGCAAATTTGAGAAATTTGTTGTTGTAGTTTTGTCTATGACAAGTTTGAGGAAAAATGGTGAAAATTCAGAGAAGAATATCTAAATTTGTGAGAAAAATTCGAATTTAAATGACTCAAAGTTGTTTAATAGGTTTAATGGAGCCAATTTGCAAAGTTGCAGAGATGAATTCGACTTGGAATGGTCAAATTTCGAGTTTAATGGTCATTGTAGATTTGTTGGTAGTTTGGTGAATCTATGGTTGAGATCATGTTTGATCTTGGGATTGACAAACGAGATTCGCTTTAATAAATTTATAAATTCATAAGGTATCATTCATTTGAAAGGTTCAATAAATTGAAGGTTGTGATTATTTTTTTATGGATGGGGAAATGGATCATATCGATGATATGTATTCATTTTGGTCATTGGGAGGTTGGAGCAAAAACATTGACGACCAAGATCATCCCTAGTGAGAGATCGATGACCCAGATTCACTTGGGTTTTTGTTGAAAATTTCAAACTGTTGAAGTTTTCCAAGAGAAATGGCCGAAGAATGATGGAAAATAATTTGGTTTGGTCGCCAAGGAAATCGTCTATAGTCGATGGGTCAATGGTCAGGCATCAACCGAATTCAATGAAGTGTTCTTAGTCGTCAACAAAAATCATTGAAAGTCAATGGGACGATGGTCAAGCATTGACCGATTTTGAAAGGGGTTGAGTTCAACCAATGGAAATGGTCGATGGGTCGATGGGTGGGCATCGATCGATTTTGATAATGTGTTCAGGTCACCCAAGAGAATCGATTGATGATCGATGATGGAAAGAGGGTGATGACATGTCATGCCATGTTAGCATCCACATTTCATGCCACATCATACAATATGAAACTTCAGGATGACATGTTTTTCCATGTCAGCATCCATGTGTGCTGCCACGTCAGTCAACAGATATGGTTTATGACTGACGGTTGGGTCGACCAAATTGAGGAAGTGTTTTAGTCAGTCAACACAGATGAATGAGGTCGATAGGACAATGGTCGGGTGTCGGCCAGATTAGTGAGGATTTCCATTCACCAATGGAAAACATCGATGGCCAACAGTTAGGTCGGCTAGTTTGAAGGGTGTGCAAATCAATCATTGAGGAGTTAGGTCGATGGTCAACAGTTAGGTCGACAGTTTGGGGAAAGTGTTGTGCACGCCAGAGGAGAACGCCGATTGTTGATGGTCAATGGAGTGCATATCAACAACTCATATTTCACCCGATTTGATATCAAGACTCATATTTAAGGGT
The DNA here is from genome assembly GCA_000966675.3 of Picea glauca. Lineage (NCBI taxonomy): Eukaryota > Viridiplantae > Streptophyta > Pinopsida > Pinales > Pinaceae > Picea > Picea glauca. The sequence continues at coordinate 160,012 of JZKD02S0258729.1, read as the reverse complement.
TGTTAACGTAGTAAAACAATCAATTTTATGCAAAAGTTTGTGGTTTTTGAAGGTCATTAACTTGTGGGGCATGTTTGAGGGCCTAAAAGACATTTTATCCAATAAAAACCCATAAGAACAATTTGTGCAAGGGTACACCTTGTCTCTACAGCTCAAATAAAAGAGTTAAAAGAGATATTTCCAATGAGTTAATTTTTTTGTAAAACAAAGCTCGTATGAGAAAGTTACAACCAAAACAGTAAGAGTAAAGTTTTGGCACAAATTTACTTCCAAAGTGTATAACTCCATGCTCAAAAGTTTGTTTGGGGAACACGAGTAGTCTATGGAAATATTATGAACCATAGAAGATAACCATGGAGTCATATTTTGGATCTGGGTATGTAAAAAATGTGTTGGGAAGTGGAAGAAGACACCTATAACATATAAGGATAAATTGGGTAAAACAACCTAAACTTCTTGAGACCATAAGTTTCAGATCAGAGCTTGGATTTGAGAAAGAAAATAGTCATTGGAAATGTATTGAGGAGAAGAAGACATATGTCAACCCATAATTTTCAATTGGACAAAAAAAATTCTTATAAATTAATAAATAGATTTTTGTAGTAGTAAAAGAGTGGAAATTGTAGCCTATAAATGTTGTAAATTTTCGCTCTGAAATCATATTGAGGCTTGGGTACAATCGTTGGAAAGTTGTTTCAAAGAGGAATGCATCAAGAGAATCAAACTTTGAATTGGTGTAATGTGTCCTTCATAAATTGATGAATAAATGGCCTATATTCTAATGGATAAATCTTTTTATGCTATGCATGTTTCTAACAATAATCATTGCATGCACATTTCTTGCAGAATTAGAGGTACATGCGGGAAAATTTGGTTATTATATGAGGAATGGAGTTATGGAAGATGTTCAGGGATGTTACAACCATCAGGAAGATATCATAGGTAGGCATTTCAGCATGGGCAATGTTGAGACAAAGTAAAATGGTAGAATATGTAGGCAAAAACCTGTTGATCCGGGTGGATATCAGTGGCCACCCACCTATTCCAAGGGCTCGAAAAAAAAATTTCTATCTTGGCAATTTTTCAGAAATTTTTTGGGTTCCAAACTTTCGGGGTCATTTTGAGGCCCTAGACGACATTTTTTGGGGATTTGGGCCCCAAGTGACTACCAACAGCACTGGCCTGGGCTAGTCAAAAATCATTTTTCTCGGTTAGAAATTTCCAACGATGTATCAAGTGTCCCAAACAAAGATCATATGCAAAAGTTACGCCTCCGAGAAGTTGATGTATCAACTACCCCCATCGAGGTCCACAAATCTTTTGGATTTGCATCTTCCAGGGTTAGGGTTTTGGATTTTAATTATGTTAAAAATTCCTTTGGAGCCTCATTGTAACAATCATCTTCATCCAAATGAGAGTAGTCATCACATCTCTTCTCAGAGATAATTTGCAACCATTCTAGTGAGTCTTTAACTCTGTATTTTTACAGTCTTTGTACATTTTCACTCATTAATAGAAAATCGTGTATTATTATATCTTTGTGTTTATGGTTGCATATATGATACATTTTTGTTATATTATTGGATATCCGAGATATATCTGTACATTTCTTTATTATATCTCTTCTCTCATTTTGTGTCGAAAATAATCTAGATAAGTGGTATCAGAGCAGACTACTCTTGATCGTTTTTTCAGTGCATGTCCCTAACAAGGTATGAGTATATAAAGTTGGGTCTCAAGCTTGTATCTATTGAGGAAAATTTCTCTTGCATGCCCAAGAAAACCTCCATGGAGGAAGAAAATAAAAATTATGGAGCATAAGATTCTATTAATCTGTTTCTTGAGCAAGCTCCCATACGACAGAGGAATGAAATGATGGAGAATGTTTCCCGCATCCTTTAACAGTTGTCGATAACAATAGGTGAGTCTTCATCAAGAAGCCACTTTGGAGGCACCTCACCTTTCAAGTTATAGGTTAATTTTGATATTCCCATATTTGAAGGTCAGATAGATTTGGATGCCCTAGACAAATGGTTAAATCTGCTAGAAGGCTATTTATCTTTTCACCATTTTTATGATAGGGAAAATATCAAATTCGCACTCATTAAGGCTCTCCCCCATGTTAAACATTGGTGGGAAACTTACTAGGAGAAAATTTCAATAGAGGAGTCTAGAATTTATGGGGTCGATCCCACTTGGGATTTTTTTGTGGATGCGATCAAGGAACAATATTACCCTATTGGAAACTATGAAGACCAATACATGAGATGGACCACACTATGACAAGAGAGGGGCCAAGCAGTGTCAGAGTTCACCAATAAATTCCATACCTTGCACACTAAGTTGGGTATCAAAGACTCCGAGTGACATTTTGTTCTGAAATACTGCATGGCTCTACATAGATACATCCAAACTGAAATGGATTTTCTCGATATCTCATTACTCGGAGATGCATATTGATATGTTGTTAAAATCGAGCATAAATTTAGGCACTAGAACAAATGAGAGTTCAGATCTAAAAATCCGCAACAACCAAAGTATGATAAATATGTCCCTAACAAACAGTTTCCTGAAAACCATTCTACAACACAAGAAAAGAAGGGTCATGGGAAGACAAAGAAGGATACTGGAAAATGGTGTGATTTCCACAAATCCCTTGGAACAACACCTACGAATGTCGCTCAAAACAATCATTGGTGATCGATATCAAAGAAAAGGAGCCTAACCCTGATTTAGAATCTGGTTATGAAAACACCATTAAAAAATAGATCATCGACGCAGACCCCATTGCTATTGTCGCGACCACAACAAATCAACCAGAAGAACAAATAGATCTTGAAGAGGGGGAGCTCCTTTTTCATTCACATATGTGGGTGAAGGGGACCCCGTTGCATTTTATTGTTGATAGTAGAAGACAGAACAACCTCATATCAATAGAGGTCTTCAAACAGTTGGGATTGTCAATAACACCACACTCGTAGCCATACAACATCGGGTAGCTTCGCAAGGACGAGATCTTCATGTCAGCCAACAATGTTGATTTTCATATGGCATCCAACCCTTCAAGGATGAGGTATTATGTGATTTTTCCCCACTATATGTTTGTGATGTTCTCTTGGGCCAACCATATATGTGGAAGCACCATGTTTTTTATGAGTCTCAACCCCGTAGTTTCATTGTTACTTTGGGGGGTCATCTCTATAGAATACCAAAGGTAGTTCCAACTATTGTCCCACTTAAACAATGTTGCAAGGTATTATCTCATACTACAAAATCCAACTTCTTCACAATCTGTTCAAAAGGTGCACAGAAGAACACTGCAACCATTGCAGCCTCGGTACAGGAACCTTGTATCCAACAGAAGAATATCAACAAGATTGCATCACAGTGAAATGATTCTTTCTACACACAGTCATCTCATGTAACCATATTGGTTAAAAAGGTCTAACCCTTCCAGCCACAGGTTGGTGAGATCCTTCAACAAGATAAGAAACAAAAATTCTCTAGCAATGCAGGAAACTCACCAAGATTCATATTCAGCAAACACTTTCCCCTCTCCTCTGGGAACTCAACGCAATGGATACCATTGCTTCCTAAGGAGGGAGGATTGATCTAGGTGGATATTGGTGGCCACCCACTTATTCCACGAACTCGAAAAATATTTTTCCATCTTGGCAGTTGTTCGATAGTTTTTTGGGTTTCAAACTTCCAGGGCCATTTTAAGGCCCTAAACAACATTTTTTGGGGATTTGGGACCCAAGCGATTTCTAATGGAATTTTCCTCGACTAGTCGAAAATCATTCTTCTTGGTTAGGCCTTTCCAACGATGATCTAGATTATTTTCAGCATGAAATGAGAGTGGAGATATAATAAAGAAATGTACAAATATATCTCGGATATCCAATATTATAACATAAATGTATCAGAGATGTAACCATAAACACACATATATAGTAATACACAATTTTCTATTAATGAGCGAAAATGTACAATGACTGTAAATATAGAGTGAAAGACTCCCTAGAATGGTGGCAACTTATCTCTGAAAAGAGATATGAGGGATACTCACATTTGCGAGAAGATAATTTTACAATCAGGCTCCAAAGGCCTTTTTATCATAAATAAAATCCAAAACCCTAACCCCGGAAGATGAAAATCCAACAGTTTTGTGCACCGCGGTTTGGGTAGTTTGGTGTATCAACTTCCCGGGGGCATAACTTTGGCATACGATATCTGTTTGTGGTGCACGATAGCTCGCTGAAAAGGTATCGTCGAGGAGATTCATTTTGGGGGCTCAATCAGAGCCTTTGGCTATTTTTGAGAAGATAGATCTTGAAAAACCTTCATTTAGGCCCTCAAAATGGCCCCGGAAGTTAAAAACTGCTAAAAATAATAAATTACCAAAATTGCCTGAAAATTGTTTTGAGCCAGTTGGAAAAGGTGGGTGGCCACCAATATCCACCTGGATGAAATAGTTTCTCGAGCACCCCAGATGGAGGTAGTATGCAAGAGTTACATCCCTGGGAAGTTGATGTATCAACTACCCCCATCGGGGCCCACAAACCTTTTAGATTTTCATCTTCTGGGGTTAGGGTTTTGAATTTTACTTATGTTAAAAAGGCCTCTGGAGCCTCATTGTAACAATAATATTCTTTCGAATGAGAGTATTCATCACATCTCTTCTTAGAGATAAGCTTCCACAATTCTAGTGAGTCTTTCACTCTGTATTTTTACAGTCTTTGTACATTTTCGCTCATTAATAGAAAATTGAGTATTACTGTATCTTTGTGTTTATGGTTGCATCTATGATACATTTATCTTATATTATTGGATATATGATATATCTTTGTACATTTATTTATTATATCTCTAATCTCATTTAGTGCCAAAAATAATATGGATCAGTGGTATCTGAGCAGAATGCTCTTTATCATTTTTTTTCTTCAGTGCATGTCCCCGACGAGGTTTGAGTATAGCAAGCTGGGTCTCGAGCTTGTCTCTCTTGAGGAAAATCACTCTCACATGCCCAAGAAAACCTCCATGGCAGAAGAAAAGAAAAACAATGGAGCAAAAGATTATATTAATCTGTTGCTTGAGCAAGCTCTCACGTGACAAAGAGATGAAATGATGGAGAATTTTTCCCACATCCTTCAACGTCTAGTGATAACAAAAAATGCGTCTTCATCAAGTGACCACTTTGGAGTCACCTTTCCTTTCAAGTTACAGGTTAATTTTGATATTCCCATATTTGAAGGTCAGATAGATGCGGATGCCCTAGACAAATGGTTAAATCTGCTAGAAATTTATTTCTCTGTTTACCATTTTTCTGATAGGGAAAATATCACCTTCACACTCCTTAAGGATCTCCCCCATCTCAAACATTGGTGGGAAACTTACTAGGATAGAATTTCCATAGAGGAGTTTGGAATATATGGGGTTGATCCCACTTGGGATGTTTTTGTGGATGTGGTCAAGGACAATCTTACCCTGTTGGAAACTATGAAGACCAGTACATGAGATGGACCACACTGTAGAAAGACAGGGGCCAAGAAGTTCCATATTTTACCAATTCCTTCCATACCTTGTGCACCAAGATGGGTATCAAAGACTCTGAGAAACATTTGGTTCTAAAATACCGCGAGGATCTACATAGATACATCCAAACTGAAATGGATTTTTTGAATATCTCATCACTCGGTGTTGCATATCAATATGTTGTTAAAATCGAGCAAAAATTTAGGCACCAAAAAAAATGGGAGTTCAGATCTATAAACCCACAACAACCAAAGTATGAGAAAGAAGACCCTAACAAGCAACTTCCTGAAAACCGGTCTAAGCCATAGGAAAATAAGGGTCATGGGAAGATGAAGAAGGACACTGGAAAATGGTGCAATTTCCACAAAATCCCCTAGCACAACACCGATGAATGTCACTAAAAATAGTCATTAGTGGCCAAGATAAAATACAAGGAGCCTAAACTTGATTTAGAATCTTATTATGAAAATATTGGTAAAAGACAGATCATCAACATAGACCCCACTGCTATTGTCGTGACCGCAACAATTCAACCATAAGAAAAAACAGATCCTGAAGAGGGGGAGCGCCTTTTTCATTCATAGATGTGGGTGAAGGAGAACCCACTGCATTTTATTATTGATAGTGAAATCCATAAGAACCTCATCTCAACAGAGGTTGTCAAATAGTTTGGATTATCGACAACACCACACCCGTAGCCATACAACATCGGGTGGCTTCATAGGGATGAGATATTTTTGTTAGCCAACAATTTATATTTTAATTTGGTATCCAACCTGATGCAGAAGCATCGCCAGCGTATCAAGCGAGCCAGCGCATCAAGCAGAAAAGACAGCTGGATAGCGCCAACACCAAATTTTGAAACACCTTGATATGGTTGCGCCAAACATTAAAGTGAAGAGTAAATGAAGTGCACTTTGTATATTGTAAATGGACCTTGAGTAGATAAGCTCTCGTCCTTAGGTAGATGAGGCATTTAAATAGATTTAATGCTGTTAGATAGGAATTTAATTTTAGTTTTGATAGTTGTAGTTTTCGAGAGGGAAAACGGATATAGACACCCTCCTTTGTACATTGTAACATTATTCAGAATCATTCATTCAGGAGCAGGAAGAGAAGAGCAGCGGAGAATTTGTGAAGAACATCCCTGCATAGATGTTATTGAATTAATAGAAGAGTCTGTGATTCAATTTCATGCTTGGTGTTGTTTCTCTGTGCATGATTCTCATATGTTCTTGAATGTTTTGCTTTCCTTGTATGCATTTGCTTTTGGATATGTTGTGCAAGTGATTTCAGAGGTTTAACCTGAAGTCTAAGAGAGAGGAGAATGAGTTTCAATTGTTTCTCTGTTTGAACCAGGAGATTCCTGCAGAGAGTGCAGTCGAATTCATCCGCATAGAGTGCGTTGATGAAGCTCAACAGTTAAACTCTTATTCTCGTTCACCCAGAAGTTGATTTGGGTTGGCAGAGCCGTGCAAGGTGTGCGCAGGCTAGAATTAGTCTCAGTTGCGAATCTGAGCAGACAGAGAGAAAGAGCTAGGGACCACTGTTGCAGGAAGTGCACAGGTTCTGGAAGACTCAACACTTTGAGAGTTGTTGAGGGTCGAGCATGGAAAGTGTGCGCGAAGTCTCTGAGGGAGCAGAGTTGAAAATCTCAGGAGGGATAGTTCCTTCGTGATTCCTGGGAGAAGGACCCAGGGGAAGGTTTGAACAGAACGGAGCTTTGGAGCCGAAGGATTCCCCAAGGAGAAGAATCAATGGCCAGAGTTCGCAGAGGAGAATTGCGAAATCCCATTGATCGTTCGATCTGGGAGAATCTGCGAGGGATTTAACCCTTAGGTACAGGAAGGAATTAAGGATTATCAGGATTCGGCTCATCGGGTTTCCTGGAGGAAAGAGTTTTATACTCGTTGAAATCGTGATTAGCGATTTCCCGATCAAATCGGAGCCATTGACCGACAGGGGACAGGTGGCACGAGATCCCGAGAAGTCGGGATTTGGCATTCAGAGTTTTATTGTGAAAATGAATTGCGATCGGTGAAATCATGATCCCACGATTCCTGAAAGGGGTAGAGAGAGAAGGTGACGTGGCAAGGAGATAGCGCACGTGCCATCGGAGTTCGGGGTTCAGGGATTTGTAGGCGAGTGAATCGCGACGTCACAGGTGTCGATCTCCCGATAGGGAAATCCCCGACAAGAACGGAAGCATTGACCCTTTGACCTATCGGGGTTCGGGGTTTTGAGTAGCACGTGAACGTGCCCACAAGTTTCACGATATCGCGAAACCCGATTTCCCGAGAAAACAGTCGGGAGATCAATAGAGTATCCTGTGGGTGAAGAAAGGTCCCGATACGGGATTGAAGAGCAATACAACTCTTCGGCCAATGAAGAAGAAGGTCCTGGTGAGAGCGGTTGGACCGTGAGGGTCACGACTCGCACCACAACCCTTCAAGGATGAGGTATTATGTGATGTTTCCCCACTGGATGTCTGTGATGTTCTCTTGGGCCAACCATATACGTGGAACCTCTATGTTGTTTATGAGTCTCGACCCCGTAGTTTCATTGTTACTTTGGGGGATCATCTCTACAGAATACCATAGGTAGTTCCAACTATTGTCCCACCTAAACACTACTTCAAGTTAGTATCTCATACTACAAAATTCAGTTTCTTCACAATCTCTTCAAAAGATGCACAGAAGGACACTGCAACCACTGCAACCTTGGTACAAGCACCTTCTATCCAACAAAAGAAGATCGACAATATTGCAGCATAGCAAAATGATTTTTTCTACACACAGTCATCTCATGTAACTAGATTGGTTAAAAAGGTCCAACCCTTCTAGCCACAGGTTGGTGACAACCTTCAACAATCTAAGAAACACAACTTCTCCAGCAAGGCAAGCAACTCACCAAGATTCAGATTCAACAAACACTTCCCCCTCTCCCTCGAGAAATCAACGCAATGGAGACCATTTCTTCCTAAGGAGGAAGGATTAATCCAGGTGGATATTGGTGGCCACCCACCTATTCCATGGGCTCGAAAAATAGTTTTCCATCTTGGAAGTTGTTCGACAGTTTTTCGGGTTCCAAAGTTTTGGGGTTGTTTTGAGGCCCTAAACGACGTTTTTTAGGGGATTTGGGACCCAAGATATTGCTAGCGTTATTTTCCTAGGCTAGTCGAAAATCATTCTTCTCGGTTAGACCTTTCCAACGATGTATCGAGCGCCCCATATGGAGTTCGTATGCACGAGTTACTCCCCCGGGAAGTTGACGTATCAACTACCCCCATCGGGGCCCGCAAACCTTTTGGATTTTCATCTTCCAGGGTTAGGGTTTTGGATTTTACTTATGTTAAAAATTACTTTGGAGCCTCATTGTAACAATAATCTTCTTGTGAATGAGAGTAGTTGTCACATATCTTCTCAAAGATAAGCTGCCACCATTCTAGCGAGTCTTTCACTCTGTATATTTACAGTCTTTATACATTTTCGCTCATTAATAGAAAATTGTGTATTACTGTATCTCTATGTTTATGGTTTCATCTCTAATACATTTTTGTTATATTATTGGATATCCGAGATATCTCTATACATTTCTTTATTATATCTCCACTCTCATTTTGTGTCGGAAATAATCCGGATCACCTATAACTATGAGAAGACTGCATAGAGAAGTGCAGAGTTATATATATGATAAGAAAAGGATTATGAAGTCTTAGGAAGAGATACTTAATATATTAAACATGTTGCATAATAAAATTAACAAGGAATTTGTCACTAAGCAATCAACTAGTGATGGACAAGTGTCAGCATCTAGATCCCATAGCAAAAGGGATGATCATGGAAATGATAGGAAGTCAAGAAGCATGAGAAGGAGCCATCATTCTCTAAGGAAATATACAAAAATAACTCATGAAATTCCTGGGCCAATAAGCAATCCAAGTGTGTCCCATATCTGGAGGTAGAGGAGAAGTCCTGAGGAAAACATCTTGCAAGTTGAGCTCAGGAATATTAAGCCTCCAACTTTCAATGGTGAGCTCAGGAAGGGACAAGATTCTAAGGATTGGTTGTTGGAAATGAAGAATATTTCCATATGAATGATTACCCCTCATGGGGAGAATCTAGAATTTCCACCTACCACTTACAAGGAAAGGCATCCATTTGGTGGGATCATCTTAAACAAGCCAAAAACTTGGATGAGAAGAGGATATCATGGAGGTAGTTCAAAGGATATTTCCAAGAGAAATATTTGTCCAAGCATTACTATGAAAGGAAGATGAAATATTTCTTTGAACTCAAGTTGGAAATCATGACAATGGATGAATATGAAAAGAGGTAATTTGAATTGTTGAAGTATGTTGACTTCATCAAGGATGAGAAGGTAAAAATCCAAAGGTTTATAAGTGGGTTACTCTCCTTCTACAGTTTCAATATTCAATATGATAACCCCAAAACTTTGGAGGATTCCATAATAAGAGAAAGACATATTTATGAGCAAAGTAGAGGAAGGCCGATTTTCCAAAAGGCTTGGAATGACAAGATGAAGGGTAAAAAGGATCAAATGTAGAAGGGTTTTAAGCCACCCTTTTTCAAGAACAACACCAAAGAAAATCAAGAAGGTCAATCAACACAAGACTATAGATTCATTTGGGAAAAGGCCAAGGAAGAAGCTTGTACAATGTTGGGGATGCGAGGGTGTTACAAGGAAAATCACTCTATGGCATGGGGAAAACCACAAAAAACGGAATGACTACAAAAATCAACTCCAATCCCAAGTATGCTATATAAATGAAAATGCTAACAAGACAAGATAAAGAGGCTACCTCGTCCAAACGTTCGATGAAGACCACCATTGAGCACGCGACTCAAAGATTTATAACTGCAACTTGTCCTCAACAACCAAGATATGCAAGAATATGGTGATAATATATAATTTTAGCACATACAATAGCATAATCCATTAACATTCATAACAAATACACCTATGGAATAATAATTCAAATATTTGCAAGATATCAATTTGACGAGAAAAGAGTAATTCTATTTAAAAATGATCAACAAAAGTGTATAAGTGACAAACTTCTATGTCGGCACGTCTCATAACCGAGAAACTAAGTCCCTTCCAGATGGGCCTCCACCACTTCAATCGTCCACCAAAGGCAAGCTCATATAAGAGAGACATTGAGGTTCTCCATCGAAGAGGGAATAACTTGGGGGTTGAACAATGTGTTCAGAATTTAAATGATAAAAAGGATGGAGACTCAATGTGAAGTGAAAATTTCTCTAGAGTATCTTTGCTCTCAAAATTTGAATTCTCTCCTCTTCCATGGTTTGGATATGCCCAATTTATAGCCTTCAAATGGAAATGAAGGGTCGAGTCAAAACATTTCTAGTATGTGGAAGGTAAAGAATTATGGATCTCATGATATAAAATGGAAACCCAACACAATTTTTAATTTTGAGCACCAAACTTGATGTGCTCGGGTTGTAGTGGTGCAACCTGCGTATATGCATGTTGTCTAACTTGTAGGGAATGTTTATGTGGAAAATTATGATTTTTTTTCTTTGGGAAGTGCAAAAGGGGACTTCAAGTCTACAAGGGAAATGGAAAGTCCCTTTGAGCAAGTTTCATAGGTGTTGTGGGTGGGAATCCCTTTTACAGACTTAGAATTTAAGGGCTCTAATCATGCATGCAGAAAATGACCATTTCAAAGGCCTCAACTCTTTCCTATTCTCCTAACACAAAACCCCACATTCATGCAATACAAAGGTGTAAATGAGATTCGACAACTCTACCTTAAGTCCTTCGTTTGATGTCGATCCCTTTGCTTTCACTCGCTCTTTGATTGCAAGCCTCCTCCCAAAGCTGACCTACATTCACACATGAACAAACAAAAAAGATGCAAGCATGCATTTCATATACTAATTGTTGGGTTAGTTGTGACAATATCATAAAATAAATATTCAACTTGAACACATGATATGGCAGGACAGGAAAAGTATTCCTTTTTTTATTAATCTTCACAAGAGTAAACTTTACAATATGTGGTCGGCACTACTCCTTGAACCTAGTCCTGGGCTCCTCTTCACAATGCACCAACTACTCAACCTCACAATGCAATTGTAGGAAATTGGAGCAAAGGAGGGATAAATTTGGGAAGAGTTTTTATACTTTTCTTTCTCCTTTCAAATGGGACCCCTACCCCTTATTTTATATGCTAGAAGGAGCTAGGTATTTGGTCGAGTGATTGGCCATGCATGGTCGAAAGGTTTAGTTAACTTACCCAAAACTGCGTGTTCCGTCGACAACTTTCCAATTTTTGTGCTTTTGTAGGTACACACGGGCTATAGTGGTTCAACTAGAGTGTACACATGGGTTGTAGTGTGTCAGCAAGAGTGTACACGTGGGATGTAGTGGAGCAAGGTGCATGTACCTTTAAAAAGGGTGTTTTTAAGAAGAGTTGATCAGTACTATCTTGGAAAAGAAGGAATATGAGATGACCTGATGCCAGGTAAGCATGTATGGTGCAAATTAGGGTTATAAAATATTCCCCCTAATATGTGAGGTTAGAAGAGCATCTGATGGTTGAAATACATTATCAATCTTTATCAACGTACCAAACCAATGAGCCCAGGGACCAGAATTTGGGAGGTGCCATCTGCAAAATAATAATTGTCTCACCAAGGCGGGCATACCCATGCTCGAAATGAAATAAAATCATGGATACCAATCAAATACACTGTCGATCCATGTCATATAACTATATAAAGTGTAGCCACGAGCAATACACAATGGATCTACATCTCAAAATAAATAAGATATACATGTATAGTATCCATCTTCTAGAAGATGATAAGGCCTGATGGTTGGAGATGAGGTCTTCAGAGCTCGAGAAACAACTTAAAAATATTTAAAACTCATGTAGGAGTGTAATATGAGTGTAAAAATTCACTACCCAAAGGTCTTTGACGGCTCGTCGATCATGGACTAGAGAATCTTGATGATCAGAATGAAGGCTTCATTGATTTCGAACAAAAAATTGATTGGACTTTCGGAATGGTTGGGCATGAGGGCAAGAGACAAACTACAAAGGGGCCGACTCATGGCTTGGTAAAAACTTCCCTTGGACCATAGCACGACAAGTGATGAGACTCAGGCAACATGATATTTTGACATAAGTTCATGATGCAGGAGGCACCACAAACTCTCCATATGTTTGGAATAATAACCAAACATAGGAGGACACAACTCTATGTAGCGAGAACAACTTCCTAAGGTCATATTAAATCCAAGGGCTTGAAAAACAAATGGAAGGATGTGCTTTTTCCAAGGGCGACTCATTGTGCTACCAATAAAAAGAAAATACTTTTCCCTTTCTCTTTTTAGGGTATATTTGGTTTTTTTTTGTCCTTTTCAATAATTTTGGAAAGCTTGAAAAAGAATAAAATAATGCTATGTTACAAAGGAGGATCAAGTGTCACAAACATACTATTTCCAAATGTACGGAACACAGGTATGCTCAGGGAAAAGGGACATATGCAGGAAAAGGACACTCGAGAAAATCCCCCCAGGGGCCAAAGGTGTCAAGACACAGAGGAAAAGTGCTAGAGGGCTTGCGTATAAGGCATGCTTTAGATGGTTCAGTTGAGAGCAACATGGAGTTGGCATTAGGCCAAAGATATAGGTATGCAAACCTAGTTAACAAAACACACAATGATAATGTCCTTCGATGTAATTTTAATGAGTCCAGAGAAGGTAAATTTGGTCGTTTTTCATATTTAGAGAGTCTGAAAAAACATAAAAGGAAACTCTAATGGGGTACCTTTTTTGGAGGTAGTCTAATCAGTTTGAAAAAGGGGTAAAATAGCACTGACAAGACGTCTATTCAAAACCATTTTAATGAGTGTGATAGAGACAAGATCACTCAGCCATTTTTTCATTTTTAAGGAGTCTGAAAAAAGATTAACTATGGACTCCATTAGGAATGTTCTTCTAGACCATTTTAACAAGTGTGAAAGAATAAGGTCACTCGACGATATTTTCAATTTTTGGGAGTCTGAAAAGAGCTTAACTATGGACTTCGTGGGGGTTCCTTTTTCGTAAATTTAGTCCCTCGGGCCTAAAAAAGGGTTAAAATTATACCTGAGAGTACTCTTCTAGAGAACCGAGGCTCCTAGAGTATACCTGTGTTCATACAGTTAACCATCTGGACTGAAAAAGGGGTAAACTACCACTGGACAGACGTGACTTCAAATTTTAGTTTAGAGAGCGTGAAGGTCAACAAGATCGCTCGACAATATTTTCATGTTTAGAGGTTCTAAAAATGGCTTAAAAGAAGACCTGTGGGGGCTACGACTCATGTATGAAACTGGTTCAGGTAGAGCCCGCTCCTAGGCTTAGACCAAGAGTCTCTTTGATAATCAACTTGGGAAGTCTCCCAAAAGGGAAGAAAACACAAACCACGATGTAAGTCCTCTTGCGGTATAGAAACCGTAGTCATGGCTTCAAGGATAGCCTCATCTGAAGGCAATTAAAAATCCAAGAAATCACTCAAACAAGGGTCGACAGTCCCAAAGGGTGAAGTAAACTGATCATACTCCATATGATGATGGAGGTTCTGACTAGGACTGGTAGAGTCTATCAACAAAGAATCACAATCACGAGGGCTTGAGGATCTACTAACAACGAGATCAGACTGAGAAGGATACTCAAGCCCACTTGGACCAACAGGGGGAAGGAAGGGATCCCATGCCCCCATTGGATACACCAATGGATCAATTAATGATTCCAAGTCTCAAGAAGGAAAACATGATTGCACAGGTTCTTGCTCATAAGCAATTGAACACCGAGGATAAGATTCCACATAATTAACTCGTGGCAGGGTGGAGTCTACACGAACACTAGGAACATATAAAGGGGTAGCCTTAACTAACGTTGAATTGGGATGGTGATTATCATATGCCAGCTGTTCAATAGTGACAATGCTTCCATTGTGAGGGAAGTACATCACTCGGAAAAGCGTAGATACCACAACGTTCATAGAATATACATAATCACACCCGAGAAGCATATTGAAATCTAACAGACCTTGCACCACTATAACATTGACATGGACAATATTCCCACCTAACAAGATAGGAAACTAAGGAAGAACCCCCAAATATTCACTAGGACGTCTGTCAAAATCCAACAACTCATGTGAAGCAGACACAAGCTTGGGAGAACCCAAGACTTTCCAAACCGAGGAGGATAAAATACTTGCAGAGGCTCCGTCATCCACAATACATTGATAAATGTTTGTTGAATTAACTTTAACCCTTATTTGAAAGGGTGCGGAGGAAGGAAGATGAAGCTCAACAAGGTCATTCCAATCAAAGGAAACCATCATAGGGCTTGGAGGGGGTGTGCTAGGAGCGAGAAGAATGCCCCCTTGTTCTGAAAATACTAAACTGGAAATGCTAAAAACATAGTCGGTAGACACGTCACTCCCCAAAAGAAGAGTGGGATCATCCGATGACTGCATCAGCATGACCACTTTCGCAACCAATGGCTGAATAGGTTGTGAGACTACATGGTCTAAAGGTACCTCACCCACCAAAAGAGGAGTGGGATCAGTCGATGACTGCATCGGCATGACCACTTTCACAACCCATGGTTGAATAGGCTGTGAGACTACATGGTCTAAAGGCACCTTACCCCCCAAAAGAGGAGTGGGATCAGCTGATGACTGCATCGGCATGACCACTTTCGCAACCCATGGCTGAATAGGTCGTGAGACTACATGGTCTAAAGGCACCTCACCCCCCAAAAGAGGAGTGAGATTAGCCAATGACAACATCGACATGATCACTTTCCCAACCAAAGGTTGAATAGACTATGAGGAAACCTTAGAAGACTCAAAATTAGAATATCTTGCAGACGGGGACCATAATCTTTGTACCTCTGGAATGCCAGGGCACAAATGAGTAAGGTGATCTCCCTTGCAAAGATTACAAGGGAACTTAGGCTTACGTCCTATCCATCTAGGTTTCTCAATAGAATCAATGCCCCCAGCATGACTAGCAGTGGATGGTTGCACATCTCCAACATGACTTGTAGAGGTTGGTGATGGGTTGATAACATGACTCGTAGAGGCTACAGACCTATTACCAATATGACTAGCAATGACTGGAATTTTCCCCCCAACATGACTTGCAGAGGGTGGGTGTGTGCCCCCAACATAACTTGCAGAGGCTGGGTGCTGGTCTTCAACGTGACTTGCAAAAGTTGTCGACCTATCTCCAACATGACTCGCAGAGGTTGGTGATTTCTTCTTCCTATTCTTCTTCTTTCTATTTCATTTAGACTTCCGGTTACTAGTAATTGTACTTTCACCAGAGGTCGGGGAAGGAGGAGGAGAAGAATTTGTTGATGAAGAAACATCAACAAGGTGCCCATGACATAAAATACTTAACTGATAAGCATCAAGAGCATTTGGAACATTTGGAATGGTACCCAACCAAACCGGTAGTCCCACATTCAACCTAGGAATGTACAAAGTGGCCATCAAAGGGACACCAACATTTCCGAAGAAGGTAAAAGCATAAGAATCCCCTTGTGAAGGGGTTCCTTGGTTTGTATGGTCAGGAAAATTAGCCATGAATATCCTATGCACATGTTCTCCCCTTGCAGGATTGTTCAAGTACCTAAAAGTCTCACGCATTGACTCTAGAAAACCAGTGGTATCAAAACAACGCCTATAAAGAGGTGGCTCTACGTTTCTAAGTGGAAGACCAAAAAGTCCTCATGACCGACAGAGTGGGTGGTATACCACCCTAGATTAGAGACCCAAATCCATGACTGACTAACTCACTATGGAAAACTAGAGAGCACAGAGCACACACTAAAAGTTCATAAAGGAAAATCAAGCAAACGACTAACTAGTTGGAAGAATAATTACACCAACCAACACTAGAGAAACTTATTGGTGCAAGTGCAACTTGAAAATGGAAGCACCCTCTGGGTATAATCTGCAAAGCGTGGCCCGATGTTTGTCCTAGGTACCGTGGTATACCCCCGCAGTCACCTGTGTATGTCACTAGAAAGATAGGCAACTATGTTGCCAGCGTGCGAACAGTCACCATGCAGGTGTAGTCGATAGTCGAGCAGACCACAATGAGTAGGGTATCGAGCCCAAAACCTGCCAAGGGTATTGGAAACAAGTGGTCTGAAAGACAACTAAGGAATTCGAACAGATTTGAGACCCACGAAGCTCCATGGAAAATGCA